>PYXC01001082.1:55000-412500 GCA_015244755.2 Tenualosa ilisha
GATGCTACTTTTTTCTGACATCATGCCAAGTCAACGCTATGACTGCACATCCTGAGTAAGGGAGGCCAGGTAGGAACGGGAACTCACTGTTACCGAATTCTGAATGAAAATAGCCTACGTCTTGCACTTTTTAAGCTAAATGTTTTATAAGGCTGTCAGAAGTTACATACTCTTGGACTAAAGATGATGACATACCGATGACAACCACCATGACCAAGACATTTCATCATAATTCACCTCCCACTGCGATAACTGGCTATCCGAAAGATTGGTATCGACATTTGTCATTACCACAGGCCAACATCACAGAGGACGAGAAGGACCGAGAAGTCGGGAAACCCACAAACCCTTTAGGCTATATCCCGTATTATGAACAGCACTTAATCAGTCAAAAATGAATGTATGCGTTTGGTTGTGAATTTGAACAAGAAGAGTCTTTACTTACAATGACACCATCCCAAATGACAGCACCAGTGTAGCTTGAAGCACTTTCCGTGGCTGTGCGTGGCGCATATGGACAGCCCGTCGCAGGGAAGAAAGTCCGGTCTGCCTGCGCAGCTCTTGGCCAGAGCTTGCGCTTCATCCAACTTCTCGCTTTTATGTCCGCCCGAAGCAGCCATCGCGAACTACCCAGGATCAAGCCCTGGCCACTCGCCACATTAGGGGATGCTGGATGATTATGCCTTAAAAGTGCGCTCCGGAGGTTCTCGTTATTTTGTGTCAATCAAAGTCTCTTCCTTCCACAAACGGCGAAATCACATGTATATCACGAAAAATAGTTACACCCAAAAACGTAGCTTGACCTAGCCTAGTGGAAAAACGGCAAAGTTTCTTATAATATGGCACCTACCGGGCTCCGAGACTCCGCTCCCCTATCGTAACCAAATGCCAAATGTAAACCTCGGGTGAGCTGGCAAAAAGGGACGAACAGAATAGAAATTCCTGTGTATATCGGCGAGTAGATTTATATCATATTCTCCGTTCAAATGCATTCCCTTCGTCTGACTCCTTTTCGTCTCCTGCCTTTTCCCCCTCCCCAACTTTCTCCTGTCTCCCGGAGGGCAGTCGCAGGGTCCGGTTACTGCCGGTAGAGAGAGCGGAGTCCCTCCCAGCTTCCTCTCCGAAGAATGTTATGATTTTCTATGCGCGCACCTCCACGTCTTATGAGGATCGCCCTCATCGTCTCCCCCTCCCGTCAACATCTGGCAAGATCGAGCTCTTGCGCCGTTACTAGCGAGAGCAACAGTGACATTGAAATATCACCAATAACTGTAAGCGCAGATATCCTCTGAAATTACAGTGTTTTTCAATCGCTAACAAGCTTTTATCCGACCTTTAGCCTAATTTTCCAAACTAAATACAATTAGCACACCATCGGTCTGTTGTAGCCAGTCAGTTTACACATTTATTGGTGTTTTATACTATATCACTATAATCGGTCAATGAATGCATTTGTACATTTATACAGGAACATCCCAGTACCAAAATTATGTAACTTTGATGTATTATTTGCAAATGGTTACACATAGCGTGCCCGAAATGGAAGTCAAATATCCAAAACCTTAAATACATTACAAAGCCCTTAGTCCAGCAAAATCACCTGCACAATGGTTACATAGATGATGATTCTTGAAAGAACACTTAACAGATAATTTAAAAAAAAACGTTGTACTTGGAGTTCTGAAAGAGTGATTACAGAATGGGAAAAAGCATGTCAGCAGCTGGAAGCAACTGTATGCTTGAGCATCTGCAACAAATCCTGAATAATATTTATGGAATATTCATTATCTGGCGTCAAATGAGAAGTTTTAGCATTTTCAATGTAGGCTTAATGTGTTCTGCTGTGTTAAGAGTTTTTTGTAAGTATTTAAAGTATAGGTTAATACTTGTTAACAGTGATTGGGGAAAAAACTAATGACAGGACTCACAACATGGGACTCTTTTTGCTCGGTCCATGATTGCACAAAATATTTTAGCCATTGTCTTAATTGTCTGTAATCATCCATCATGGAAACTTCTTTACACTCTCTCTCATGTAGAAATGTGCAGGATGCCTTGCAGTACTATCCATGTTTAGTTGTATTCATGTTTACTATTTAAGATAAAAATACATAGATTTCACTTTCGACCACATACTGCATCTGTCACACACCTTTCCGTGTTTCTTGTCTATTTCAACTTTTCTGTTCATATTCTCTTGTAAACTGGGCCTCAAATCAACTTAGTAAACTAGGACTCTAAGAATCTCAATTTTCACATCTTTTTTTATGTAGGTGGTTTTGGTCCACAGGGTCACGGACCACTCACCTATCCCAACAGAGGAGAGAGACCTAGAATGAAAAGAAGAACATCACTGCACAAAACTGGAAGAGACGCCCCTGCATTTGAGAGAGAAAATGGCCATGGTTTCACAGCCACCCAGGGGCAATCTCAAACAGAGATGAAGAAGGGAGTAGGGGGCATTAGAGGAACCTGTGTTCCCTCTCATCCTCCACTGAGTACAATTACATGAAAGAAAGACACAAACTGGCATTAACAACAGAGAGAAGCTTCAGAGCAGATGTAGGCCGTAATGGAACGTTCTTATTCACTTCAAAAGACTCACCCTGCTTCAGAGACGTCACCTATTTTACAATGGCCGATCAGAGCTCCTCAGCCCTTTAAAAAAAAAAAAAAGTGTGTGGGTGTTGGCAACTATGCTGTATGTGTTTATGTTCTAAATCTTAAATATATGTTCTTTTGGTAATTGTATCTGTTCCCTGTGGCAGTACACAAAAACACTCCCTTTGATCCAGCCCCTGAGTTTGAGCTTTCATCATTGCGTACACTTATTGTGGACCCCATCAAGCTGCATGAAAAGGAATCATTTCTTCTTTTCTTTTTTTTTCCTTTCTTTTTTTCAGTTCCCTAAAAATGCATCGCCCAAGCCAGTCTCATCAGTTCACTCATGTCCCCAGGGTGGACAGGGCAGACAAAGCTCAGTTCACAGGGACGTCCCAGGGGACGAGAGGAGATGAAAACAGGAGACGCACCCCCTTCCCCAGAGAGGAGGGACTCAGCTGGGCTTCCCCCTTCCTGCTTGATTGTCATTATATGGTTGGTGTGGCTGCACACACTCTATTGGCTGGATGAACTGTCACGCTTGAGCCTTCAGCAGATCAGAAGTGGCAACATGGATGATCCGTGTCCTGGAGGTCAAAAGATGGAGAGCACAATGAAATGTGAATTTATCTGGTTAATATTCATAGATTTTGTGTGTGTGTGTGTGTGTGTGAGAGAGAGAGAGAGAGAGAGAGAGAAAGAGAGAGAGATGGAGAAACTGTGGAGACTGGGTGGCTTGATTGACAGCTCATGGAGCTCCGTAGTAAAGGCTAAGGTTATATATTTATGCCAAAGTGAACGCATAACCAGCTGTGATGGTGGTGTGTAAAGAAGTATATCGGTGGTGTCAACTAAAAATGTTTAAATGTGCTATAACAGTGTCTGAAAGATTCCGTATTCCATGCACTGTGAAAAATGTAATTTTCCATAAGTCAGTAGCTTTGTGTTTAGCCTTGTGTTTATAGATCTAACAGCATACAGATTGAATCACTCACTGTCTGGTTTTATAATCATCATGTTTTCGGTGTCCATAGCTAAATCCTTGTGATTGTTATGACAACAGCCATAACAGATAACATATAATAATGTGACAGACTGTTGCATCACTACTTGGCATACCAAGGGTCAAATCAGGTTTTAACTAACCTGTGCACAAAAAGGCCAAGCTGTGAAGCTGCAGAGGCCACTATTGTGTTTTTACCTTCTCTTCTTCCTTTCATTATTATTATTGTTATTGTTATTGTTATTGTTATTGTTATTATTATTATTATTAGTAGTAGTATAATAATAATAATAATAAACATCTTTCTTCTGCCATTGAAATCTGTGGCAGCCCATAGAACCACTTAGGAAACAGTTATGAAATTGGACACACTGGGCGCACTCCCCTGATTATTCTCACCAGAATTCATGTTGGCACCACACACTCTGTAGTGCCATAAATTTGTTGAATTTGGAAGTGCATTCACACAAATTTTTGAAACTAAATTTTCAGTGGTCACATAGTTTTTCCGATCAACATGGCACAAGTCATCTTCAGACTAAGCCTCACAAAATGGTACCACGTTTTTCTTGAACCATTCGTCTCCTATGGCCAATCAAATTTGACGGCAAAGCCACCAAACAGGTCACATGATCCCTTACTCCTTCCCAAAAAGTCACACCAAACCACTCCTCATTTGGGTCAGAAACTGAGTTCAAATGGCTGGTCATACTGTTTGCAGTGCTGTTGCTGTTCCATGTCAACTTTCCATGTCAGCATGATAAGTTGGCTGCAATATTGCATTTTATCGAAACTGAAGCTGATTCATATTTCACCCAATTGTCACAAAACTTCTTAAGACCATACCTGATCAATGTCAGCAACTGAAGTGGCCTTATATCTCAGCCAAACTTTGGCGTATTGACATAAAACCTGCTGTGAGTGCTTATGACCATCTGTCTGGCCAAACTAAATTCTGTTGTCACAGTTTGGCCTGCTTCGCTCCTTGGCCACCTCATTGCTGCTTGCCACTATATTTCTTTGTAATGTTGTCCCTGCAAAAGAGGTGCTGAAGAGTGCTTAAAGGACCCAAAATGATGATGATACGAGGATACTGTACTTCTGAAACAAGAGAGAAGATTGAGATGGGAGTCACTTCCCTCATTCAGTTTCTTTTTTCTCACTGCCCTTTCATACACAGATGCAGAGACATTCAGTGTAGGTTAAAAATAGAAGGAAATGGAAGTGGAACATGATCCTGAAGGTCAAGTGACACAGCAAGGCTTTCCAAACCACAAGGTCATAGGTTTGGCTGCAAACAAGGAAGTGGGATAATGAGAATGTTTCTGTACTGTAACATACACTGCACTTACAGTTTATGGAAACCCATTGTGGGTAATGAAGTCTTTGGAGTAGCATGGGTGCCATTTTGAGGGTGAAGGTACTGGGTCAAGATCAGCAGAAGGTCACAACCTTGTAAATCTAGTGTGCATATGAGTGGTTACCCAAGCGCTTATATTCCTGACCCGTGGTGGAGCCGTCACAAAACGATCTGACCTTCAGCTGTCTCTCTATACAAAAGACACTCGTCGTCATGGTGATGGTTGTCATTTCAAGCATGAGCATAACAAGGAGAATGATTGTGAATCTGAATATGGCATTACTTCTCCATCAAGAGGGCCAGTAAAAGCAGGCTCAATGCAATGCCTTTCTTTAAAAGTAGACAACAACGGTTAGACAGCCACTAAGCACTGTTTTGAATAGGCAAATGCACAAGGATGGTAGAGATGCCCTTTGTGCCCCCTGTCTGGCGTGAATTTTTACAAATTATTCAGCGATGCCAACTATGCACACAACACAAAAGCAAGTATTTTTTTGCACAGGGGAAAAACTGTTGAATGGATAAATGTGACATTTTCTAACAGATGTGTTGGAGACTAGACAAAGTGGAAGGCCTGAAATTCTTAGTGCTGAAGATACTGTAGATGTCTGATCTTGTCAGGGCTTGATACTATATCCCTGATACACATGATGTAAGTTAGTCTATACATACACACACACATACACATATACACACACAAAGACACATGCCTGCAAACCAACACAAGCATGCGCACACTCATAGACACACACACAACTGATTTAGACAGTCATGTAAAGTATGACTTTTACCTCACCTTTGCTTGCAAATACTTTTCATTCAATCTGCCCTCTAATTAAAATGCCAATGCTCTGTGTCTCCAAGGTGAGAACACAATAATTCATCATGTAAAGGAGATCTGACTCTGCAAGTCGTTTTATTTGTTTTTATTGACCCATCAGGCCACCATGAGTCACTGGTGGGTATGGAGCCATAATGACGGCATATGGCTGCTCCAGCTGATTCATTTTCATGCCTCGTTTAACTTTTATCACACCTTCTGATCCTGACTACTGTCCACCACCAGACACTGGGTAGAGTAGAGTAGAGGACAAGCACAGTTAGACACACACACACACACACACACACACACATATATATACACAAACACACAAACAAGCATAGATATATGCTCGCTTGCTCTTTTTCTCTCTCTGTCTCACTCACGTACACACACAAACACACACACACACACACACACACACACACACACACACAGATCCAGTGAATGGACAGATAAAAAACATAAATAAATGACAAAAAGGAATTCAATTAATCTATCATAAACCACAGATTTTATATCAATTAATGTGCCTGGCTTATTTATGTGGGGCTAACAGGCACCGCACAATGAGCATGTATATGTACAAGGTTTGAAAAAGGCTATAGTGTAAAAATGTCAACTGCTCTCAGAACCTTTTAAGAACCCTTCACTCTGTTTCTTTGTCACACTCCCATCCCCCACTCTCTGTGACACACACACACAACACACATACACACACAGCTTGTTGAGGCACTTTATGTGTGTGTGTGTGCATGTGCGTGTGTATGTATGTGTGTGTGAGCACAGCAGTAGCTCAGCATGCAATGGTGTATGAGGAGAGGGAACTGCTGCTGTTTCCTCTCCCCAGTTCCCCTGTGCATATGCTGCTGCCACAGTCAATCTACAGTGAGATCTCACGTTCACTTGCAACAGCATCCGCCCATCCCTTCTCGATTTCTCTCTCTCTCTATCTCTCTCTCTCTCTCTCTCTCTCTATCTCTGTCTTTATATCTATCTATCTATCTATCTATCTTACTTTCTCTCAAGTTCTTTGGCAGTAAATGTGCTTCATGAATTAAATCCATTTATCTATCTATCTATCTATGTGTTCTTATGTTGTCTGTGCATTTCACATTTGTCTCATACTCCACACCCCACTCTATTCTCCATTTGCACATTCAGATGGAAAGGGAGGCCACTCTGTCTGCAAATGGCTACACCATGTTATTGGCACAAACACAAGGTGAATAAAGAGAACTCTCCAGGAGATTCTCTCCCCCTTTTTATGTAACAGTCATCCTTTTTACCGAAGGCAGAATAGGGTGCCTGGTGAAATTGGTTTAATGCATGTCTCCCACAGAAGGTAGAGGCCCCCTCAAGCCCACCCCACCAGCCTCCAAACACCCTCGTTCTTCTACACTGAAATTCACCATGAAGACGCTGAAAATGGGACTTTCCCCTAAGGCAGTGTCTCAGCTACTGTTATGCTGGCACAAAGACAGCGTGAGTGAGCAAGAGAGAGAGAGAGAGAGAGAGAGAGAGAAAGTGTGTGTGTGTGTGTGTGTGCGTTTGCGTGTGCGTGTGTGCCTGTGTGTGTGTGTGTGTGTGCGTGTGTGTCTGTGTGTGTGTGTGCATGTGTGTGTCTGAGAGAGAGAGAGTGAGTGTGTGTGTGTGTGTGTGTGTGTGTGTGTGTGTGTGTGTGTGTGTGTGTGTGAGAGAGAGAGAGAACATGAGAGAGAGAGAGAAAGACAGAAAGAGGTAATGGGCTTTGGGCCACACTAATGATCAAAGATGTGGGAGCAGACAAGCGTGTAGTACATGTGAAGCTTGTTTAAAAAAAAAACACACTAAACACACACACACACACACACACACACACACACACACACACACACACAAGTATGAGGATTGGAATGTGGATATAAACTCTTCGTGGTCAATGGTTATAGTTAAAATTATGTGACATAAAAACAGTACATGGTGTATAGCTTTACCTCATTTAGCTCTTAGAGTTGCAGTAGGTAAGCACACCACAAAAGCTACCAGAAACTTCCATTTTGCCAATATCATCAGCAGAGGGAAGCAAGTGGTAAAAAATTATTTGGTCCATTGTTATACTGCACTCCGTTCACACCGGGTCATTGCAGTGGCAGATGACTGAAGTGTTTTCTGTTGATACTTGCAGCATTTTCACAGGCGGATGTGATTTTACACTGAGTCATTTTGTGATGGGAGGGGTGTGTTAGCTGATTGCAGTGATGGGGGGAAATTTGTGGGCCAGATGTGACTATAACTGAGTGAGACAATAAACAAGGCAAATAGACAGCTACACCAGGACAGATAGATATATAGACAGACAGACAGATAGATAGATAGATAGATAGATAGATAGATAGATAGATAGATAGATAGATAGACATAAAGGTACAGATAGACTAGTTAAATAGACAAATAGATAGATAGATAGATAGATAGATAGATAGATAGATAGATAGATAGATAGATAGATAGATAGATAGATAGATAGATAGATAGATAGATAGATAGATAGATAGATAGATGCATGGACTATCATGTAGAGAACCAGACAGAGAGATAGTCAGGAGGGAGATAGATGGCTCTGTCCCAGGCAGAGAAACAGAGAACACATCACTCCTCTGCACTAATCAGATGTAAGCCCCTGATCCTCTCTGAAATCTCCCCCTCCAGCCCCTATCGGCAGCTAACAGCCTACTCATTCAGCCTGAGCCGCCTGCACAGACCACCACCACCACCACCACCACCAGACTTCCACCACCCTAGCACATCCATGCTGTCGGGCTTCAACACCCTGCAATCCCAAATCACCCCGGCAACTCACAACCACTTCCTGGCGCTTCTTCAAGTGACGTAACTCGCCCCCTTGCAATACTGGTGGTGACGCAATGCTGATATCCCTAACGTCACAGCTGAGCTGTGACAGTGTCTCTGTGGGCCCTTGCTGCTTAGAAACTTGGCCTTTACAGAAAGCACTGTTACAGCAGTCAATTTCAGTGGCACACACAAAAGGCAACCACGAAGCATAAATAGAATTCTTCATTGAAAATAACTGTGTACACAAATACTGTCAATATGCATTATAGCTAAGCCCAAGTGGTAGGGGTAAGGTTTAAAATCATGTGTATGTGTAGATGAAACCAAATAAAAAAGTAAACAACAAACAATAAATAGTAGAACAAATACATTTTAAGTCTTAATATTTAAAAAAAAAGCTTTAAATGGTTACATCACCCAATCCAGACTTATTCCTAAATGAATGTAGTATGACAGTATGAAAACACAATTCCCATTCATCCACACACACACACCTCCACCCACCACCCACCACACACACACACACACACCTAACACACACAGTGACAGACTAAGTATCTTCATATTCATAAGGCCCTCCACAGGCTGTGTGGTGAGGGCGAAGGTTATTTTAATCTTTGATGATGAAACAGGCTCTCCCAGGGGACGGTGCCACTAATTAAACATTTAGAGTGGCATGTTTAAAGGCAGCGCTCTATGCACTTCCTGAGACACAGAGGCATCATGCACGCAGGACAAACCATCCCCCTCGACCAGCTCAGTATGTGTGAGGTGGGCCATTTGAAAAGGGCATTTACTGTAGCACGCATGAAGGCATGATATTGACTTGGCCAACAGGGAATAGAGCTGGGAATTATGGGTATAGAATTAAGAATCGAATGCTCTACTGGAATCGTGCAAGCATCTGACTTTATCAGTTCCTCTTATCAATGCCAGCATGTTTTTGAGATCATGGGCAACTGGTGTTTCTGAATGTAAAATTGAAATAGACAACATAGTTCTACATAAAGTGTGTACACCTTCAAGAATTGGAAGCAGGATCAACAATGGCATCATCAATTCCCACCCCTACAAAGGAACAGTTAGACCACTAGTAGTCACGCTGATGGCACTGGCAAGGTTATTGATAAATAAGGCAGTCTCTACTTACTCTATGTCTTTGCTAAGCAAAAACACCAATATTGTGTGTGTGTGTGTGTGTGTATGAGAGAGAGAGAGACAGAGAGAGAGAGACAGCAAGTATTCATTATACACACAGAGAGAATATGTGTGTCAAAATAACTCTTCTCAGCAGCACTATTATAAGTTATCAGTGTTTAACAACTAGGTAATAACTGCTTTACTTTAAGAAGATGTTATCTGTATATGTGTGTGTGTGTGTGTGTGTGTGTGTGTGTGTGTGTGTATGTGTGTGTGTGTATGAGAGAGAGAGAGAGAGAAAGAGAGAGAGAGAGAATATGTGTGTCGAAATAACTCTTCTCAGTACTTCTCAGTACTCAGTATATACATACATATATATATATATTTATATATATTTTAATTATCTCCCACCACAAAAATCAAGGTAGCAAAATGCCACTCTAATATTTGTGTATATCGAACTAGTGAAGGCTGTTGGCTTTGACATTGTTACCATCTAGTGGCTGAGATAGTGAAATGCCGCATCAATAGGCCATGTCCATGGTAGGCTATTATTTTTTTTTTTTAGAGCTGAGCTGTCTGGAATTTGTCTTGGTGAAACAGGCTAAAGATACAATAGGTCTGCTGCTAGAATGAGATGGTAAACTCTACAAAGACAGCCTAAACAACTTTTTCAACAACTGCAGATCCCCTCTACGCGAATCACAGCCTACCGAAAATTTCTTTTGCGAGTATTCAGGCTGTGTGGGAATTATGCAGATGTACCTTTACAGTCGACCTCTCAATCTCAATCTCAATCTCAACCTCGATCTCAATTTCGTAGGCTATTAATCAGGCAAAGCATTAATGAACGTTTTTTTGCACCGCAGTCTTTTAAAAAGGTAACAGGCATATGCTTTTCAAGCAGGAAGCTATGCTCACTGCACAGTGTAACCTATGTGCCCTATATTCACACTGCCTGGGGCTGGTCTAAATGACATAGTCCAGCAGTTGTTCTTTAGGTTATTCAAGGCTAGTATCATTTTTGCAGGTTGAAACTGCAGCTCATGGAGCTCATAATATAGGAAATGCAGTATTCTGGTCATGGATAAAACTGCATTGCACTATACTGCACTTAGCTCAATGCAAAAACTGCCCTATAACTGCAGGTACAGAATACTACAATTGAAATTCAGTGAAGAGAATGCTAACCTAACCTACACTGACTGATATGGGGTCTATGTATTTGTTAAGTAATGTGATGATGGATTGATGGATGGATGGATTGAATATTTTTTAAATATGCATGACCCCATGTTACAACACATTACTTTATAACAGTGCATTATGTAATAACCTGACAAAATATCAGAAAATTTCTCTCCATCATATAATAATTTACGCATTTTGTAATAAACAGCATATATGTAATGTATAATACCTATCCTTGCATGTATTAATACATTATTACATATTGCAGTGTTTATTTCAAGATGTGGGTGTTGATTTATTTTTTTTTTGATGGAAATGTTATAACATGGTGCATTATGTTATAATTTTCAATGGTTTGAAAGGTAATATAACAATAATAACATATAACAATGTTTATTTTACATTGTTCATTTTACAAAGTCATTTTTAAAAGACGTTGTGTAAAGTGTAAAGTGAACTTTAGTGGTACAAAGTTCTCAAGGATCAGCATCAAATGTGCCTGATCTGTGGTATAGTTTCCCCTACTGAGAAACAAAAAATGAAAGTCAGGTATATGATTCCCAGGACACTGGTACACTGGGTTACTCAGTAGGTTCATAGTGAATAATACCTCATTCAGCAACTTGTAGCAGTTGGTGTCTGTTCGCAGTGTATGTACACCTGTGTATTCACACCTGAAACATCTCCAATGCATCATGAATGCTCTGCTCCTAGTGTGAATAAGGTTTAAGTTATTTTGTCAGATTTCACTGAATACCTCAAGGACTATAGCACCCAACTGGCACAATTTAATAGTAAACAGGTCTCAGACAAAAAAAAAAAACACAAATGCAGCATCCCCTCAAGCACCTGTGTGTGGTTGAGCGCTACCTATTGAGAGACAAAAATTGGCAAAATTGGCCATTGTCTTGAGAGCAAGTTTCTCAAGTCTCTCAAAACTTGTGAGAAAGGTTCTGTCAAAGATTCCTGGGACACAAAAACATCAAATCCCATGAAACATGGTGCAGATGTTGCCCAATTTGGCTCATAGTGCGTCAACAGTGCTCCTGTCAGAAATGTGAGCAGGCAAAAGGCAATTTTCATGAAATTACTCATTTATGATTAGGAATATTTTGTGGCCAGTAAAGGCCCATCAAATAAGCCCATAACTACCCACTTGTGGTGTAGCAACTGCATGAAATGTAAAGGCATACCAGCCTTTCAGAGAGAAAGACACAATTGAAGATAGTCAGGAGAAGAGAGGGAGATAGCAGGGATAACCTTCACTAATGATGGTCAAAAAGTGACTCCCTGCCTCACATACATGCACGTACATATCAAAACACACAAATGGAAACTGGCACCAGCCAAGTAGATTCGACACCCAAAATCACGCTTTACTATTGAGTGAATTGTGAAAATAACTGTGAAATAATAAAACTGAAAAACAAATTGTGGCTGGTAGCTGCCTGGCATGAGTCAGTAGCCTGCCCAGTTTAGGTTATTGGTTTCATTTTAAAAAGTTCACACTTTTCGTGATAGCAAAACAAACTCTCATATGGCATTACGCGTCATTAGGATTTTTGCATGTCATCTTCCGTCATTTTTTTTCACTTGGTGCGCATTGCCGGCAATTTTTGACCTCGGTAGCATATTTGAAAAATCCTGGCTACGGCCCTGAATAGGCCTATATGCTAGTGTGAACTATTTCCAACTGTTTGTTGATGTTTAGTTGTTGTTCGTTTATGTATGTTTGTTTAGTCATTTAGTTATCACACCCTGGCCTTTAAAAAATAATAATAATATATATATATGTTTTAAATAATGCTGACAATTAGGACTCGTCCACCCTTTCTGTTTCTATTCCATGCGGTCTCTGAGTCATGAAAGTTGACAGTTGATCACAGTCCGGTTTTGAAGACCCCCATGTGATCCTGCGTGGGTCCTGCCCCATGAAGTAGCCTCGGGTTTACATTGTCGCATAGAGTAGTTCCACGTCTTCTTAAGTTTTTGACGAAGCTGCCTGTCATAATTTCTTGACTGTATATAAACGCGGGGATCATTCGACTCGTCGTAACACTGTGGACTCAATCCAAGACAAGCGATTTGCCCTCCGGGTTTAACCGGGAACATGCGCTCCATTTTCGGTTTGATCGCGTTGGTCGGCGCTGCAACTTTTTACCTCTACCTCTTGACTGTTTTCTTGCCGCCGGGTCCGCGACATGTTCGCCTTGATGAGAATGGAAAGGCAATCGCAAACGAGGCTGGGGAGTTGGAGATGGAAGAAGACAGGTACCAAAGACACACAAAATGAATGAAAACACTGTTTTGGGCTGTTCGTAAACTGCATGTGCTGATAGACGAGCTAACCGACTAAGTCTCTTGGTGTCAACTGAGATCACAGCTGACAACCTTGATTTTGCAGTGAGTAGTAAGCAGGCTATGTCAATAGCAGCATCTCTATTCCCTGCAATTAAAAAAAAACACTCTTGCAGTCTCAGTATAGTTAACATGCATAAACATGCATTAGGCTAAATTATATTGCATCCAATCACAGACGGGTTATTGATTAAAAGGATCTCCAGTGTGTGGATAAAATATTAGTAGTAGTAGTATTAAGTATTATCATATTTGTCCATTATGCATACTCTGTGCGTGAGATAGCTTGATATATTTAAACAAACTGTTTAACAACTTAAATCCATCTCTATCTAGGTGGTACATCTCTATGTGATATAGTAATATGCTATAAGCTATTTCAGAGTGGAATGGAATGGAAAGGAATGACTTGAAAAACCTTTGCACCATCAGAACACATTCTATAATGTTGTAAAATCTTGATAATAATAAATGTTCATAAATGCTTAATAGCCTTAATCAGCCAGTGGCCAGTAGACAACCTGTCAGTCTTCAATACTCTACAATATTTAAGTCCTGCATCTGTTGTAATCTTTATGCATGTACCTCATCATTTAACCACGTCAACTAGCGCCACTCAACAATCCTCTGAGATGCACTCCAGTCTTAAGGAGTAATGTGACCCATGCAGAATGCCCCCCATGACTAACCAACGCACCCCACTCCTGGGCCTCCACCTGCTAGCCCTATCTGTAGACACTCGGGGAGAACTATAGAGAGTTAACAGACCGGGCAGATACCACGTGGGTCTCGTCTCCTCAAGGGCTGTGCCATCGTGGGTCACAAGCATGGTGACCTGGCCTTTTGGACCTCGTTCTTCATTCCCACAGGGATGTGGAGAAGCAGTCTGAATGTGCAGAGGCATCAGATGCTGTCCTGAGAGAGAGGGTGGGAGGTGGGTGGGCAATAAATATACTACATAGTCACTCGGTCATTCTGGGAGACTTTTGTATCTCTGAAAAAAGAACGCATGAATAAATGATAGTGAATGTTATAAATGAATGAACTGCCCTGACATTCCCAAAATGGAATAAGTTGCTTGCATAACTTTTACTTGTGGTTGACAGTACACCCAAAACAACACATGGAAATCCATTTATAGTACAATGTCTGGGGAAAAATGCATGGATAATATTTTTGTCCTGCAACATACTAATTTATTAAACATAAGATTCAAAAACATTTGGCATCAGATGAAGAATGTTCATCTGATGCTCCCATCTCTTTTAAGCAGAATTCAGGATTATTTACTTGCACTTCACTTACCTGGACAGTAGGGGGCAGTGCTCCCAGGCAAAAGAGCTATAAATAGCGATCGATGGCCAAAGAGGCATTAGAGACACCTTCCAGTGAGAATTTATTGAAGAGATATTCGAGAGCATTTTAACCCATTGTCTTGTTTTTCGAGGTCTGTTATTGTGTGTTGTTGGTAGTAAAAATTGCGATAATATTTGGTACAACATAGACCGAATTGTGAACAGGCACCTAATGCAAAACAAAAACAGGGCACTGACTTTTTCCTGTGCCCTTATCAGTAAGCATTAGTTGCCGGGATTCAGTCTATGCTGTACCAAATTTTCTTTTTCTTAACAATACTCAGCACAGGTTATGGACTAAAATGCTCCCTTTAATGTTGTTAACATCAACATGTACTTATGAGCATATTATGATTTACTGCATGGAAATCATATCAATCATCAATATCAATCAGGAAATCATCAAAGCATATCATAATACAACAAAATAAACAGTCTAGGTCATGGCTGAAGTTGCAGTGACCCAGTGAAAATCATCTACCAGAATTCCCTTTGCAAAAGGTTGTCAAAGGTGTTGCAAAGAAGTTTAGCAACATAATGTTGTGTAAAAGGTATGATTTTTTTAGCGATTAATCAATCAATTGAATGTGTCTTGTCAGTATTTCCACTAACTGCTGAACAAGTAGTATATCTTAATAAATCCTTATGTGCTTCTGAAACTGAGCGGAGTGATAACACGTCAGCCTAGCCTAACATTGCTGTGGGAAGTCCCTGCATAATCTGTGTGTTCTTGACATTGGTGAGAGCATACGTGGCAACGTCTTTAAAAAGCTCCAGGGCGACTCAAGTGTCTCTGATGACACTGTTATGCCTATGTCATAACCAGCTGTTGTCCAACGTGGTGTGACAGTGGGTATGTTCAGGAAACAGTAGCCAAAGGACCTTCTGCAGGTTCCCATCGGTCCTCATAGTTCCCATGGGCACCAGTCTTGGCTGCGACACGTGTAGTCTCAGAAGAGCCAGTGGGGTGTTGGGTTTGCAGCGCGCTCTTCATAGAAGGCGCATAAGCGAAATTAAACCCCAGACTCTGGATTACTCATAGGGATCATGCTGTGCTCACATGCCTCCAGCTCCCGCTGACCAATGACATTACAGCGGTGAGGTCAAGTTACCAATGATAGTGCCCGGACGATCCTAATTAACCTATAGGAAAGCACCACGATACATAGTTCAGGGTGAAGTGTAGCATGAAAGTTCCCCACCCCTAATATCTGGTTACCCTCGAGCCATGTTAACTTAGGGTCAGCACAAACCAGCACGAAGTAAAAGCACTATTTCACATTATTCTTAGACAGTGTCTGAAAAGCAGAATATGTTATGTATTATATATGTTATTTATATGTAAGCATTTATGTTCAATTAATCTTTCATTAAACAATGAATAGATAACCACAATCCATATATTATAACTTTAAATTTCATTGCGGTTTCAGATATGAATTTTCTTTGCTATCAACAGTACATACAGTACATTTGTATGTATATGTTAATGTTGTCAGCGCTGTTTAGATAGTTTAGAAGTTTATATTGTATTGCATTGAATGTCATTTAAACTGTAGCAAAATCGTGTCACTTAATGTAAACAAGTCCACCCAGTTTGCCCAGGTCATGTTGTGGCATGTTGCAGTTCAAGAAGACGGACAGCTTATGTTTCAGAATGATTTTGTCACTACAGGGACAGCAACCCCACCACCGTTGCTGTCTCACTAGACGAGTTGGCCTATTTCTATCCACAGCGGCTATTCTGTTTCTGTCCTCTCTCACTCACTCACTCTCCCTGTCTCTCTCTCATTCACTCACTGGCATACTCATATACAGCACTTAGCAATGTCTGACTCACTCACTCACTCTCCCTCAGTGCACATCAGCACTGCTCTGTGTGTGTTCAATCTCAGTCTAACCTAACAGAGACACCCATGGAGACCTCACGTCTCCCTTATGTAGCCAAAGACGTTTATGAAAGCTGGCTTAACTCTACAGCTGTTGAATGGATTATGAATGGTAACCATAACATCCGTAACGCTTATGAATGGTAACCATAACAACCATAGTAATGCTGCACTGCTGCACATGCTGCACTTTCCCCCCTTAACGGTAACTATAATAGGTTATTTTCTGTAGTCCATGCACATGATTTCTAAATGTAAAGAAAGTTATAGATAAAATTCTATCCTAAATACAAACAGGAGATAAGTGGGTTAACGACCTTCGAGGGGACCAGTTCGATGGAAATAATGACTCGGCGGAGTGGAGTTCTTCACCTTGCCATTATTTCCCTTGAACTGGCAACCTTGTCAGCCATTATCCTTTATGTAAGACAATTGGCTGAATCCCAATCCCTCACCCTAACCCTAAGCCATGAACTCTCAAAGACGTAACCAGCCTTAATCAACCAATCATGAAGTCAATACATGCCAGTTAAGACTTTGAGAATACAGACTACAGAGAAATTGAAGTCCAGTCATTGCAAGAGAGCCTCTGAATGTTGTTTGTGCTTTTAAGAGAGCTTTTTAATGTTTTTAATTGTCCAGATGTTTTCTCTGTAAATATTTCTCACCTACTGATCAATCAGTTACTGATTCTTTTCATCCTCTGTATACATTGACTTGTTTGTTGTTGGCCTCTGTCCAGGATCCACTTCCCCTCAGATCTGGAGGAGCTTAGGGCATTAGCTGACCTTCTGAATTTCTACAAGACAAAGCACAAGACGTATGTGTACGTACTCTTCTGCAGTGCCTACCTATACAAGCAGTCCTTTGCTATACCTGGATCTTCCTTCCTGGTGAGAGAAGCCACCAGCTGGCCATACACACCCAGAAACACACACGTTTTTACACACAATGCACTGCAAAATAATTATGTTTTTTTTTTTTACATTTAGTGCTCCCATTATCTATTACTGTAATTGTTAATATGCATAAACATTTTTGGTTTAATTTTTTAATCTGTCTTGCACCATTTCTGGGATGTACCCTTGTCATATTTCACTACAGGTTGTACTATTTATGACTATGCACTGGATGTGACAAAAAAACCCCCAAAAAACTGTGCTTTAAAAAAAGAAAGAAAAAGCTTGAAAAGAACTTGAATTTGAACTTTTTCATGTGCATGCATTCCTTTCCTGACATACCCAGAACATGCTAGCAGGGGCACTATTTGGGACATGGACTGGCCTCCTGATCGCCTGCACTATGACCACCATGGGCTCCACCTTCTGCTACCTTCTGTCCCATACCTTTGGCAAGCACATTGTTGTGCGCCTCTTCCCAGACAAGGTGGCCATGCTGCAGAGGAAGGTAATACTGCCCCCATGCACATAATGACTGGATATGTTAGCACCATGCACACCACACCACGCCCCGGTCCCCCTCCCCCGTCCCCCATTCCTCTCAGAACTCTCTTAAACTCTTGACAGCTATGACTTAACAAACTTTATATTTAAAGTCTATTTTTTATTTTATTTTATTTCATTATACAGTTAAGGATTAGAATATGTATTGTTCTAGATATTAATAAGTATTGTTCTATATATTTATTCTATATATATTTCTGATATTACTATACCAGGCAGCTTATTTATGCTCTGTATTAGATACAGAAATTGCACTGGGAATATCCTTCCTCCAACACCTCTTTGCACTAAAGCAGGGTACACCTTCTCTGTTAAAACTGCATCCTTCTGCACATTTCTACACCACTTTCACTCTAATGGTACAAATGCCACCAAATTGTTCCCTTTTTATTATTTATTTATTTTCTGTAGTTATATATGTGTATGTCATGTCATGGATGCTACATTTACATTTATGCATTTAGCAGACGCTTTTATCCAAAGCGACTTACAACTCATCAACTATCAATTGTTCCGGGCCAGTCTCCTAGAGCAGCTTAGGGTTAAGTACCTTGCTCAAGGGCACAATGGTAGCAGCCGGGATTCGAACCCACAACTTTCCAGACTATTTACATGCTAGCCAGGTTCCTTAACCACTACGCTACCACCACCCTGCTACATGATGCCTATTTTTACAGGAGAATAAAATATCTATCTATCTATCTATCTATCTATCTATCTACCGATCTAATCAAGCAAGCCTACGTGCTAACAGAAAGCCCTCTCTAAAGGTTAACAGACTGACAGACAAGTTGAAAGGCTAACAGTTGGCTCTTTAAGCTAGTAGACTGGTAAGTTAGCTATCTAATAGGCCTGAGATAGAGATAGTCAGACAGAGGGGGATTCCTCTATTATTATCACTGCTGTTCTCCAGACTGCTTAAAATAGAATGTCAGTGTGTGTGTGTGTCAACTGAGCCAGTATGTGTGTGTCCTGATTTGCACCACTAGTCAGGATCACTCAATTTATATATAGCCTGACTGTCTGTCAGACACTGTGGACATTTACAACAAATTCTTTCTGCCTCTCCTCTCTTTACCTTCCTTCTTTTGTATCCTTTATGCTTTTCTCTTAGTGTGAAGAGAACAAAAGTAGCCTTTTCTTCTTCCTGCTTTTCCTGAGATTCTTCCCCATGACTCCTAACTGGTTCCTAAACATCACCTCCCCAATCCTCAACATCCCCATCCCTATTTTCTTCTTCTCCGTCTTCATCGGTGAGCACCATCTCATGATAGAAATCCCCAGAAAGAGGAAGGCTACTGTTTTTTTTGGGTTTTTTTTGGAATAGATAGCATCATGGGCTCACTCGTGGTACCAAGATGATAATCTAATATTTTTTTAGGTGTGCATGCATTTCTCACAACAAGATACAGGTTTAGCTATTGTTAGGATTAGCGCACCAGCGATGCATATAAGGGTTGTGTGTTGTGATGTAGGAATTCAGGGTAGAAAAATGAACAATTGTAGCTGGTACACTTCAATTATTTAAACTGTGTTATTCCATCCATTGTATTTTATACTGTGCAATATATGGCAAATTGTATATATTATCTATTGCAAGGGTTCTCAAACTTTATTGGACCGGGGACCCCTCATGGAGCATGAAAATTTCCAAGGACCCCTCATAATTGCAACACAAGTTTGACCGTACACGGCTACATCCATTAGTTCAGTTAAATGCTAGATGCTATTTTGTAGCAGTTTTTCACGGACCCCCTGGCACTGCACTGCGGACCCCTGGAGGTCCCCGGACCTGAGTTTGAGAACGAATGATCTATTGTATGGGTTGGCTATTAGGTTTTGTAGACCTCAGGCATTTAATCTGTCGTTGCCTTCTACGATGAGATCTTTATATTATATTTAGTCTTAACGCACTGTATCTACTTTACGCACCTCCTACAGGCCTGATCCCTTATAACTTCATTTGTGTGCGCACGGGCTCCATCTTGTCCGAGATCACCTCGCTGGACGACATTTTCTCTTGGGGCACTCTGCTGCAGCTGCTGGTCATCGCTTGTGTGGCCCTGCTCCCCGGCGTCCTCATCCGCCGCTACAGCAAGAAACACCTCAAACTGGAGGGTCTTGAGCCCAACGGACACCAAGCCAGCCCTGCTGCCAACGACCGTAAGACCAGATGACCACCAGGGTTGTGATTTCACCCCAAAGTTGTAAGGATACAGACATCAGAACATCAGACGGTAGCACCAAAGAACTAGTTACATGTCAGTCGGATATTTTTTTATTATCAAGGATATTTGTTAATAATATGTTGTTATATGATATATTGATCATTTGATTTGATATATTATCAACATTCTTACACTCCAGTAATAACACTATTCTATTGTGGTGCTGGGGGGGGACTATTGGGGATTAAGAGGAAGTGCAGAGTTTACCCCATTTTTTAATGATTGTATGGATGATTAAGATTGATGCCCCTGCACACCACTCCAATCCACCAGCACATCCCAGGCCTTCAACATGCCCCCCCTCACCATCACCACATACACACACACACACACACACACACACACACACACACACACTCAAAGGAAGTGACTGTCCACAGATGGATGAGGAGGAAGGGACGGTTTTAACACGTCTTAAAGCACTGACAGCCGGCTATGCTGGACAAATGTATGTAAACTCTAAAGCCTTAATGCTCAAATTTGCACCAGTACAGGCACTCACACAAACACAAACACACACACACACACACACACAGAAAGGAGCAGCTTTGTAGTAATGCTTGCATGTATGCGGTAAAGGTACTGGAAGTGGCTGCTGTATTCACTCACTCTAAGAGTCGATTCTATCAGAACTTGGAATGATAAGACAGACTGTTTCAACCTGCACAGTATGTAGGTGATGCCTAGTACTGCTCTACCAGAGTAGCTTAAAGGCACCTCAGTACAGTACAAGCAATGCTGAGGATGACTTGCTCTTCTTCAACTCACAGAGTATGTAAGTTATGGGCAACTGGCAACAAGCAAAGTCCACCACAAATGAACTAGATCTAATTCAATATGATACCATTTTAATTTAATATGTAACAAAAAGTCATACAATGAATTTCGTACCATGAGAAAGATCCAGAACGGGCTGGGCAGCCCAGTGCTTCCTGACGACACAACAGCTTTTGTTCATGTGTGACAGATATTATTACTCATTGCTGCCAGCTTAGCTCATTGCCTTTCAATGAATTTCAGGCCCAGAATTAAAAAAGGAAAAAAAAAAAAAAAACTTCAATGACAATGAAAAACTACAGTGGCTGATGCTACAAGTAAGAAGTTGATGCTACTGTAGTGTTTCTCACTAGGGGTGAATTAAGATGGACCTGACTCTTTCACTTTGTGCAAAGAGTTTGGACACTCTATATAGGCATAGCTTACTTCGCTGTGGATGGGTGGGTTTGAACTTTAAACCTATTGGTTCTACCTTCAATTTCTGTGCTGATTGGTTGCTAGAATTTCTAGATGCAGAATCCAAAGCCTTCAGAGGTTACCCTGACGTAGTACTATAGCAAAATACAATATTGAGTGGAGGTACTATGGCATCACTATCCTAGCTTATTAAGTATCAGTTGAAAGACTGCCGCCACAGTAACAGTAACAGTATCACGAACCAGTACCTTTTGAGGGAAACACCACTCTGTCTTTACATGTATGTTTACATTTGGATTTTACAGTAGTTAGTATGTTGTTTTTGGTTGTGTTGTGGCCGTATGGAGTACTGTATGGTAGACTCAGCTGTTGTTTTATTTTGAACCAAAGCTTCTGTGCTGCAACAATGCATTTAATTGTCTGTTTCTGACCATCAACACACTGGACTCCCATAATGGGCTAGTTCAGTAGAAAAGTCTTTACTTAAGTGTGATATTCAAAGAAATTTAATTTTGTTGGTGAAAAGGCTTTTCTCACTGAAATTATTTCCCAATTATCCTATTAAATAACCTTTAATGTTGCTCCTTGGTAATGATCATCATCAGACTACCAGACATTTAGGCTTCTAATAACATTCTTCATTAATATTATAAATCCCACACCTACTTTGCAAAACCAAAAGCTATGTCTACTTTTAATAATTCATAATTTAACCTTTCACATTATGTACTGATGGATCAAAGTGACATGGCTGTGTGTCATGTGGTAACGATGAAACTCCTGTTGCTATATTTATTTGAATAGCACTCTTTGGCATTTAATATGAACTTACACACATATGAATGTTTGCCGAGTGCTGCTCTACCAAAGTAGCTTAAAGGCACCTCAGTACAGCAAAGGAGGATGACTTGCTGTTCTTAAGACCTGCTGGGGACCATACCACATGGCAAGCCGCTTTCCTCATTTGTCAGCAGCTCTGTACATCTGTGTCACTGTCGCACTTCAGCATGCACGCAGACTCTGTGCTGCAACCACTGAGCAGATTAAATCAGCACCATGCTAGCTTGACAGCACAGTAATGATGGGACTAATTAAGACCGTACATTTCACCAGATGTTTACATTTTGCAATGATTGCAATGACTTCATTACAACTAACCCAGGTGTCTTGTTTTATGGAGTTACATTAGGCTATGCTACTTAATCAAACCGGCAGACAACCAATAACTGTAATCATTAGTCAAAAAGTCAAGAATTATCCCTGATGTTTTAATTATTTGTCACGGAATACAAAGCTGCTATGTGATATGACAGTCTAACACCTCTTCACTAATTTGGCCTGGTAGTCTGGTGTGTTGATGGAACTGTGCCATGACGGTGTCTCATTATTTCTGTTGATTTGTTGATTTTTCTTTTCTCTCGTTAATTAGCTGTATGCACTGTTCACTGTAGAAATGACGTGATGTCTTTGCTGCTTTTCTTACTTTGTAATGTGTGAATTAGAACGGTGCTAATTTTTATGGCAATTATTTTGTTTAATCAAATGAATAGCAAAATTGCAATAGTTTGAGCTCTACTCAAGATTTCTTCCTATACTAACTACCACAAGGAAGTTTTTTCTTGCCCCTGTTGCTCTTGGGTACTCCTTGCTGTAAAGCGTCATGAGACAGTACTATTGTAAAAGGCGCTGTATAAATATAATTGAATTGAAAAGTCATTGTTCTGCTTCTCAGGTAGCTTATTGAAACATAAACACACCAGAAACGTGCCTTAACAAATCTTTTAATAGTTGAATTATGAGGCCTTGAGCTTTGTTGGTCCATCTTGAGGTTTCTGGCTTCTCACACAATCTCCGACACACCAAGCATTTTCGTTGTATTTGATTAATATGCTCGTGAAACCTTTATGTTTTGAATTAGAGCTGCAAATCTAATCTGGTATATCTGTTACAGTTCAACGTGATGACAAACAGCTAATCCACTCTCTCAGCATAATGCCCTTGAAGGGGCTTAAGGCAAACACTTGTGTTAATACACTTTAAATGCCAAGTATAGAGCACTGGAAAGAATTCAGCCATGTAGGCTACCCTTTAAACATCCCCCATTCTATCAAGTCTTACTTGAGTTTATCATATTAGTAAATGCAGTGTTTTTTGTATTTGCTTTACTATTGGACAATGTAGCATTTAATGTAGATCTTATCATGCAAGACATGTTTAAATTGAGAAGGTGCAACAATATGCTATTTTAAGTGGTCAGTCCTACTACACAGACATCATAATGATTTTACTAGTACTCTTAACTTATGTCTTACTGAATTTTAAAAGTGCAATGACTTTGTAACTTGTAAATAAAAAAAGATTGGTAACTGCTTGTGTTCTCTGTAAATCCTGCATGTGAAGGCAACTCTTTTGAATATGTTTTAGAACATAACTGACTAAACTACATAAAGCAGAAGAGACAGGATACAGTTGCAAAGACTCACTTTATTGCTCATATCCTGTTCGGTCGGCAGTACATATGTATGTATTAACCCACAATTCCACACTGAAAATCCTGACCATCACCAATAAGGCATGCATCTCCCATTAGACCCCAGTTCATCTCAAGCACCAAGTCTTCCCTGAGCTTTGAGCTGTTCCAATTTCCCTCTCACCTCTGACTTTGTCCAAGTTCTGGAATGTGGCTGGGCAAGAAAAATATGACCTTGAAAGAAGACCTTGAGAAAGAACCATAAGCTCCACCTCCATCAAATCCATCTTCCCCAATCCTGGTCATATTTAGGATGATAAAACAGTATACTGATACCAAGAAGCAACCAAGCCTGATCCAGATGACGCTATGGTGACACTCCAGAAGAAGGCGGAATGACATTCTGTTGCTACCTTACCCATGACTAAATATAACATCTCAGTAGGTATGCTAGCATTTTACAATGTTTTGTCTATTAATATTATCATTACCATCTTTTTAGACTTCTGTGACCCAGAAAGTAAAAGGGCTACCCCCACTGCTATACAGAATTACAGTGCTTCATTAGAAAACCCTCATGTGAAAAACTGAACTAACACCACACACACAAAAAAAGAATAGTCAGACTGTCTTAAATCTCTACTGTCTTAACCTCTAACTAAAATTCAACTGGAAAAAAAAAAACTAAGCCAATCTCTGCCTGTGTAGTGTCCTAGGGTGTATTGATACAGATGTATACGATGCAATACTGGAAATGATGAAAACAAAGCCTAAATTGTACATGACCAAATTACCACAACTGACTTCATGTTTTGTTTTTTGTTTTGTTTTCTTGTCGGCTCACACAGTGGCAGGTTGTACACAATGAATCAAGAAAACCCAGCACAGAGGACTACGATTTCACACATCTAAAAATACATTTTGATGATGGCAAACTGCACTTTGTACACACTTTTAAATGACTCTGGAGGCAGAAATGCCCAGACTCAAAAATCTCATTGCAGTCATGAGGTTTGCTTGCATTTTTGACATCAGCTTTCAGAGATTATACCCGAATTACTTCCAGGTGATGGCATACTTCATTGTTACTCTTCCCAGTCAGTAATGTAAGGATGTCCTCAAGAGCCAAAAGGCAGAATATTAAGTGATCTACAGGATCCTTTAGGTATTCAAAGGCTGCAATGTGATCCTTTCTTTAAAACTCATTGTCAGAATGAGTAGTGTAGGTCGCTGTTCAAGACCAATTGCTCTTCTTTTTTGTAGTTGTTATCATATGTTAAAAAATAGAAAATAAAAAAAAATGCTCACTGATGATGAGCTTTCCAAAGGTATACAAAATATCCAAAATAAAGAAAAATAAAATATTGGACTGAGGTACCTGATGTCTGAGGTAGAACGTTACAATAAAAATATGCAGATTACGTTTTGACCAATCATGGGTCACTATACTGACATACGCACTGTTCACGTTTGGCCAAAGGTAGAGAGACATGCTGGCATGTGCATTGCTCACATCCAAACATGGTGGTTGGTTATTTAGGCTAGACTGTTAAAATGGCCATTTTTCTCAAATAGGAAATATATTAATCCAGACCTCCCTTTACTTAAGTTTAGATAACTACATGACAATCTGGAAAAACCCTCAGGACCTTTTAGATTTACTTTAAAATGTTTCACACAGCCATCTAAGTATGCCATTTTTGCCAAAGGGATGACATAATCTCACCTATTCAACATTCTCTCAGTGACTTTTAAACTTTAACCACATCAGTCATTTCATTAACTCCTTTAAATAGAGCAAAAAAAAGATCCTGCCAAAAAGGACTGACTGATTTTTGTTTACGCTTATATGCATCATCTTTTAATAAATATCTCACCAGTCTTTCTATATAAATATACAAACACAAACACTCACAGTGGCGTGAGGAAGGCTGTGTGTGTTAGTGTTTTCTTTTCGGGGTGCTGGGTTGGGGCAAGAAGCAGCAGAACGTTTGTACACGAAGGGAGAGGGTCCGTGCAGAGGACCCCACAGCTCTACGGCAGAGAGAGAGAAACCAGCGCGAGGGACAGCGGACGCCCTCGCAGACATGAGTTGATCTGCCTTTACGTTTGACGTTTACGTCGTCTTCTCTGTAGAGGCAGTGGCACACTGTACATTCAAGGATGTCAAAATCAGCCTTGTGATGAAATGCCAAGTAGACTTAAATCAGGCCAAAAAATGTATGCATAAAAAAGAGCTAGGAAGCATCATTTTGGGATGAAACCACTACAAACATCGGGTGGCAACTTTTAAATTAGTCATAATTTCCTTTCTTTTCGTTTCTACTATAGGAGGACAATCCTATAAGATGTTTTTCTAATATTATGAGATTAATTCCCCTATTAATGACATGCCAGTGTTGCCTTCGCTAGTGTTTCTAGTGAATGAGACACAGAGAACCAACAAAAAGGAACCTGACTCCAAGCTACATGAGGAGGAATGTACCCAAACCATGGCCAGCTGTTTGGGATTTCCTATGTTGGCACATGTGCTACTATCAAGAAGAAAACATTGTACTAGGTCATGTTGTCAATTATTTTTACATGTGACAGCTTTTCTTCTTGTAGCGTATTAATTCTCACGATATCAAGTTTTTAAGCATGTGTCCACTGCAGCTACCAAGCGTACCAACTCTAATCTGCACATGACAAAAAAAAAAATTAAAAATTAAAAATTAAAAATTAAATCTGCTAACTTTTTTCATCATAATTTCACAGGTCGATCTTTGCTCCATTCTCTTTTGTTAAAAATAAACCAGCTTGTGCAAAGTCCTCACATTTGTATGTGCTCACTCCCTATACACACACAAGCTCAAACGCATTATCTCAATGCTCTAAAGTAAACCTAGGCTTCTCCTCAGAGAGAACTACTTTCCAAACCGCTGATGAGCGGCCACCACAAACTGAACTATCAAAAGTCCGTAATGGTCACACTCCGATAAGAAAATAATATATATACACACGCATACATGGATATACATACAACTTTCAGTCTCTAGCTCTGTTTACCCTGTTCAACACAGTAGAGTTTCAGAGACACGCCACTGGCCGTTATCTTGCTCTTTCTCGCTTCTCTCCTTGCTCCTTTCAGTGCTGTGCCTAGCCAGCTCATGTCTCCTTACAATCCTCATGAGGCTCTTTGGTTTTGGTTATCTCCACCGCTGTCACTCTTGGTCATCTCTCTCTCTCTCTCTCTCTCTCTCTCTCACTCTCTCTCATCCTCCTTTTTTGTCCCTCCTCGCCTCCAGTTGGGTCTCCAGTTGTGGAGCGAGGAGGGGGTACATTCATAGACTGCTGCTGCGTGCTGGTCTTTGCCATTAGCAGGTCACTTCGACTGGTGTGACGGCGGTGGTGGCAGTGCTGTTTGGTGTTGCTTCTGTTCCTGCAGTTTCACCTGCTGGATAATCTCTCGGATCTTCCTCTGTGCAGTCTATTCAGATAAAACACACACACACAAATGCACACACACACACACACACACACACACACACACACACACACATTGACACGCACACACAAACACACGCATACAGATACAGTCAAACAAAGATTCACAGTGAGAAATGTCAAATCCAACACACACCGAATAGATCACTGAAACTGCCCTGGACATCTATCCTATGCATACGCAGTCAATTTATGTTCAGACTTCCTGCAGTATAGCCAAATACCTGACTGGCGAAGAAATGTCCAATGATTTTTACAAATACTTCGTCATTGTCATCTGGAGTTTGGTCCCGTGGAACGATGACCTCAGCACTGGTGAGGTTTTGTAACTCATTAACCTGCAGGGGGCGACATTGTGCACAAAGTGACAAGTGACAAATGACGCATGCTGTGCCTTCAACATTTTAGACACACATAAAAACGAATGTGTAGCTGACTTTTCACAAGCTAAAGCATTGGTATCTCTCCCCCTCTCAGACACAGACACACACACATATACATACACACACACACACACCGTTTTGCCCCCTTTCCCAATGACACGGCCAGCAGCAGATGAGGGCACTTTGATCTGGGTCTCCAGCTTTACTTCTTCCTTGGCTGTGAAGAAATTCTCCTCCTTTAACTTCCCAAAGATCCTGCCCTGAGCCTGAAAGCAGGAAGTGGGTAAGAGTCAACCGTTCATCTCCCACATCAAGAAAGAGTCTAAAATGAAAGGTGCCACTTTTCCCATGGGAGGAGCAAAGGGGAATAGTCATTAAAGTTTGACTCACAGCATTAACACCTAAATGGCTGTTTCTAAAAAAAAAAGGGCCCTACAGATTAAAGATGTTATGCCTTGTGAAAGAATCCTTGTAGTCCTGGACTGAACTAAACATCACGTTTATGAAACATGTTGAATAGAAGCAGACATCTTAAGCATGACTAGAATCCAGTGTAAAAAAATGTACTCTTAACACTGGCAATATGCTGCTGAAATTTCACATCATAAAAAAAAAATGTAACTATCTCGACATTAATGGTGTCACTGATGACATGCTTGTATGTACCTTAAACTGAGCCTCTGGAGGTCCAGTAATGATGACCATCCTCTCAGGGGAGTCTGGACTGTCAGCTGGAGCGATCTAGAGACAATAAACAAAACCATCACCACCACAACCATGAGCATCTCCACACATGTCCACACACACACACACAAATACACACGCCATCATGTGCGCACACACACACACACACACAAACACACACACATACACACAATGTCTGCTGTGGGTCGAGAAGTTATCTTGATAAAGTCTGACTCTGAGGGCCCTGACCTTGATGGAGGCCCCAGCAAACCGTGCCAGTTCCTTGATGTGCTGTCCTTTCTTCCCGATGAGAGCACCCACTGCCTGCGTGGGAATGAACACATACACCACCTCCTGCTCAGTAACCTGCCAGAGAACACAAAACCTCAGTTACACCCACATCACACTCACTGTACATACAGTTACATTTCACTCATGCACGTGTCCGTACAAGAGTACACAATATACAAGAGGTATAAACCATTTTTCCTCTTTCTGTGTGTGTGTGTGTGTGTGAGAGAGAGAGCGAACTTGTGCGAACCAGGTGGGCGTTGTTGACCTGGACTCCCCTGTGCTCTGACACTACAGATGGATCCCTCATATACATAAACTCACTCTCTCTCTGTCAAACACACACACACACACACATACACACACATACACACCTCTTCAGTTCCTATGATTCTCCACTCATTATCAAGAGCCCTTCACACCACATAAAGCACTGTCCTCCTTCCTTAAAAGTATGCACTCCAGAAGTGAGCTCTAGGTGGTGCAAGTGCACCCTCTGGCCCTCTACACTATCCAGGGGCACTTTCTAAGCACGCTCTCCACAAATCGGAAACACCACTGGGCCCTGTTACCTCATTCCCACGCATGACCAGGTGGCGACCTAGAGATGAAGATGCTTCTCTGGCTCCCGCTCGATCTCGTAAGAATGCTTCACACAGGATTTACCGGAGGCACCGTTTCTACTGGAAGCATCTTTGTGTCACAAAGCTACAGCCACTAGACACAAATATTGTTATATTTTCTAATGCAGGGGTCCGCAACCTTTTTGACATGTAGTGCCAATAAGAAATGGTCTTGTGGTCTTTTGTTTTACTATACGTAGTTAAGATGCCACATTTCCAACATGAAAATATGTTGAATCCAAGTCAAGTCAAGTCAAGTGGGTTTTATTGTCATTTCAGCCATATGCACTATATATAGTGACACAAAATGACATTTCACTATGGATTCAAGTGGTGTGACATTTAACATATAGAAAGAGTCTACAGTTGTAAATTATCCTGCTGGCTTACGCTAGCACATTTACGTTAATGTTTATTAATGTACACTGTCCTTATAACTAACATAAATCAAAATGGAAAGACATTTGAGACAGGCTACATTTAACCATCCGTACTGGCTGGAAGCAAAGCAGCACCTTAGGACCATGTTGATGTAATTTTTTAAAAATAAAAAATAAATGAATCATTCCGTCCTTACAAATGTATACAATTCATTGATGAAAATACACACTACAGCCTGACTTGCATAACAGGAAGCGCAATCACTCATTTAGGGTTTGTGCAAATATGGATTTTTGTTAAAGCCAAGTAACAAAACTAACAACATACTCGTTGCATGTTAATCATGCTTTTCTCATGTCTAACTGTCAGAAACTGGGTACCCTGCCCTTTAGTAGGCCTCTGATGGTCTCTCTGTCCTTACCAATTATTGCAGAAAAGCAGAAAACTTGTTTTTTAACTGGTGGTGGCGGGTCTGTTCATGTAACCTACTTTTAAAAAAGGTTCCTGGCAAAATGTCAATCACTTAGTTCGTTTTTGTTCCATGAACCGGTTCAAAGCCTTGAATTCTGGCTTGTCATTTCATGCTCTGTCTCAAAATGATGGTGAATGTTGGAAAAATACAACAAAACTTTCAAAATACAACTAGCACACAACACTTCAATCCATACAACCTCTGGAGCTTTTACCACAGGTCAAGTAATGTGCAAACTGATGAATGCTCTTTGGTGCAACCGCTGTGCTGGGATTTGTCTTGTGGAAAAATGTTTAAAGCCCATAAGTACATTACCATCTGTCACCCTACAGAAGACGTACCCTACAACGGCCACTGGCTGTTCAACATCAGATGAGGTGGCCGAACATGTATAAAAACAAGGGCTGCGCACCATTGTGGGCGTGCCATTAAGAGTCCCTCTGCATCCCGACTGTGGCACGCATGCCAGGGGTTATCGACTCCTGCTCTAGTGTAAGGAGGGTTTTATTTTTACTATCAATCGTATGATATATACAGTATAATATTCATCAATAACATTCACCACTGTTTCGTTTTGCCATATTCATCATTGTAGTCTGTGACACTTTGGGTTTAAGAGGTCTACAAAGTATCTTTATTTCACTTTACTTTCTGAAGGAAAAAAAGAATGACAGCTGAATAATTCAGTTGCTATCCCCATACATTCTTTGGATGCTGTCTATGACGATATTCTGTGGCAATTTGGTTTGACACGTTCAGGTATTGTATAACCACTATAGGTATAGCTATACCTTCTGGCTGTAACTATTTGTGTGATTACACTCTTTATTGACCCACCACTAATAACAATAATAAAAGCAGAAAAACTTGTTTTAATGAGGTTTTAGATAGGGCACTTTGACAGTGTCTAGAATCTGTATGTTAAATGGTACTCTTAATTGGCAAAAGACAAAGGCTGTGTGTGTGTGTGTGTGTGTGTGTGTGTGTGTGTGTATGTGTGATTTGACATCAAAATGGTATCGCAGAATGGCCGTGTGAACACTGATGATCTAAAAAGGTCCAAAAATTATGTGGTAAAGACAAAACAGTCAGTGCTTTCAGGAGCATTCAATTAAATACAGTCTGCTATCATATGCCCAAAGCAAAGAAGAGCTTAAGGCCTTGGTTTACAATCCTCTAGAGCAGAGAGGCTCGCTGCATGTTGATTATTCAAAATCTTTAAAGCCATTACTCTATATTATCCATCCACATTTATGCAAACAAAACAAGTTTCATGGCCTTAAAATACAGTGTTTGGGTTGATTCCTAATAGACACTTATATTGTGTTATAATCTGTCACGGTGATTATTGATGCTACACAGACATCCAAGGAAATTAAGGCAAAATTTAAGACGAGATTTAATTATCTCACACAGCTTGAGGAGTATTAAATCTCCTGAGAGTGTTTATGACAGTCAGTGTGTGGTAGGCTTTTAAGGGGAAGGGTGGATAGTTAAAGGAAACTCACCGTGAGTTGGTGTGATAGGTTGCCAACTGGGGGCGGACCATAGAGGCCTCCCATGGGTGATGCTGAACCCTGAGAGTGAAACCAGAGAAAAGAAAGTGAGAGAGAGTGAGAGAGAAAGTGTGTGAGAGAGAGAGGGACAGAGAGAGAGAGAAATGGAGAAATAAATTGAGATGATAAAATGGAGAGAAGAGAAGAGAAGAGAAGAGTGATGTCAGAATGAAGGCAGACCACACAGAACCACCAGACCTCAAGTGAACCATGTGTGTGTCACAGCTTCTAGGAGGGCTTAAGCTGCTAAGCTTTTTTTTTATTATTATTTGTGACCAACACATTCACATGTACACACACAAAAACACACATACACTCACACAAGCGCAAATAAACCAACGGACGACACACACGCACATGCAAACACAAATTTAGACCTATGTAAATAAATAAACAAAGACAGCAAACATAACACAGACACACACAAAAACACATAAACAGACACACACACACACACGTAAACACTAAACAGTGAGTGTGACTTAATGGTGGAAGTGTTTAGCGGAGGCATATAGTAGTTGCACTGCTTGGGGTGAATCACAACCTCAGCAGGGAGAGGAACTCTACCACCCCTCCACACACACAAACACACACACATACACACACACTCTCTCTCTCAACCTCCCTCTACCCCACTGGCTTTTCCCGGCACTGCAGTCTACTTAATGATTCCCCCACTTAGCCTAATACACACACACACACACACACACACACAAACACCCCTAGTTTCACAGACACACTTAGTCACACGCACATGCAGGCATGCATGCACGCACGCACGTACGCATAAGCACAAACACCACAAACACATACACACATAACTAGGCACACATACACAGAGATGATGTGACAATGTACAGTGTGACAACACACACACCGTCACACAAAAAATAATTGAAAAAGACGTACACAACACCCACAATAAACACACTTGGCTAAGTAAACAACACACCTCCTCTGCATCCACAACAGCACAGCCACATGTCTGACAGGACTACACACAAACAAATGACAACAACCAGAGAGGTGCTACGCCACAAAGATGCACCCAAAACCCACAGCTAATTTTGCTATCTTCCTCTAATCACTACAACCACACCTCCTCTAAAGCCACAACACAGCAGAAGACAGCACAGCACACTCCAGGCTTTCATTTAGTCTACTTTGACGTTTACAGTGCAAGTGGTGTCCTGCACTACACAAACACATCTGAGTAAGTGTGTGTGTATGTGTGTGTATATATGAGTAGAAATGAAAGGATCAGTCAATGGGCAAATTGATGTGTATCATTCGTCTCTGTGTGGGTGTGGGTGCTGCAGTGCAAGTGTGTATAATGAACAAAAGCAAATCGGAGTCATTTTGAGTGAGTGTGTATGTTTGTGTGTGTGTAGATCATGGCACACACTAAGTCCTACCAGGAAGGGGTTGTACCCGGCGGAGGGGCTTGGCACTGGGGCGTGGGCATGGGGGCTGCCCGAAGAGGGCAGCAGGGGCACACCGGATGAGAAGATGCCCAGAGCGTTCAGATTGAGCCCTGGGATGAGGTTAGTCTGCTGCTGCACCACACCACAGACACAGGCACAGACACAGCCAGAGGGGTGTGAAGGGTAGGAAGAGGAAGATGAAGGGAGGAAGGGAGGAAGAGAGGGAGAAAGTGAATGGAGGAGAGAGAGAGAGAGACAGACAGACAGACAGACAGACACATTAGGGCAAACAAAAAAAAGTTCTATATCTTTACTTTTGTGTTTGTCCTATAACTTCAAGATCCATTATATGTTCAAGGGGTGTGGAGGTGTGTGTGTGTGTGGTGTGTGTGTGTGTGTGCGTGAGTATGTGTGTGTGTTTGTACATGTATGTTCTGGTGAACAGAGAGAATATAGGCATACTGCAGAGAATACTCATGCACCAGTGCTTACATACTGTGAATCAGCAGTAGTGCGCTGTTAGACACTGGCAGAGCCAAGTAATTCACATAGCGCTCCACTAGGTGGCTCCCTCCTAGTGGCTAACGTCACTGGTGGGAAAGCTCAACGTTTTCTCCCCAAAGCAACCCCTTCATTGATATATTACAGGAAATACAATGACTGCTGTTTTATGAGCCACAGGATATAGTGTCTGTGTGTGAGTGTGTGTGTGTGTGTGTGTGTGTGTGTGTGTGTGTGTAGGTGTAGGTGGAAGGGGGTTTGGAAAACAAAACACACATATAAAACTCAGTCCTGTAATTACCAGTATTTATAAAGGACAGACTGTGAGGGTGTGTAATGTGTGTGCCAACAGATGAGTTGATGTTTGTACACATCCTGGCGGCAAACTGCCAAGGTACTGTTTCTCACGTGTGTGTGTATGTGTGGGAGTGTCTGGTTCTGTGTGTGCAGAAGAGTGTTTGTGCTGTCTGTGTGTGTGTGTGTGTGTGTGTGTGGTGTGTGTGTGTGTGTGTGTGTTTGCAGTACGCATGCACGCACATGTGCTTGTATATCAACACTCATACCTAGAGGCAGGCTACACAGACAGAACATTCTGTTTGGCTTTGGTTGGAGAGCTCTGGTATTTGGGTGTAACAGCTTGATTGCTCAAGATGTTTTATTTTGTTTTGTTTCATTTTGCTCTGCCTATCCAAAAAAGCCTTGCAAGAGTCCAGAGTATTCACAGAGATACTTCATGACATGTTACCAAAAATAAACAAATCAAAGCCTGTACTCCAAACTAAGTTTTTGTATCTTTTTTCAGTACAAAGTATGTCTATTCATATATGTATAGGCTCATTCATAATATCTCACTATATTAATTATAATCATAATATTTCACTATCGTTGTCATGGAACCAAGTGTAACAAAATGCTTTACTGAGTATCGGATGATATTAATAGAGCCAGACAGAATTCAGCAGACAAATGGTGCATATTTATTTTGCTCATCTGCATAACAGTGGTTCTAAGGGTTTCTGTTTAAACGCTTCAATGTATTCAAGGTGGACAGTTTCAAAGACAGCTCCTCACAGACTCCATTATACAACTGTGACAAACACTGATCTTACATAAGGTGGCGACTCATTGACTTTTTGAGCACAACTCCTCTCACAGGCCTACCAGACAGGCTGCACCCAGCTTTTATTCAGCGCTCAAAGGACATTACTGAGTCAGTGGATATGGAGTTCTCTGTATGCAAACTCTAGTCAAAAAATTCCCTGTACTACTGGAACTTCTGCATTACAGTGCATTTCTTTTAGGATGCCATAGTAGCCTAAGTAAGTGTCCAGTAAAATTTCCAGCAATGTGTTTGTAAATATTTTTTCCTGTATGTGTTTGTTAAGAAATATATGTTTCTATGTGTGTGTGTGTGTGTGTGTGTGTGTGTGTGTGAGAGAGAGAGAGAGAGAGAGTATGAGTGTGAGTGCTTGTGTGTGTGTGTGTGAGTGTATGAGAGAAAGAGAAAGAGAGAGAGAGAGAGATCATATATATACTGTTCCAACGTATGTACCAATACATACGTTTAGAGTAGCAATGTCGTTCTCATAGGCCTCTCTGAGTTTTTTCATGATCTCCACCTCTGCGTTGCAACACTCCTCCACCCCTCCTCGCACCGTGATGGTACGCTCCGGGTTGTAGATGGTCAAATCTTGCAAACTGCACGCACAGACAAACAATAGTTGATATAGACTTTGGACAGAAGAAAACATGAGGAGATTTTGAATGAAAATTTGACAGAATTGTCTTAAATGTGCAACACATCCACACGCATGCACACACACACACACACACTCAAACAAGAAAGAAGAGAGTCCAAATAAGACAAACTAGAGAGTCCAAAAATAATAACTGGACATATTCCTCCAGTGAAGAAGCATGTGAAGCTAAACTCCACATTCCACCCTATTTTCACTCTCAAATCACGATGGATTAAGATGGAACATATGCCAGGTGTGTTTCAGATGCCGTCAACTGAATTTCAATTTGATCTGTGATCTGTGAGTTCATAAAGCTACTTTAGGGCATTTAGAGTTAAAGTAGAGCATGTTTCATGAATAAGACATTTCTTAAAGGGATAATCCAGGTGAATCAACTCCTAGCCATGTTGTTTCACGTTGTTGAGTGTTGTCGGTAGGTATGAGAACAACAGAATTTGGTGCAACATAGACCATATAGCTAAATGACAGCCACACTAACTGATGAGGGCAAGGAAGTTTTGTTCTCTTATGCCTCCAGCTGTTAGAGTTAGCTGCCAGTTTGCAAATTCTGTCTACATTGTACCAAATGCTGTCAATCTTATAGCACTTGGCAGCTTTGCAGCTTTAAAGAACAGAGATATGGGCTGAAGTTTGGATATGTGAGCTTGCTTGATCATACATATTCTTGCCTATCAATTTAATGTAATGCTGTCAAAGTGAAGAATGCTGCTCATATTATCTGCTCAAAAGGGATTAATGCTTTTTGCCTCAAACTTAAGAGAGACATTGAAACAATTTAATGGAAAAAATACAAACATACAAAATTTCAAGACGCAAGTTATTCTCATAAAGATTGTATAGAGAATCTGTCCTATGTGGCCTTGCTGTAACTATGTCAAAGGGGATAGGGTGATCTTAAAGGAATTCACAAAACCAAAGCACATGTATTATGACCCTTCATAGAGGACTGAAAGCATTTTTTTGATTATAGCACACTGTCATTTCAATCAAAGGCAAGGGTATTGTAGAGTAAAATTAGAGCTGTGAAGAGAAATGCATGTGGTCTATGTGGAATGCATATGGGAGGCTGGTTCCTCTCCTAAGGGAGTAGATAGGGAGCTCTTACGGAGAGATGGTGATTTTGGTCCCCGAGTCCTGCTCAATCTTCTTCAAGTTACGTCCCTCCTTCCCAATGAGCCTCCCGACCAGACTGTTATGAGCAAGGATCTTCAGAGGCACCTCCTCAGCCCTGCAACAGAGACAGAGACAGACAGACAGGCAGAAGGCAGACAGACAGACAGTTAGTTAGTTAGCTAGACAGTTAGAGACAAACACAGCATAGCGTTCTCTGGGGGTTCTCTGCTGACAGCTGGTGGTATGTAGCAGTTGGAGGAGGTCAATGACAGAGCACAGCTACAAAGGACGGGTGGTACCCGTGTGTACTGTGTGTACTGTGTGTTTGTGTGTGTGTGTGTGTGTGTGTGTGTGTGTGTGTGTGTGTGTGTGTGTGTGTGTGTGCGTGTACTTTGTGTGTGTGTACTGTGTGTGTTTGTGTGCGAATGACATGATGAAGCATGATAGACAGAAGAGAACTGAAGTAGAGTGGAAGACAAATGAAACAGGAGACAGGTAAAAAATGCTCAGCAGTTGTGGCAGATCCGGTTCTTTTAACAGTCATCCACCAAACCATCCAGAATAAAGATGCAAAAATAGTGTTCGTTTTCCTTCAGATGTTCTGATATCATCCATAGATAAACAATAACAACAACAACAATAAATTACCAACATTCCCCTCACCCCACTACAACCGTACCAGCTTTCTTATCTTGACAGATTGTAAATAAAGCAGGGACTTTACAGTGAAGAGGATGAGCCAGCTGAAACAGGCCAAACAGGCAGTGTGGGGAGGTGAGAATGGGGTGGTGGGGGTGGGGGTGGGGGTGGGGGTTGATGATCACTGCACTCACGCGTTGGTGTCGTTGGCCTCCTTCTCCATGATGTGGAGGATCCTGCGGCAGGCTGAGGAGCAACCCTCGGGAGTGGAGTTGATGGTGACGGCTTTCTCCGCTGCCCCTGTATTCTCCTTACGGTGGATGTCCACCCTGCAACAATTTCAACAAGGATTGGACGGGGTGTCAGAAAATTCAAGGAAATCATATTCTATTTAGGTAATGATAAAAATAATAACAATAACAACAATAATAACAATGAATACATACATACATACATACAATACATACATGCATGCATACCAGTGAATTTAATGATATTCAGGTTAGGTTTGGTCCAGCCGGTTAAAAAAATTATTGCCCTTTTAAAACTAATATTTAAATGCAAATATTACTAGCTTATAAAGTCTATATGCTCAAATACATTATTGGTTGAATGTCTGGCGCGAAGATGCAGTGCCATAACTTTTCACACATGCGTGCATGCGTGTGTGACATGAGAGAGATGGAGACAGTCCTGGAAAGGTTGACGACGGGGGAATTGAAAAAAATAAAAAACACAGATAGAAAAAGCAAAGTTTGGGAAACATTTAGTAGAAAGAAATAGTAGCCTAAATGCAGATGATACAGGTGCAGGCTTTGTTTTCAGTAGCCTACTTGCTGATACAGGTGCAGGCTTTGTTTTCGGTAGCCTACTTGCTGTGCTATACCATCTACAAGTAGATAATGGCAGCCACAAAACAGGTGGACTAATATGGCTCGCCACAGATGTGACACAGGTAAGCCTTTGCATCCCAATAGGCCAATGTCCAGTCCAAGACTAAAGTTCAGGACACCTGAAGCCCACGTTAAAAGACAATACTTTGAGTATCGATACTTTGTGTTTCGATACTTTGCGTTTCGATACTTTGCGTTTCAATACTTTGTGTTTCAATAAAAAAAATGCAGCTGGTTGGGTATCATTTGGTGTTCAGCAATTTTTGCAGGTCAGGTTTTGGTCAGGTGGATTGAAAGCGTTGATGATCGCGGGACGTTTCTAAACTTAACCGCGCATCACTGATGCATACATAGTTTCCTTCTTTTAAAGAATAATTTAAAGAATTATTAAAGAATAATAATACTTTAAATATAAATACTTTAAAGAATAATTTGTGGGCTTTTAGCCTTTTTACTGACAGTGACATAACAGTAAATACTGACAGGAAACAAATGGAAAAGAGGGTATGGAATCGTGACTCTAACCATGGGTAAGAAACACAGACTTCAAGCCACTTATTTTACCTCCCACAATGAAAACCCTCTTTGCCCTTGTGATCTAATAACCATTCATCCATCATCTACTTCACACAACAGGCTCTCAAGCCTCATAATCACATAATCACAAGATAGAGAGAGAGAGAAAAGAAAAGAAAGAAAGAAAGAAAGAAAGAGCGAAATAAAGAAGAGCGAGCTGGCCACAGTGACAGCTGCACTGTCATGGAGTTGTTCTAGTTAGGGCATTATGCTGGCCTGGCTGTGACTTGCTCTCTGACAGCTCTGAAGGACACTAGGCATAGAGCTGTCGCAGTCATGACTCCTAGTCTCCATGGCAGCATGCCTTGCTCTATGTTCTGTGCTTCTAGCTCAGTATGGGAAATCTGCAACATCATACAGGTCCCATTATGACATTGTCAAATATGCCACGCCAATTCATTTCCTTTGAAAAGAAAGAGAAATCAAAAGTGGATGAAATCAAATGATTAAATCCCTGGGATTTGGCAACTACTGACGCAGTTTTTCGTGTCAATTTTTTGATTTCAAAAGGAGGAAGATAAGAGAGATAATACCAAGACGGAAGTAGTGCACTTTTCTCCATGTTTTCAGATAAACCAGAAACCACACCTGCATAAAAACACCACACACACACACACACACACACACACACACACACACACACACACACACCTCGACGACAATGACGACAAAGTTATATCCACACTTATGCGTTTATTTTTCCATTCCAGAGTGACAGATGAATTCATTCAGTGAAGAAGCGAGTGAAACCGCATTCTACCCTATTACTACACACCAAGTCTTCCCATCATGTTATGGGTTTCCAGGGAACAAAATAATTATGTCTAATTAATTGTGCTGCACAAAATCTTGCACTTAATTCGCCCACGACACACTATTCAACCTCGGAAGCCTCTCCAAATAATAACAATAATACATTTATTGTCTAGCACCTCTCATGCAGAGACTGCGGCTCTAATACAAGCGCTTCATGGGGGGCAAAAGAAAGCGATGTCATTATAGAGTTTGAGGAGAGAGAAGAAGAAAAGAGAGGTGTGAGTAAAGAACTTGATCATCATACCAAGGAATTAAAGAAACAGTAGGAGTGGTTGAGTGGTTGTGGGTGCCCCTCGTACTACACTTCATTACTGCTGGAGGCATGGACTCTGGTGAAGTTTTAAACAACTGGATCAGCCCTGCCTTGACGGACAGCATTCTAGGTCAGTGTTCACAACTCCTCCCTCCGTTCGCTGATCGGTTTTGGTAAAAATGCCACCGGAGACAACCAGCTCAATGGAATCAAATTCAGACCAGCACTGTAGGCAGATGATAACTGAGCGGAAGTGCAATGGAAGGCATGGCCAGGCTAGAGTGCAGCAGAAGCATGCACACAAAAGAGCAGACAGCCAGTGACACAGCAGCTGTCAGTAGGAAGGACAAGCAGTGAGATTTAGACAGGTGAACATGGAGGCTGCGGGCTGTGCCTTTACACAGAGGCACACATCTCTGCACTTACTTAGACTGGGTCTCTTTGGTGAGGTTCTTAATGGTGAGGCCCTCTTTGCCAATGATAGCCCCCACATACTGCGTGGGCACCAACATGCGGAGCGGGAGCTCGGCTTGTCGTTGCCGTGGCCCCCCGGGGCCGCCCGCCGCACCGCTGTAGTCCAGGTGGTCCCCCGTCCTGCCCCGGCTGCCCTTCTGCAGCTTAGGGGCCTGCGGGGGGGACGCGGCGTCCACGTCCAGGATGTACGACACACTCAAGGAGTGCTCCTCCACACTGTGACCCGTCAGCTTCTCCAGGGCCCTATGTGAGGAGCACACAAACACACACACACACACACACACACACAAACACACATAGACCCCTTCTGTATTATGTGAGCATCTCAAACCACCAAATCACCATCCTTCAGGTCAGAACTCTTTAAATTGTCAGATGTCTGCCTTTCGTGCTTCCTCAGTCAGGTGAGGTGATGTGTCTGCCGGTCAACCAATTCCAACTTTTTTATAGACAGGTATTGTGACTTTTTTGTGACATTTTAAAGGTAGAGAGAGAGATGCTAAGGGATTTCTAACATGCTACTCTTTATGTAGCATGCAGTAAATATCTCATGACCAGCTACCTACTGGTCCCCTTACACAGTGCTGGTCCTTGGTTCATACAGTTGAAACCAATAGAATGGGGGGCCTGTCTCCCAAAAAATAAAACCCCCACGTGTTGTTTCTTAATGAGCAGTGAGGTGATGAGCAGTCTAGAGAGCCATCTCTCTGGGGAGTTTAAGTACAGTATAGTATATATATATATGGCTTTTGAGCGAATATAATATAAACTTTGAACAAAAGTAACATAAACACAGACGCAAACATAAATAAAAATATGAAAATAAAAAAGCTAAATGTCAACAAGCATCGCTTACCCTACCTTCAAACCAGTCGCGAGTATCAGGACAAGTGAACAGAAAGGGAGAGATGTGGCAGATGCCATGGGATAGGCTGGTCACTAATTCTGGGCACATCTGCGATCCCTTTCACGCTTTCATACCACTGCACAGCTTTAATGAGAAAAACACATGCTGCGCACCCACTGGTAGCAAAACATGGCCCTTTAATGTTAGGAATACAAAACAATAACTTGAATGAAATGAAATACCCATAGGCCTTATTTGATCCGGGTCTTTCCTTAAGTTAATTGCTGGCTTTTGAACTTTTGAGACAGAGCTGACCAGACTGTGCACTGTGAAATTGCATGTGGTTCTCACTAAGGTGCATGAAATTAGGCGTAATCCATGAAATGTCTAATTTGCCTGGGCCACACTTTGTGCCACCTGGGATCTTAAAAGTGCAGCAGCAGTTGAAACTAAGAATGCCACACTCTGTTGCACAAAACCTGATATGGATAGATAGATAGATGGATGGATGTGGAAGGATACAGAAGGACCATAACAAAGATGACTAGAGCATGTTTTTGTAATTTGTCTTATATGTGAATAGAGTACTCACTCTTTTGCCTCCTCCTTAGTTGCGTAAGTGACATTCACCACGGCTGTGTGTGTGTCTGTGGTCACTAAAACATCAGAGATGAAGGGAGAACAAGAGAGAGAGATAGATGGATGGGGCAGGGGTAGGGACAGGGGGGAGCAGATAGACAAGAGAAAGAAGGGATGAACCAGATGCAGGGAGAGCATAAAAAGAGATGAAAAAAGACAAGAAGGGAGTGAGGGGGAGAGAGAGTACAAGGCCATGAGGACGAGGACACAACAAGTCCGCAAACAATTTAACAGCTGCTCAGTCATCAGAACACACGCATAATGAAACAATACAGGGAAGGGCTAAATCACTCTTACACATTAAAAAGAAAAAAAAAATCTCAACATGATTCCCTTCCCTAGAAGGCTCCCTTCCAAGACACTGTCAGTGTCCATGTGCATAATGTCAGTACTCAGCAGGCAGATTTCTTAGGTCTGGTTAATCAGAATGCATGATAACATACTTCTTCTGAACATCCTGCTTTGATATCCTCAGTGAGCTTCTCAATCTACACACACACCTTCTCTCAGAACTACATCCTGCAAGGTTCTCCACTTCCATTTTTGACTTTGAAAATGCTCCTTTACAGATGCTTGAAATCCTTAAGTGTGTTTGCTTCAAAAAGGCAAAGAATTCACCATGATGGTCTCTTCAGATGGTTTTCTTCTTGTGTAGAGGCCACCGGAGTTTTAATTCATCACAGTTATCAACTGCTGGTTGGTCTGGGGCAATTCCACTCAGACAGGAAGTCCAAGATCAAAGTTACAAACACAGACACACACACACATAAGCCACACACACAGACACACACGGGGAAGCATTTTCTCACACACGCATGCCCCTCCTCCTGAGGGCAACCACCTCCCTTCAGGATCAAAGTCCTGCACATGGCCCCACAGGAATTGAAAACCATAAAGTCCAAAATGCACTACTTCCTTAAATGTCTCACTAATGCTGTCGCCAGTGCAAACACACAGTATCTCTGGTGGGCTGGGGGATTAGGACAGGATTACACACAAAGAAAAGGAAACTCTCTTTGTAGAAACACACACATACACATCAGACAACCTGATGCAGCTCAGCTATGATATCATGAGTTGGCACGTCTACACACACACACACACACCTGGATGCTATGAAGTTTATCATTATCACTGACAATTTGTTTTGCTCCTCTGTCACTGATATACACACAAATTGTGGAAACAGCGCAAGTTTTGCACACAACTTGCAACATCGGACTAAAGTACTTTAACAGAGGAAATGCTTTAAAAGTCCATGTGAAACTGCTCAGAAATACAACTAAAGGTCAAATGTGATGCATATCACATCAGGCAGCTTAAGTGAGTTAAAGTTAATGACTTCTGTGGCCAGTTACCATAACAGTTTAGTTCAGCCAGTCTTGAAAGCAAAGGTCAGTCTCTGGGAACTGGCAAGACACACTCATTGGTATGGCCACTCATACTAAAGTGTCCACACAGTCGCTGTTTTCAGAGAAACACTAAAATATCACTGGCACCCACCCACACAAACCACACATGCACACACACACATCTTTACACCCACCTCTCGATTACCCATCCCATATACACTCACTGACTAGATCAAACGTCAACTCACAACAGGATATGCTTACATATCCATAGCCAAATAAACACACCCATCCACCCAACCACACACACACACACCCACACTCACACACCCAACACACACACACCCACACCCACACCCACACACACACAGCATCTCCCTGACATTCACTATGTCTTGGGATCTCACTCTCTTATATTCATAGTCTGACTAAATCACTCAGATGAGTTAGAAGTTGTCACCTTCCCAGAATATGGGGTATGTAGTTACAACCAGGAGTGGTGTCACCCCAGCAGATGACAACCAGCTGCCGTTCAAACTGAGAGATAAGGCCCAAAGCAAGGAAGCAGACAGATAGGGAGAAACACAGGGAGTATAAGACTGATAACGAGTTCCCTACTGTGAGTCAAGGCGAGACAGTAACATGAACACAAGTATCGCACATGTGCTTGTGCACGCACGTAGCCACACACATACGTGCGTGCACACACACACACACACACACACACACACACACACACACACACGCACACAGTTACTGAAAGAGCTGCAGCTCATTCTTGACTCACAGAAGTGTAACGTGACACACTTCCCAGCATGCAGAATGAGTGGACAGGGGAAGAGAGAGAGAAAGAAAGAAAGAAAGAAGAAAGAAAGAAAGAAAGAAAGAGAGAGAGAGAGAGAGAGAGATCATGATGATGGGCAAATCTAAACAAGGAGTATACTCACACACAGACACAGACACAGACTCACAGAGGTCTCAGCAGTTGAAACAAAGCAGCATACTTTTCTATTTGTGGGGAAACTATGAATCTGTCATCAGATCATGCCCAGCATGGACATAAATGCAGGCCTTTCCAGGAAACCAATGCCTGAGACCAGGAGAATATTACTTACTGCTGCGATTAAAGCTGAGAAAAGCAAATTAGGTGTCACACACACATACACATGCGCGCACACGCGTGCACACACATCTATGTGTCCTTAGTCTTCATCTTCACACATCTTCACAGGCCACCCCGCCACCCGCCAATCATTTCTGTACCCCCACACGCTTAGACCCAGACACATAACAAGAGGACCACTGTGAAGTGGATCTGACTTCGTTTGAAGCATGGCGCTGGGTAACCCAGCAAACGCTCAGATATGTTACCTTGTTCAACGTTCTCCACCGAGCCGTACTGTGACAGAAGGCTATCCAACTCCTGAAAATGAGAAAGAGGACATCTGTATCTTTCGCACACGCACACGCACACACACACACAAATACCACAACAACCTGCTCAACCAAAACAAAACCCTTTTGATAGCTTTATCCTCCATATCTGAGCATTTTCATGTACAAAGTGCTTTTGCAAAATTGCACAGACAGCATTTAACATCACACACGGGTCAGCGTGGCCAGGAAAAGGGTTACGCATTTGAGTTCTGCCGAGGTCCTGTCTCAGTCCAACCCAATTCTTTATTGTTTTTCTCCTACCAGAACTACACTTTTAATACTCTAACTATCCAGTCCCTATACACTCCTATCCTGGCTTTGCCAGTGTTCTGAAAAGCTTGTCTAGACTTCTCCTAAGAGAGTGTCTGTACCAATAAAATGTCTGAGCAAAATACTGTCTCAAGGGAGAGGAACAATCAAACACAATGCTAAAGGGATTAAAGTAATATTGACAGGGTGTCAAGAGAGCAAGAAAGAACAAGATGGAGACTGGAGAGAAAGTGTGTAAGAGACAGATAGAGATTAGAGGAGGAGGAAAGAGAGAGAGAGAGAGAGAGAGAGAGAGTTTAAAGGGTAAATATCAGAGGATGTGAGGTGGCATTGCTGCCTTCTGGTGAGTAGTCAGCAGTGACCCGGGGGTGGAGCGGTGACCACGTTCTTGTAAAAAGACTGAGGAAACACAGACCTCCTCCTTGTCTGTCTGTCTGTCTGTCTGTCTGTCTGCATGGTTTCTGCAGGTTTCAACTTTCTAAGACGTTTTTATGATCATTATTTATGATTGAAATTTAAGACCACCGTAACATCCTTTTTCGCAAAAAATTCCAACAGGATATACTTTTTATTCATGCCATCGACTACAACTACCAACTTCATATGTAAAAAAAATTCCACTTCCCCTCAAATAGAAGACACACTTCAAGCAAGTGGTATAGTCTATACGAAATGCACCACACTGGTAGTAATAAATTGGAAGTAATAATTCACAACTTGGACCAATTTAAGACCTAAACTAAATGTACTCTAGGCCTACTGTACAATACCTCACTACAGTTAAGACTTCTTAAGGCCTTAAATTCATATTTTTTAAATTTCGGACTTTCTAAGACCCAGCGGAAACCCTGTGTTTGTCTGTGTTTTTCAGTTTTACCTCTCCCTGTCTCTCAATCTCTGTTACCTCTCCCTGTCTGAATCCATATTGTATCACCCAACTGTATCCCCTCAGACAGACAAAAAACATCCACATCCAAACACACACACACACACACACAAATGCATGCACATACACACTCACCTCCCACTGTAGCTGAGGTGGAATGTTTCGTATCTGGATCTTACGACTCCTGCAAACACAGATAGATATATAAAAAGAAAGAGAGAGGGAGGGAGAGAGAGAGACAGAGACAGAGAGAGTGAGAGTGTGTGTGAAAGGGGCAGTTGGGAGCCAAAAGATTTTTTTTTATATCAAATCACAGCACTTCAGAATTATATACATTTACTAGCTCTCTCCCATTTAGCCCTCTATTACTATACGACATCAAAGATAACCTCACACAACCTCACAGAACTTCACTAGGCACATTTCAAAAGTCCAGGCTGCCTACAGCCAGCTACTCAGGGATGGGCATCACTTTGTGGGACTGACCACAGGATCACACAGCCCCTTTTAGCAGAACGGCCCAACCCAGGGATTAAGGGCTGTTCACACAAAGATAACTGTATGGCAAGAGTGTTATACTGACTGATAAAATTCAATGGATTCTGATTGGCTGCCACCTTTTTATCCTTCTTAAAATAACTCTGAGAGCAATCCACAATAATGTTCTTCTTCGTGTTGTTTTTGTCACAGTATACGTTGTGGATGTCCTCATTCATGTCAACTAGAGCGACATTTAAAATTGTAGTTCTTGCTGTTATTGTTCCAGTTGTGTTTCCTGGTATGAACACTCTTTTATCTAATTCAGTGATAGAGGAAGCCTTAAGGCATGTTGAAGCACAAACATACACCTCCAACCACTCAACCCACCTCACAGTTAGCAAATAAAATGTGGTAAGACCAAGGAGAGCTCCTGCTCATTCTTTAAGAGTCATTTTCAGGTCAACCTCTATTCAACTGCTCAACAGTGCCAAAACAAGACGATTTTTTTTAGAAACAATTTCTTTCCTCTATTTATACCCATATATATGGATATTTTAGATATATACATTTGTGATATACAGTGTGCAATAATTGCACTAAAGAAGCTTAACGAAGATACATTGTTCTGCTGTGGTTATAGCTGAAAAGCTGAAAAGCTCAGAGAGACTGACGGACAGCCTGTACAGTAGGCCTATACAAAACACAGGTCTCAGGAGACAGACCAGGAGCACGATACCAGACACATTATGAAGGTAGGACACATCACATATAGCACTGAGGGAAAAATGCACAGAGGAGACGAATAACAGTGGTTCTGTAACCAAAACTTATAATTCATTATTCCAAAGTTAATTTACCCTAGTTTTATTTCACTTTCTTAAATGTGCCTGTGTTTGTGTTTTCACTGCTGACTTTCTGGAGTCTTCCTCAGAAATATCACTCAATGTTGCTGTTGTAACTGTCAGCTGACACCATTTTTGTCTTATAGCCAGTGTGAGAACTGTTGTCTTATAAATGGGTTAGTCTTAGAAAGAGTCTTGGCCATTAAGGATGGAGCTACATCAGGTTGGACAACCAGGCCTAAATAAATTGTCTGACAGCAGCAACAACGGTGTCATAACAACACCATGTGACATTTCCGAGGAGGCCAGCAAGAAGTCTGTAGCCAAAACCTGTAAAAAGTAACAACTACGATATCATATAGCCTAACAAACAAAAACACAGTTAGAAAAGCCATGACTCACAATTTGGTTGAACTCTTGTTTATTTTCACTGTTACTATGGAAACCACCAATACGGCTAAATCTGGCGCATGCTTATTGGAATAATCTGAACAATAAAATAATCTCGGGCCTTAATTTAGTGAATACTGAAAGACAGTCTATGCTATTCAGATTCAAATGGCAATTAAAATGATGTACGTTTAAGGTCTCACATACTGTAATGTGTCTATCCCCATTCATTTATACAGGAGACTGATCTTGTTTGCCCAAAATAGCCACCCAAAGGCACTGCCAAGATGGCTGCCTTGTGACGAGACTTACATATTAGATTCTGACCTAGCACAGCAAAGATGCAGAAACATCAGTTTCAGAGGTAAGTTGTCCAAAGCAAAACTTGCATGCATATTAATGTGTATGTGTGCATCCACAGCAGACTGATTTGTTTGTAGAATTCTTAGCAACAGCCCAAGGTGTGAACAATAGCAAGATGTCAAAGAAGCACACGCAGTGATGGAAAATAGGCGACTGTGCTCTAAGTCACACAGGATAACATAGTATGTTCAATGAAAGCACATACATATAAAGATATGTATATGCAGCACGTCTTGGGAAGTTGATATTAGCAAATGTAAATGGGTGGGCTGATGAGGATGAGGCGTAGTGACGGGTGAAAGGAAACTGGGTCACAGGTGACCGGCTGGCTCCCAGTTTGCACCTCGTATCAGCACATCGCATCATCGCCGGTAACAGGATAAACCGGCTACATCACCTTAGTAACAGGATCAGCGGCTGGCCATGGGCCAGCTTCGGGCTTTGGAAGCAGTAAGGAGGCCGGGACGTGGGACAGGGATAGGCATTAGCCCTATTGCCTTGTAGCACACTGCCATTGAAAATGTTAAGAGCAGAATTAAGAATTAGTGCTCAACTAGCATGTTTTCGCACACACACACACACACACACATATACACACACACACACACAGGAATTTGAATTTCCCCTTTGCATTTAACCCCTACATGAACACACACATACACTAGGAAAAGCGACTGACCACACACACGCACACACGCACACACACACACACACACACAGGAGCAGTGGGCAAACCATAGCTGCACTACCCAAGAAGCAGTCTGAAGTTTTGGTATCTTGCTTAAGGGCACTTTGGCTGCGGATGTCAAAGGAGGCTGCAGGCTATAGCCAATGTAATATTCATGAGGCCTTGGATATGGTCAAATGGGAGCATGCGAATCATACTTGACCTCCTAAAATACAGAACAACTCACCTGTTTCTGCATGCACCATACTGCACACTGCAACAAGCTAGTACTTTGATGGATTTCTAAGTAAAAAGGTCAAAAGACAGAATAAGATGCAGTGTGCATCCCAGCCAGTGAATGATAGCATCATAAGATATAAATGGGATAATTTACAGAGGTATATCTACGTGTGACCCAGTGAGAAAGAAGATAGAAAGCTAGTTAGAGGAAAAGGACAAAAAGCAAATGTAAGCAGTAGCTTTAGCAACATATGCTAATGGATATAAATGACTGAGAAATACAATATGACTCATTTTATGTACATGTGTGTGTAATTCACTGTATAGAGATTAAACAATGCATTCTTACCTTTAAAAAAAACAGTCAAGCTACTGTGCAACCAACTGAAGAACCAGACAAGACACAACTCATTCTACTTGACTTCAAGTAGACTTCTGCTCCGTGCGTCTAACAACTTTAACTCCAGCACCCTGAACAGCACGTCAGCACGTCAGCAGCAGCAGCAGTGTTGAACTACACTGTACCAGCACTGCAGCCAGGGACAACGTAACCCTCACAGGATCAGCCTGCACCAATGCACTGCAACAGGTGGAAACCCTCACAAACCCCTGGAAACCCTCACCTCGTCAACCCTCCCCCTCATCTGTAGCCACCATTTTAGCAAATACTCGACTCGAGCACCAACAATCATGCATTATTAAACAATGAAGGCACTGCTACACAATGGAATTGGCTATGTAGTGCGATGGGGGCAGAGCAATGGTACGCTGTCATAATGTAAGATAGATAAAGCACCAGTAATACTACAAAGTCCCAAAGAGACTCAGTGGTAGTGCACTAGGCTAATGAGAATACAACCATAAGGACCCATACACTGACTAGCAAGATGTTCATGTGTTCAGATATTTCCGTCAGTGTTTTTGCATGGTTCTTCATGTTCGTCTGTTTCTTTACAGTTCTTCACTCCGTCTGAAGGGAATGCAACTTCAGAGAACAACTGGAGATGTAGAGGTCAAAACTACATGGCTAGTCCTGGAAGCAAACCTGTGGCACTATTAGCAAGGTAGTAGTTTGCTTTCCCAGCTCAGCTACAGGTAGGCTGTCCCGTCACTGGTGGAAGGTTAAGAACACCTGAGCTTCAAGCACCATGTCGGTGGTGAGCCCCGAGTTAACAGACACATCTAATCTGAGTTTACCCTGTTTCCTGGTTTCCTGCTCTGCTTAAGCTGTTAAGAGCATCAGAGCCTGGAGCAGAGGACTGCATGGAGAGAGAAGCGATGAGAGTGAGAGCAGGAGCAAAAAAAAAGAAGAATGAGAGTAATGGACAGAAGAAAGAAAAAAAGAAAGAAAGAAAAGCGCCACAGTGCGAGAGAGAGAAAGATAATTGAAAGGCAAGCAGCCACAAAACAGGCAAGAGAGGCAGAACGAGAATGAGTGAAAGAGAGAAAGAGAAAGTTTAAGTAAAGAAGAGAATGAGAGAATTGACAGTGAAAGGGGGACTGAGTGCCAGAACAACGTCTGCTCCAAAATACCTCTGCCCCCAGCAGGCTGCTGCACTGGCATTTAGCGCAGACAGGGGCACCCTGCCGCCCCTCCAACACACCTCTAATATTGCATTATCTTCCTGCCATGTGCTCCACAACCTTTGCTGTAATACGACCACAAACGAGGGAAGGGTGGCCACAAACTGTCTGTACCCATCACTACACCTGTGGGCTATTCTCCCTTTGGAGAGACAGAAATGTTTCGGTCACCCATGTTGTCATAGTCTTCTTTTGCTTACTACCAAACAAAGCTGCTCAGAGTTCAAAGAAACCCATTTGCTCGTCTGGAAACGTGGCATGGCTTCACTCGAGGTTTAAGTTTGGAGGGATAAAAAAGTGTCTCAAACGTAACTCCTTGTTCAGTGGGGAATTCTCACTGAGGTGGATTCCAGAAGATTCACCAACAAACCCCTCCTAAAACTCCCATGATGCAATATGTCAGCAGAGACCCTCTAGGTTGCTCTACAGCAGTTGTGGGGCCTTTTGATTTTCATTTTGGCAGCCATGTTAACAGATCAGGGCACAGAACACAGCAACTTTTTTATTTGAACTCAACACTGTGGGCCTAAGCCCTTAACATGTTGAAATAAAATGGTTGCTTATGAAATGGACAGTTTGCAGAAGTTTGTTCTGTATTCTGAGATAGTCAGGGTTTCTGCAGGTTTCAACAACTTGAATTTAAGACTTTTTAAGATCTTTGACCATTATGATTGATATTTAAGACCTTTGTGTAGCCCTTTCCGGAAAAATAATTGCACAGGTTTGTGGGATTTTAAGTGAAATTTATGGATTCTACATTTATAGGATATACTTTTTAATCATGCTATTGACTATAACTACCAATTTCACATGGAAAAAAATATCCACTTCCCCTCAAAGAAGACACACTTCAAGCAAGTGGCATAGTTCACATAAAATGCACCACACACCGCATCTGAAGTAATAATTCACAACTCAGACCAATTTAAGACCGAAACTGAACGTGTTTTAGACGTACTGCACCATATTCACTTTTTTAAATTTCAGACTTATAAGACCCAACGAAAACCCTGGATATTACAGACCTTTGGTCATCTCCAACACACATGTTCACAAGAGGTGTGCAAAAGTTCTCATTTCTTTGTATAACAGATCAGAGCAGCCCCACTCTCCTAGAATGTGCATCTTAGATGTGACTGCTATGCTGACAAGGTAACTGAAACAGGAACTACCGGAATCAAAAATATTTGACTAACAATGTTTAAGTATCATTACACACAATTATCCTGATTCTTGGCACACATTTACCACACAGCAAGTGCTGTGATTCAGTGCTGCAACAGAATGGCAAAAATCAAGCCAAAATGTCAGCTTCTAAAAAGATGCCACATTTTGGCCATCCTGCCATCTTGGTACAGTAAATCTATCGATTAACAACTTTCTTTCCAATGTTCCAACTCTGTGATACAAGACTTGCGCCATCTTGAGGACTTACAAGGCAACCCTGGGCAAAGTCGGCATATGTTCATGAACAAAATCAAAAATCATAACATCAAATAAACTGGTACCGCAATACTCCATGTTATTGTATACAAATGTTCAAACAAAAATGTAACACCATGCCACCTCAACTGTTGAACTGTGTTGCTTGTTGCCATTGACCATTTCTCTTCACATCTTGTCCATCTTGTTTGTTACAGTCTGCACAAAGATATTTGTCTGGCTGTACCTCTTTCAGAGACAAAGCCCTCAAACTGAATCTGGAGAATGAGATTAAGGGATCAAATATATCAAATACAATCAAATACAACAGATATCAAGCTATCTCACAAACCACTGAGGATGAGCAACTACTAAAAAGCAACTAGATATGCACACAGACCTGCACTAAACATACTTTAGAAATGCACTCATAACTACCTTTAAAGGTATTTGATATGTATCAACAGCGCTACAACAAACACATTGTGATGTGTATGAAAACTGCTATACAAAACACATGGTGTAGCCTAAAAATCTATACGCACCCTAGCGGTAGCAAACAGTTTTGCTCAGCAGGGATGTCTAGCTACACACCTTTGGGGCCTTAGTAGGTCTAGCATTGGTCTTACCAAGGCTTGGTAAGACCAATCACAATGCTCTATCTTTGTAGAGAGTCGTTGGGCGGGCTTAGCTCGATAATGACAGCGCTGTGATAGTGCAAATCAACTAATTGGCCAAGGTATAGCGGTCGTCTGAATCGGCTTTGGCATCAACTTTTTTTGAAAGTCGAACAGAAAAATGCACTCAAATCATTTGTTTCAATGAATGACATATTTGCTGTTTTATCGAACAGTCCAGTTTGAAAGATAATAGCTGATTCCGCTCCTATGATTGAGCCCAGGCTATTGGCTGGGCCAGACTATACATTGATGCTATAGTTTGGCTTGCCCACACATGGTGCAGACCGAAGGCACAAATACACTGCCAGACATTCATTTTGCAAACTGTTCTCTCTCCCTCTCTCTCTCACACACACACACACACATACACACACACACAAAGACATCTGACAGTCCCTCTGCTTTATACATGTGGTTTGGCATCTCCGGTCCTCTCTCACAGTGTAAATCAAAAAAACAGGGATGCAACTGACTTTTTCTGCGGTGGTGGGATTTGGGAAGGGACAACTGCTGAGGGATGTGGGACAGTGATCTAAGAACACACCAACACACAGAGGCTTTGTCATGCTATGTGCAAGTAGTGAGACGTGTGTGTGTGTGTGTGTGTGTGTGTGTGTGGAATGTGACTCAGCCTTGCTGCACCACCCAAGATCTTGACAGCTTCATCGATAATGAACAACCTTCCGTTTGTTTCAACATGCACGTAAGTCAGTGAACCAAAAGAAAAGCACAACTTTTTGGTCAGTGGAATCTGTTTAACTGTATGTAATATACACACCAACATACACACACTCACATGTAAATAATATTATCAGAACTTTAAACATACAACTGCTGAATCCTCTCAATCTGGCATGGTTCCTTTGTGCATCGCTGTGTTTGAATGTGTATGTGTGTGTGTGTGTCAATTGAGAGCCATTCACAAAACGAAAGCACCACCCTCCTGTCACACCAGCAGCCAATCAGTACGTAGCTGAGATACAGCCAAAACCAAAGCATGGCCTGCAGTGCAGACGCTGACAAACATTCACACACACACACACACACACACACACACACACACAAACACACACAAAGAGGTGCCAGGCCAGCACCCACTAAGTACATTACAGCCTATTCAAGTGACATAAATCTTCTTTTAACATAAGCTTCAGCACAGTAAACAAGATAACTGCTACCACAGCTTCACACTATAACTGGCTATTGCTGTGATCTAACCTTGACAGTACATTGGCTACTTCATTTGTGACAATTAGGGCAGACTGGGTTAGACGACAGTATGTCTCAGTGGTATTCTTCAGTTCTACTCCTGCTCTATCTACCTGAACTGAAAGGGACTAGAGTGGCAATTCTCCTGCAAAGGGTCAAAATGCAGAGTTCAGAGCTCCATATAGTGATCTACACTATATGGTGTCTTGAGGAAAGAAAATAATTTGGTGAGATTACGATTAACATAGATCAAATGAAAACATTTTAAAATACCCTTAACTGCATTTATATTGCAATGTACACATGCAAGTTTGATGCTCACTTACAATACAATTAAATACAAATAAAAAAAACTGGGTAATATAGGTACACATGCATACATTTAGTATTTTCCAAAAAAAACAGCTTGGAACAGATGAAATGCTATTGAAACACCACAGGAACATCAAGCTGAACGTAACACAATGACAACATGATTTAAGAGTAGACCTCAGAAACTAGTAGTGACAGTGCACTTCACCTGAACAATCATTCAAAGTACTATGAGTGAACAACTTCAGTATCCAAAAATGATTCTTACTTAATCACACTTAAAAAAAAGATATTATTTCAAAATACACTTTCATATGCAAAAAAAAGGTGCTAGCTTTTCGTATGTTCGCAGCTAACACTACCAAGATCAGCAAGACTACAAACAGAAAACAAGATGCATTTTACCCACCCGCTGTTGGTACTGCATAAGTGTACGTCAAATCAGCATATCCACCTGGTACGGAACAGTCTCTGGCACCATGGAACCCGCTCCTTTGGCGTGTCGAAAGTGTTTGCGTGTGTGTACATGTATGCATGTGTGTGTATGTGTGTGTGTGTGTGCACGACAGTGTACGGGTGTGCACGCGCATTTGTGTGTGAAAGTGTTTGCCTAGCCTACGCGTGTGGAACCTCAGTTCAACTCCGACCTACATGGCATTTCGCTGGGTTCATCATCCCTTAATCTGAACGGGATTGGGATTACAGAGGACTGGAAGGGCCCCTGCTGAGTACAGTGAGACTAGTGTGCACACACACACACAAACACACATACAGACAGGCAGACTCTCCGACAAACACACACACATACACACACCTTATCCCTTGTCTGCTTTAATGAATGCCATTACATTCTTGTCGGCCATACAGATATTGCCCTGAGGCACGTCTCCTTTAGACGTCATCGAGCCAGCATGTCATTCTGAGTGGCAACTCAGTCAGCAAAGACCTTTCATCCCCCCAAAAATGAATAACCATACAAAATAAAACAGTGCCTAACTTAAAAACACAAACACAATGCTTACATCATAACACAGAAATAATTAGCACACTAGTTTTAATTACATTAATTATATTTTAATTGATGTCTGCCCAAATTCTCAGACTAAAGTCTTCATTTCCCACTTATTGGATCATTTTGTTTGTTAACGGTCTTCTGTCATTAGCATGTATCAAACAGAGCAAATACCAACCAGTTTCAATTTTAAGTTGCTTTCCCTAAAAAATGGTACAAACCAGTAAGTCAATTACCAAAAATATAATATACCAAAAAGATGTCAATAGATGAACAGTCAATTAATTATCATTTGATCAATTAATCGTTAGGCCTAATCATTTGTATGAACACTGGTCCCCTCAACCTCTTTCCTCCCTTCCCCCATTACCGCCTTCCTTTAATTCCAACCCCTCCAGCAGGGTCTCATGTGCTTTAAAGAAGCATGGGAGGGTCTCTTCACAATAGTTTAGGTGTCAGGGTTCTGCCCTCTGCCGATCTGCCTCTACGAACAACTGTGTGACTCACACACTTTTTGGTTTTGGTTTTATTTAACCAGGGAAGAGACTTTTTTGATTATTATGTAATATATACTCCTACTGGCCTATGTTTGCATTGTTCCCACTTCTCTCATTGACTGTTAAGAAAGTATCTATCTATCTATCTATCGATCTATCTTAGATAATTTATGACTCTCTCTCATTTGTCTCCCGCTTAGGCAACCCCTCTCCTTCCTCAAACACACCCACTAACTCATTCCGTTCTCACCCTCCATGCTCCTTTACTCTTCCCTCTCTCCCTTGTCCCATTCTCTGAAGGCTTATCTCCCTAAGCAGTGATAATTACATTACTTGGCCACACCCCTGCGAATTAGATCGCGAGGCGTCATGTGACCATCCTGCCGCTGAAATGGCATTATCTTCATCAGAGATTTATCCTCATCCTCAGGCTCAGGCAAATAAGCCAGGCTGTGTGTCTTATAAGAGTGACAGGAGTCCACGTGTCTGTATCACCAGTGTGCTTCACTGTGTGAGAGTGTGTAAAAATGCACACACAAATACACTTAGATGAACCTGCAACCTTGCAACACTTGCAATGTCCATGAAAGTGTAGCACCACAACCAATTTTGACATCACCCTGACATTTGTGAAAGGGATTCAAAGGGTTCACAGTGCTTTTTTCCTCACTGTGCTTGCACACATGGGCACACACACACATGTGCACACACACACAGGCATACACACAGGCACACACGGACGCACGGCAAATTCAAAAACATAACATTCTAGATGTCACCTCCTGATTTATGACCCTAATCTGATGTTGAGACACATTTGAAACAATTTATCATCCTTATCCAACATATATTTTGACAATGACGCCACCAATCCAGTTTATCAACGAACACTTTTTGCTTCACTTGCACATCACAAAAATCTCTGAAAGGATGCATTGATGACCGTCATACTGTTTCTTTACAATGATAAACACAAAAATAATAAATGAGGTTTAGCTGCAAGACATTAGCTACTAGAGGCGTATTAGTCTTAGTCAAATAAAAAGACATCCATTATTTTCCCCAATTATATCCCAAAATAATGTTTTATTAGGTTTAAAATATGTATTAAACTATTCAATTAAGCAGACTCTACGATTAAGCAGACTCTACCAATTTCTACGGCTGTAGCCAAAAGGTTTGACACATTGCATTATTCTTTTACATGTCCCTTAGTCATGCTTGTGATTTGGTCTTGGTCTAGCTATGCCATAAAATATGATTTCGTGCACTTCTTTACTCCACTGACACAAATGCTCTTGACGAATATGTCAAAATGATTTTGATTGTTTGTTTAGTTTGTTTAGTCTGTTGAAATAACACTTGTACCCGTGCTGATGACATGGTCATACTGAAATTGTTAGATTACCATCTCTGCCATAGCCAGTATACAGTGATAATTTAATCTGTTTGTTTTTTGATAAATGTATTTTTCATAATGAGGGTCTTTGTCAAGAATTAGCCAATAATCTATAATCCATATGGATCACTACCACAGCATCTGAAACAGCAAAATTTGCAAAAAACAGTTGAAGAATTTTATGTAAGAGGTATTCAGTCTCCTTTGATAAGGAAGCATCTGTGTGTGTGTGTATGTGTCTGTGTGTTTGTATGTGTGTGTTGAGCAGGCTACTGAATGCACACAAGGGTATAGTGTGGGTGGATGAATTGCCTTGGGCCATATCCATAGGTATTGAATATATATATATATATATATATATATATATATATATATATATATATATATATATATATCCACAGACTTCTGATGATCATCAACAGTGTCTGTGTGTGTGTGCGTGTGTGTGTGTCTGTGTGTGTGTGTGTCCATCCATACACATGTCATCTGAAGGTAACACCTCTTATGGAGGTGTGAAGGAAGCAAAGGTACCAGCTGCCCAGATTCAATGCCCATCTGCGCACACTCGCCAGCACAGCCCCCTGGGGTAAAGTGGTATAATTTAACAACCTCCAGCGGGAGTGGGGCTCAAGAGTTGGCATGTGTGCTGCAGTCATGGTGATACCAGGCATTACAAAACGAACACTCTCCACTGACCAGGCACACAGACATAGACTTACAGAGGGGACATTAACAAACCACTATATCACACCAGAAAGGGAGAGCAGTTGCATAAAATGAATGTAAACACACATATACACATACATGTATGCACACACACAGACACATACTCACATACATACATACAACCGCACACACACATTCACTCTCTCTCTCACACACACACAGACACATATATACACACTCTTTCTCTCTCTCGCTCACACACATACACACACACTTTTAGGTATACATCACAGACAACCATGTGTACAAATAAAGTCAGTGTATAAATTCAAATGAATGTGCAGAGAACACCAGTTGATCTGAGTCCTCACTGAGGACTCACTGTACTCTAGCTAGTTTGACGTAGTATGCACAAAGCAATGCTCTAACTCAACCTCCATCATATATCTCTAGATGTTAAATACAAAGCCACAAATTACTCAATTGTGCATGCGGTGGTGGCGTACCAGTTACAGAACCTGTGGTGTACCTGTTAAGGAACCTAATAGCCAGGAAATTATGGGTTTGAATCCCAGCTGTCATTGTTGTACCCTTGAGCAAGGCACTTAACATAAGTTGACCCTTAAGTAACTGATAGTTAACAAATGTAAGTTGCTTTGGATGAAAGCAACTGCTAAATGCATAAATGTAAATGTCAACTGACTTCTGGTTAGGTGTGCCATGATGCGCATCAGTAAATTATGGTAGAAAACAATATCGTTATCTCTAGTTCTCATTGCATGATCTTTGCAATAATGTACACACCTGAAAGAAATCAGATCATTCTATAATACCATCAGACCATAAGCCAGGATTTTGCCTAATAGCTATATCACAAGCACAAACTGATATTCATTCATTCTATAAACTGCAGCGGCTCTGTAAGCATTGATGCGCATTTGTAAATGCTTATGTATGGACACTTTTTTTAACAAATTACTCTAGTCAGCAACCGGGCATGTGCTGATGAATGCAGCCATTTCTATCTATAGACTAGTATGTGTGTGTGTGTGTGTTTGTGTGTCTGTGTGTCAGATCTTAACCACCTTGCTTGGTGTTTTGTGTGAAGGCTATTTTTTGCAGGCTATTTTTCCCATTGTAGCTGTGTTTCTCTGGATGCTACACTGATTACAATGTATGGGATTTTGTGCGTTTGACTAAGAGAGCAACTGTGTGCAGTACAGTGGTAGAGCGTGAGGAGAGGAAGAACGCTTGTCTGCATGCATAGATGAGAGTTGGTGTATCTGGGGCATACATGTAGGTTCTGTCTCCCATCTGCTGTACCCATCTCCTGTCTCCTGGCCAGGCTCACGCTTGCGGCCGAGGAGGATCGAACAGGAAAGCACGAGCGGGGGGGGGGGGGTTTGGGGGGCTTCATATGACGCTTGTGACAGAATTCCGTCGAGTCAGGTGACAGGGTAGAACCCAACACACATCCCCTTCACGGCCCACATGATCGCCTCAGGTCCAGTTACACATTCAAAGGGCTTGACTTACTCACACTCACTCGTGCACATACACACCATGCCAAAGAGAATGGTTGTTGCTTCCAAACCTCTCAAGTCTCTGACAACAAGCACTGATTTTCTGCTACTTTGATAGCATATCTTGTCATATCCATATAAAAACTGTGTTGAGAGGCATCTCAATTTTTAAAAACTACTAATGCCACCAGCATTTAAAAAAAACATGTACAATGTAATATTATTTCTAGAACATTGTGATAAATTATCTACTTTTCATTTAAACCAAGGACAAAAAAGGCTATGGTGACAGAGTTTGAACAGACTCAACTTCACATGCCTGTCTGAAAGAACAGAGAAAAATGCACAAAAAATATGCACTTTTCAAGTCTTTAACAAGGAACATGTCATGGCTAAGTCAGACAAAACAAAGGCAAAATGGGTGAATGACTTTACACATCTGTCAGATAGACTGTAATGCAAAGAGCTCTCCTAGACATGTGAGAGATTGTGTGAAATCCTCACACTGGCAACTGGCTTCAAAAGCTTGAAGTATTGTGAACAGTGAACAATAGTGAACAACTATCTTAGCCTGAAAACAAACATCATCCTCTTTCATAAAGAAACAAAGACAGAATTGGGGACAGTTCACCCCTGCATGTAACATCTCACACCTTTGCTCTACTGTAGACAACATAGCTAATGGCATGTGTATGCATCTTATTTGGGCACCTGGCATCTAAAACAGCAGTTGTCAGTTTACAATGCCGTCACTTTGTAGCTAATTAGTTGCACAGAGTCAGCGCCCAAACTGACAATGGGAACGGTGGATAAGAAACATCCTCTTGATGAGGCTTTCAGAAGCTTGCAGACTAGACTGACCCCTTGCTGATGAATGAGTGCCCACAGTGCAGTGCTTATCTCACTTCTCTCCATACACTAAACCTCGTTGCAGGATGTGGAGATGTGGTGTGGTGTGGTGTGGTGTGTACGGGACAGATCATTTGGACTCCCTGCACCTGTGGCACTGCCGTTCATGCTCAGTTGCTGCGTTCTCCTCTCTCTCTCCCCCCTCTCACCCCCCTCTCCCTCACTGAACTGGCAGATACAACTCCACGCCCACCCCCTGAAGCCAGCGTACTATGCACGCACGAGCGTGAGCGCGCGCACACACGCACACACACAAACACACACACACACTCCCTTCCAACTTCCCCAGTCTACTTTCCTCCTCTTCTTCTCCTTCTCTAAAGCATCTCTGAAATCAATCTTAAAATCCACACACACCATACTTAAATACTTCAGATGAGTACTTCTTTCTTTTCAAGCATCAATATGTTATTTCAGATAACAGTACTGAAATGTCCCTAATAATAATAAAAAAGGAGCACTAATTGTACATTTTCAAAGATCGATATACAGCACTTGTACATTAATTATATTTATTTTCCTGAGCATTTCACACATTTTACATGAAGAAAACACCTCCATTTCTATATATTTGTCCTACATTTTTTATCTTAAAAGCAGCTTTTCAATGTTTTTTTTACCACAAATACAGAAACACAAAAAAGATATCAAACAACAATACTAATTATTTTACAGCTACGAATTTCCCCTTGATTTAAATTTCACAAACACAATAAAGGTTAACACAGCTTTCTGATATCTTGAGAGTGTTGATGTGCTTCAGCATCAGCTTTTTTTTAAAACGCACATGAGCATTTCCATAGACATAAATAGAAACGCTTATTTAAATTTATTTCAATTTAATGAACAACAGCTTTAAATATACTTCACTAAACACATTGTTCTTTTTATCAAAACTAGATGTTGTTTATCAGAATTGGGAGCTCCTATTTTTGAATATAATTTCTAAAAACTCAGAAAGATTAACATTTTCAGAAACAATTAAAGACCACTTTTTTGCATTTCATATAAAAAAGCTTTGAAATTCTCCAATAAAATAAGGTCCACCATACAAATAACTAAAAGTGAAAATCCAATTTGCCTTTTTTGTCATTTTTGCACTTTTTGATGTCTCTTTTAATAGACATGCTATTAAATTCAAATCAATATTAGAAATTATGAAATTTCAATGAAGAAATCATTATAAAATTACGAAGTGATTTTCTGTAACAAAAATCACGTGCTCATTCAAAGCTAGAAGAGGCTAATGTTTAAATGTGAAATAGGCTATTGTATGTGTGTGTGTGTGTGTGTGCGTGTGCACGCGCGTGCATGTGTGTTCCTGATTGAATTCAGCTTTATCTGTTTATCTGTATTTTACATGTGAGGAAAGCTCAACTGATAGAACTCACAGTCACAGGCAATGCCTTGCATCAGCAAGCCTATTGCAGCTTAAAATGTACAATTATTTAACAGTTTGTCAAGCTACTATCAGATTGCCTTTAGGTCAGCATGAAGTGCACTTAGGAAGATTTTTAATTAAGAAGAATAAGATCCCACTTTCAAATGATATTTAATGCATTTTGTTAGGATGACAGGCACTCAGGCTAGTCCCTAAAAAAATCTATTTTAAATATTCTAATAATATCTATTTTAAATATAAAGCGATTACCTTAGATTTAACAATCAACTAAATAAGGTTTCAGTAGTAGCCTAGTCTCCTTCCAAACTCTTGGCACCTACCTTGGGTAAGGCCAGTTTGTGGCACTCTACTGCACACATGCATTGGAACATCTGCAATACAGCTGATTCATGGTCAATGAAAGGGAGGGATGCCTGCATCTCATTTCTATGTGAATATTGCTATTAAAAAATTGTCCACATGGGTCATTTAAATTAGGCTATGACACAGTATTTAGTTCTCCGGTCCACATTTTATAGTAATGCCATAGCCTACAAGGCCTACGCTAAGCGAATTTTCACTAGATTTGATTATTCAGCCAGCGTTCCTTTTAAGGCATGTAGTTTTACCTTGAGCAGCCCTATAGCCCACAATCACTTTTGTCTTCGGCATACGTATAGCATATAGGCTAGAATGCCCTGCTTTTAACGTATCTACATAGGTGTAGCCTACATATTAGATTGCCTACATTGTGTAATGTATCAACCTAACGTCATAATGTTCGTCTTTCATCAGTGCGGCCATGACATGAAAAGCAAGAATGATGGCGGAGCTACGCCCTCAAGTCAAATCCATTGCTTTATCAGATATTCTGTGCTAGTTTCCACCGAGGAAAATGGCACCTCTCCTCAAAAAGACGACTCAGTTCGAAGCATTTAGAGGTTTGAGTGGTCCGTGTAATCTTGCTTTACAACAAAAAAGGGGCCATGCAAAACAAAAAATCTATATATATAATTTACACACATTTATATGAGGTGTGTTAGCGAACATTAAGGATGTTAGCTTGGAAGTGACGGTGTGTTTACAGAAAGGACGTAGACGAGGAATGTATAGAGTCACGTGGTGCAGTAGCCTATGTGTGTGCAGGGTCATATTAAACAGCCCCTCCGAAAGCCCACGCTACAGCAAAAACAGGCCGACGTCGCTGTGCGTCTATGACTGCTTTCTGAATAGACGGTATATTCAGAATCACTGTAAATATTACCGGTGCTAGCCCTGCCAACTAGAAACCGCCATCGAGGCCTACAGAAGTAGGCTGTAACTCTGGCCCATGAAGACAGACTGCCAGCCATGTTGTAGCTTGAGCTGCCTGATCACTTAAGTAAACACCAATTGTTCTTTATTAATATACATTTCAATCGGGGGAAAAAAACACGCACATTGGTTGTCCAGACTTACGCGTGTTTTTCATTGATACAAAGATGCCTTTTCAAAACATTTAACCACGCCATTTGAACCTTAAAAGTAAATTGATTCTAATCACATCTAGCCTATTTCTAGTCCCCACTCTTCAGACCAGACCTATAATTCACCATAAAAGTCCATCCACACAACAAAATAAATGCCCCTTTAAATGCCCCAATGCATATTTAAAACAACTTCGCATTTTTGGAAAATAAGCATTTAATTAGCAAAACCATGCCCTTGTATAAGATCTGTATTCTGCCCACCGACATGACAAGTCCACGTTCACCCAACATATCTGAGGAAAATAATAGTCTAATACATCATAGAAAGGTGTCCAGTGTTGTGACCCAACACTCCAAATTAGTTAGTAGTTGGCCTAGTCTGTTACACAATGTAGCAAAGAGGTGGGGAAACACTGAAACACAACTTAGGCAGGAAGTATTCGCTTGCATCTTACCTTTTTTAAAATGCTGTTTCAAAGTCGAATTAGTCCTATTTTATGAAATTTACAATTATATTACACTAACCCACCTCTCTGACAATAATTAGTACAATATATCATTTAATTGTTGGACTAAGTAGGCTATATTCGTAAACAATGTGCAGCTGTTACATAATGGCCACATTTTAGCAAATAAACAAAACGCCCGCGACGACAAAACATTTTCAAAATGTCACGTCACGTGCAGATGTTTAGCTCCCTTCACCATACATAGTGTGTTCTTTCATTTGGAGTCAGTGACAAATGAACTTTACCTTAGTTTCTTGGGAACTGAATAATCCACCTCAATAACTTTCCCGTGTAACTCAGCTTTTCCTGTGAAAGAAAATTACGATACAATACTTAAAAACATGCATAAACAACTTTATAGTCGTAAAATAGACTAAACTGCTTTTTGTTGTTAGATCTTGCGTCTATGATGCCAGATTATTCTGAGCAAAAATGTAGCCTAGTATATAGCCACAGTGGCTTGAGGGAAAATATAAGCAGGCTAGCCTAACTTACTTTTACTTATTACTTTTATTTATTTCTAATTTTATAGACATCATGTGTTTAACTTGAAGTGTCTTTAGAAAATCTGTTTAAAATATGTATAAAATGCATGTAAATTACTGGTAGGCCTAGACGAATGGAGCTAAAAAGGAGAAACTGAATAGATGGAGGCCACGTTTTCTCCTCCCACCAACCACTATATTCACTCATGCATATATGTTCAGATTACACGAGCAAATAGGTTGTGGTTGATTATCGTTTGTACATGAATTGAACACACTATTCCGGTTCTTTCTGACAAGGCATTGCATGCTGACACCCATGCTTTGGCTCAATGAACTGTAAGAACTCGAGTGTTGATCATTTCCTTAACCAATTGTTGATTTGAAAATATGCTTGGTACCCGTCGCCGTCATACCTCATTACATTAGCTACCTCAATATCTTACCCTATAGCCTAGGTCTGGCGGCACCTATGTTCTGGACACCTCGTAGATACCTGCCAGAGGATTGCATGCGCGCAAAGATTTAATTGCATTCGCAATTACTTTTACCTAGTCTTTTCAATAAATTCGGGCCAAATAATGACCGAAAAAATGATTAAGCCAACCTCCCTTCTTTGGACCACCCTGTATATACTGTCAATTGCCCAGAAGCATCCTGCATGAGATTTGAGCTTATTCCTTATTTTGGAGCACAATAGGGCTGCGTGGAGTGAAGTTTACTTTTCATCTCATTCACGTGGTTTATCTGGACATCCACCGTATTCTCCTCAATTTCGCCAACCTATGACAACGAGCCAATATTTTCCCATGCGCTACCCGTTGATAGTATAGGCAACTGGCAACAGTAGCATAAACGTCAAATGAAGAATGCTTGTAAAATATGTCTTGCGATATTTCCACGACGCCTCACACTACTTTTATAACAAAAATACTTATCATGTTTAAGGTATGCAGAGTGAAATGATACCTTACCTGACAAACACTCAATGGCTTTAATGGCCCATTTCTGATCTGGGAAATCCACGAAGGCATACCCGGTTTTCAACAGAACCTGATCGGCCACGGGAAGCTCCCTCTCGTCAAAGAGCTGCTTCAAGTCCTCCACCGTGACCGTAGGACTTAGATTCCCCACGTACAGTTTGTTCATGATCCACTTTACTGATATAAGGGGTATACAGCAGATTACACCGCAGTAAAAACTAAACTGGCAACTAAACAATTAAAAGATGGAATTTAAAAAGTTGCGTATAAAAAACTGTATGAGCCTAGACCTCGATGCCAACTCCGTTCCCAGTAAATCACTTCTGACTGAGGTACAAAAAGTCGTTACGTTTCAACGTCACTCCATGGGTACAAGCACCGCCTTTGAAAAAAGACTAATGTGAAAGTATTTTGAGAAAGACAGGTCCAAGGAAACACTGATCAACATCTATCCACATAATAGGATAGCACATGCGAACGAGTACAGTGACAACAACAAAAATGGAAGGTTGGTAGTTTAGGACACACCTTTACGCGCCTATCACTCATTCTCAATTGCACCATACACAGTCAGGCTACTGAAATCTCGTGGATGGATGAACACAAACCAAAAACGCATGCCCATTATTATGACATTGTTAGACAACTTAGCTAGGTCAAGAGGATGTGGCAGGGTAGGTAACTGATAATGATTTACTCTTCAAGGGCTGTATGGGAGGAAGTGGACTCATCTTTACGCTTTAGTTATTCTAACTCGCTAAAAGTCCATTTCAAGGAAAGAGAATCCCAATAGTAAACACAACGGAAACCGAATATTACGTCTGGGTAAAAAGCGTGATCAAGCCAAAAAGGGCAGTCTGCGTAATTTTAACATTCGCTGCAAATGTCCATCATGAACTAAGACGTGGGTATTCCCCGTTGAGCTGAGCGGTTCGTACACTCCCCTGCAGAATGATTGTACCGTCGGATGAGCCCCCCCCCCCCGTCCATGGGCTGGATTGGCGTGCTTCCGATAGATGGCGGGGACTAGGCAATAACACACAGCTAAAATGCTGTCCGAATGAAGGCTTCCAGCACCTCGGCTAAAGAGAAAGTGCCAATGTCAGTTATGCTGTAGCTTAGCTTTATGCCAAGGTCTTGAAACCCTGTTGTTGCTTAGGCTACTTTACACTCTTGGTGTGTCCCAGACCCACTTTAAGACAGGAGTGATATAATATAATTCTGGAAATCGAGTGTTCTTGGGAATCGAGTTCTATTACTCGAACTCTATTACGTGCGCTGCTTGACTATGGCCAGAATAAGGAAACGCACAGGCCTACGCCATATGCACCCGAAATATTTTAATTTTTTTAATCAATGTTTTATAAAACAAAGCCTGTCATCCATTACACTGTGTCATGGCCCAAGTCATCCGACTAAAGGCCTTAGACATGGCTACTTGCAAACCAAGGACAAACGCAGTATGTGACATACAGTAGACAATATTTGTGTCAGTACAATTAAATAGTAGGCCCCTGTCAACTTTTTCACTGCTGTTTAGCAAAAAGAGTACCACCTCCTAAGTTTTGCTACGTCCTGCCTTTACATAGAAATGCTATCAATCCTGAAGTCTTCACAATTTTACGTGGGGTAATGTAGCATACTTCTGCACTGTTTAATAACAAATAAACAAGAGATCTATTCAGGAAAAAACGGCTTTGGCAATTGGCTTTTCCTCCACACTAGGATATATGGTCAAGAAATAAAACTTTACAAGCTTCGATATCCTCCGTCAAAACAAAGTCTGTTTTAGTAGGTCTACTGCATAATATTTAATGTAACAATAACCGCTATGCAATATTTATTCTGACCAAAAACAAATCAATTTGGAAAGAAATTCTAAAATGATGTACCAAAATGATGAGTACATCTACTTTAGATACTGATTTAAAAACCTTGACTATTTCCAGTTTAAACTTTTCTTGAGCTTTTCACCTCTGATTTTATCACTACTGGCTGTTCACACCAGGCCAAGGTTGTTTAAGTAAGGTAAAGAATTGGCAGACATAGTTATATGTAATTTACTATTAAAACACTAAGGCGTTTTGGTGTAAAACAAGTGGAGTAGCTACCTAAAAGGCACACAAAACCTTCCAAATGCTTTCTAGAGCATTATTGACACTGCTACAACATGGTAATTGTTGTTTGATGGTAATACATGCAGTAAAGGTTTTGTTTAATTTTCTTGTCCTCCACCCAGAACTGCACTGTGCTCATCCTGGTTGGCTGGTGGGAATTCCACTTTTATCCACTGTTCATATGACTAAATGCAATACAAATTGATTTGGAGATGGTACCAATTTTGATAGTCTAATAAAAAGAATACCTCAAATAGTGTGTCAAATAGTTATGTAATTTTGCTTTAATAACTGAATATCGGTTTTGATAATAGGTACAAGTCAACTCCAGGCAGCACAAAAAACACCTCATTACTACATCAAGAAGGCAATAGTCATGCAGAAGTACATAAAGTAGGACAACAGCAACTAATTTGTGGCCAGGTGTTTGGAAAAAGCATTTTATTGCTTTAAGATGCAAACATACAATGCTACAGAGCACCATGCTACAAAAAAAGTATTAAATTGAGCACACAAAACTAATCACTTAAAAAGGGAGACTGAGGTTAACACATTCAAAACAATATGTCAGGAATTATAGACTTTCCACTAAATATTGATTGGGCCAACACAAGTAAACACCTATCTAATGTCACACAGGTCAGTTACCATCTCTTTGAGAATTAGACAAGATTCTGTCAATGCCTTTGAGGTTTGAGATTTGGTCCTCTGTTCCTGACATCCACGAACCCTCTCTTATTCCCACTGTACTCATCTTCAGTAAAACATGGCCCCTGTCCGATGGTTCCCTCAATAGTGGCCTGTTGAAACATTTACACATGCATATAGGTCATCAGATATAGTAGGTACAGTTCTCACAAACGCTAGGGAAACTAAACCAGGAGTGAGGCCCAACCTTTATCAAACCCAAATTTCCTCCGATGCCCTCAGCCCTGAACTCTCAAACACTTAACGGACACGTATCAACTTGAGTGGCTGATTCATGGCAGTTAAATCTTTGAGGGTTTAGACCTTCAGGACAGGTTGGACATTAAGATTTCGACAATGACTTCAACATTTTATTTATTTCAAAAAGTCCAAGAACGGTGTTGGTGGCCTTCAAAACACATCTTTAGACTCTGAACCATTAAGGTTCTATTTCTTAAAAAAGTTGTAGACATTATGAATAAATAAATGTGAAGTTACACACATCAACATAAAAATAAATTGAAAAGGACATAGACCGTTTCAAGAGAGTTCAATTATTAGCATCATAGATGTTCCCCCAAGGTTTCCAATCTAATATTCCCTATTATCTTATCACCCAGAGAAATACTGATTTCTGATTGGTTGCCAGGGTGTGTGTTTATTCTGTATAACGCACACCTATGAAGTAGATCTGGTGAAAAAGTCTAATTACCGTTCTATATCAATGCTCTTTTGAAAACTAACTATAACGACCATAGTAAACAGCAGTTGAACTTGTCAGTAACAATGGAATCAGCTGTTATTAGCTACAACCACTGTTCCCAAAGAAAGTAGTACAGCAACTGAACAGGTTTCTTTATAACTTAACTGCAAGCTTTTCTATGTTTTAAATTGACACATACTCCTTACACGCATGTGTTGCAACTGGGTGATAAGAGGGATTTGAGATGTGCTGTTATATGGAATTAATGACCTTGATAATGAACTCCGCCATCGGCGTTGTGAAGTTATTTGCCTCCGCCTTGTTCATTAATTTCATATAACAGCATACCTTGTGGCCGTTATCCCTTACATAGCGGAAGCAGTTTGGGAATGAAATAGAACCTTCAAGCATTGTGCTTGTTTTAGGGATGAAAATCAAGAACCAGAAATCAAGTTGAATCAAGAACCGAATGCTTCAATTCACTAGTATTGTTTCCTTCTGACATTATCAATTCTTACTATCAATGCCAACATGTTTTTCTGACCATTGTCAATGGGTCTTTTAAATACAAAACTGAGATGGATAACACAGCTCTACATGGTTTTCCCTCATTCTATTAAGCTGCTATTGTCACCTTAGTGGTTTAGACTACATTATTGGCCTATGTGCTGATACTGTAAACCTGTTCAGAATACCTTTTAACCAGTAAGGATTTGATAAGAGAACTGATAAAGAATTGATCCGATAAGCAGAATCAACAATGGCATTAATATTGATAAGATCATATCAAATCCCACCCCTAGTTTGTTCACATCATTGATAGGTAGATCTAGAAACTGAGTACTCCAGTTCTGCTCCAGACTAGATCTACATTAACCACAAGTGTACCACAAGTAGCAGAGGTCCTCACTTACGTGGTGAATAAGATCGCGATCTAGATCTGTATGCTCCGCGACCATAGTACGGAGATGGGGACCTTCGCCTGTGACAAGACCAAACAATTTACAATGTGAGTTGTCATCTCTTCACACTGGCACTCACAAACACACCAGTGGCCAGGATAACCCATGGTACCCACTCCAATTACCATTCAGATAATTGATAAGGGTTTGTGGTGCATAATTAGATTTTCATACACAGGTCAGCTGATCTACATGCACTCACCTGTAGGACCTGTAGTAGTCCCGGTCATCGTAGCGGTCATATCCTCGGTCATACCCTCGGTCATAACCACGGTCATATCCACGGTCATAGTCACGACGGCGGGAACTGCTGGATCCTCCACTGCCACTGCCACTGCCACTGCCACTGCCGCCACCACCGCCACCACCACCACCACCACTAACGGACAGCCAAAATCAAAGATTATATTTACACTGCAAACCATACAAGATTTTACATACATGATCTTAAAAGTATCTCCTGGCTAGTAAGAAAAGTTGGCCTTATATTATTGCCATTGCCGTCAGCTACATAGATGCGGTTATAAAAAAAAAAAAGCACTTAAAACGTTTTCGTTTTACTAAAAGTTTTTGAAAATCCTTTCACTCATAAATTACGATTGTTTTTTATGTCTCATGCCTTCTGGGTAAAAATAGACCTCACAAGGTTACGCCGTCTGCTTCCAAGCTGTTGCAGCACATAGACACCACTGATTCACGGTGTGCTCTGTTTGAAGTGGCAAAGGCTGAACAGAAGGCGGCAAGGCAAGTTTATTTATATAGCGCATTTCATACATCAAGAAATTTCAAGAGTTCATTACACCATAACGTCCAAATCGACCAGGTGATACCACTTTTTACCCAGAAAGCATTGAGACTAAACAAACGTAAAGACGCAATAGCAGTTAACAAGCACAACAAATAAAGGGATGTTTAAAAAAAAAAACTAAAGCATTTTAAGTGTTTTTACTTCACGTTAAACATAGCCGAGACCAATATCAGTCTTATGATGCCAACACACCTTACCAGTCCGGGATCTCTTTAAAGCATTAATAACACAGGTTACTAAAGGGGTGCTAAACTAAAGGGGTACTGTGAAGATAAGCTATTGCCTCAATTTCGTCATAGGATTCATTCCATTATATCTCAGTCACACCGCAAGCAGTTAGTCACGGTTTTGCCTTTGTAGGCGGTAAAAGAAGGCAACCACTACGCTTGCAATCCACTTTCAGTGTGAATGGAGCCTTACTGGCAACTAAGAAAGTTAAAAACTGCTCAACTATATGCAAATCACAAAATACAGCATTTCAGCTGTATGAAAATGGTAACGTCATGAGTGAGCAAAGATATTTCAGCAGCGATTTTTATAAGCCGCAAAAAGTGATTTTAAAGCTTAAGTAGCCTTTAGTGTGAACGCACAGTTATGGGGATCCCATGTCTTTATATAAGGTGACTTTGGATCATGTACAAATCATGTCTATTACTGAATATTATTGCTATATATATTTTGCTTAGGCCTGTTGCTGGTTACAACATATAACCCATGTAAAGGAATTTCCTATGAGAATCAATAGTTCTCAGTTCCTATAAAATATGTGAATGCAAATAGCATTAAGATAATATAATGCAATAATTCAATATAATTCAATTCGTATCAAATTTATTTGCTATTTCTTCAGGCAAAATAAAATATCTAAAACCCTACGCGGAGATCACTTACTAGGTGGGACGACCCATGTAGATTCCTGGGGTGGGTGTGTGAGGTCTCTTTGTAATGGAAAAGTCCACTCTGATCCTGCGTCCATCCAGTTCCATGCCATTGGCACGCTCCTTTGCCTGTGCATGCACACAAGCATATCACAAAGGCTTGTAAGCTCCAAAGGTTATCTTCATCAAAGCCAAGTGCAAACCCCCATAATCAGTGCCTTTGCAAGAACAAAAAAGCAGCTTTAAATAAATAAATAAATAAAAAATGCACTTCTGCTCACCTCTTTGGCATCATCACGATTTTCGAAGTAGACAAACGCAAAGCCCCGGGAGCGTCGTGACTGCTGGTCATAGACAATGCTCACATCTGCAAGAGGGCCATACTTGGAGAAAACTTCCCTCAAGTCTCGCTCAGTGGTGTACAAGCTCAGCCCAAAGACACCTAAACAACAGCTGGGGTCTGGATTTGCCTGCATGGAGGAAGTAAAGAGAAAAGTATCTGAGTCAAAAGGGAAGATTGTAGTTTAGTCCCCCCCCCCCCTTTTATGATTTTTGCATAGGTGACTAATAGGAAAAGCGAGGGAAACAGTCGTATGGTAGCCAAATTTGTTTGTTTTCTTACAATCAATTAATTCAGTAATATGGACATCTATGTTTTTGAATAAAATGGCTGAGGAAAACTACATGACAGCATTAGAGGGGCCATTTTGACTTGTAATAGTGGCAAAGATGCAGTCACAGACAGCCAGTAAAGGTTAATGAAATGACTTGGTAAATTTGGGTAAATCTTTTCATATCAATCTCTCTGTATGGAGTTTTCTAGTGATTGTAAAATGACTGAAACTAGCCATTAGGGTCACATTTAATCTATGTGTAAAACTATGTATGAACATTTTTTTAAAATTGTGCAACTAAGAATATATCAATTTCATGGGGCCCAATGTGTTGCCATTATAAATTTGATTAATTTATATACAATTTTATCCAAAGTGAGCCACACATTTTACAGCACAGATGCATAATTTCATTGGTGTGTTTATGACATTTTCATTGCCAGGCTTCAGAGAAAATTAGCCACACTACCAGCAATGCCATTATGTCGGTGGCCTTCGTTATTCAACTTAGATACGGTCGTACAAACAGAGTGAATCTCTGCACAACACAACTCATTACCACTATATCACGACTTTGGCCTTCAGAGAAGTCATCAGAACAGCCACTTCTAAGATTTGGACAGCTTGCCAATTAAAACAGCCACTGCCTATTCCTATGTCTTTATGCCTCATCTTAACCTACCACAAAGAGATGTGGCCCATTTTGCTTGTGTCAAAAAAAGCCTTCCAGTGACATTCTGCAGGGGCTCATCTGTCAGCACTTGGTCAAATCGACCATGGCATTAAGAGACACTTGATCTGAAGTTCAACGACTCATTCAAAAACTTCTCTTCCGTCCATTCAGAGTCCATCTGAAAGGTCACTGCGGACAACTATGCATGGAAGCTCAGAACATCACCACAGCTCTGTTCTGTGGCTCGACGTGACCAAAATCTTCAGGGAAGCCACCAACGGACGCATAAATGTCTGAAGCACATATTACTGCACAAGTATTGTCTTTGAAGCCTGAGGCGTGCATACACAGCAAAGATCACACAAGAGGTGATTCAGCCAGGCAGTCAAAATGCTGGACTGTTACCACGTTACTGCATGGTTTGTTGCTCTGCTATCAAATGAAAGGCATTGCAAAGAGTCGTGCACGCAGCACAAAGCATCTGTGGATGTGATTTGACCTCCATCTAGGACTTGTATAATATGCCTCACTCACACTCTCTCTCCCTCAACACAAACATACTATTTCTTTATTATTTATTTTTGAGGAGCAGAAACACAAGAATTTCACTCTCCTATACAAGTAAAATGAGATGCAATAAAGACTATCTTGAATCTTGAATCTGTTTAGTTCCATGGTTAACATGTATTCCATAGCAATATCTGAAATAGTATCTACATTTTCATTGACATTTATGCATTCAGCAGACGCCTTTATCCAAATCAACTTACAAAAGAGGATTAACAATCAAGCTACATCGAAGAAATCTTAGAAAGAAAACCAAAAGGGGAGTTTCTAGAGGGTGAGAGTACAGAAGTGGAGTCAAGTGCAGAACGGTAATGAGTGCAGTGGAAGGGTTTGGGTAAAGGTATATGCTAAGTGCTAGGACAGGAGATGCTCTCTGAAGAGAACTGGGTCTTCAAGAGCTTCTTGAAGACAGACAGGGACACCCCTGCTCTGGTAGACCTCTGCAGGTCCTTCCACCAGCGTGGAATGACATATGAAAAGAGTCTGGATTGTCTTATGTGAGGTGCTGGGACTGGCAGGCGGCATTCCTTTGATGACAGGAATTGACGAAGGGTAACATAAGCCTTTATGAGAGCACTTAAGTAGGTAGGTGCAGAACTATTAAACACTTTGTAGGCTAGCATTAGTGATTTGAATTTGATGCAGGCAGACAGGGGTAGCCTGTGTAGCTCAATGAACAAAGGAGTAACGTGCTCTTTTGGGCTGATTGAAGACCAAATGTGCCGCCACGTTCTGGACCATCTGTAGGAGACCTGTTAGACAGGCACTGCAGTAGTCAAAGTGGAAGATAATCATGGTTTGTACCCTAGGTTGGGTGGCCTGTTGGGTTAGGCATGGTCTAATCTTTTTTTTATACTGAACAATGCAAAGCGGCAAGACTGAGCAACAGAGGCAACATGATCTTTAAAGGTCAGCTGGTCATCGATCATGACGTCTAGGTTTCTTGCTACTTTGGTAGAAGCAAGAGATTAGGACTCAATGTTAATGAAGATGTTATAATGTATGGTTGGCTTGGCGGGGAAAACCAGCAATTCAGTTTCTGAGAGGTTTAGCTGGAGGTGACGGGCTTTCATCCATGCAGATATGTCAGAGAGACAATCTGAGATTCGTGCTGAGACAGCTGAGTCGTCAGGTGGGAACAACTGATAGAACTGGGTATTATCAGCATAACAGTGATATGAGAAGCCATGTGAGTGGATGATCTGGCCCGACGAGGTGGTATACATGGCAAAGAGAAATGGCCCCAGCACCAATCCTTGGGGCACCCCTGTGACAAAGTGGTGTGGTGCAGATGTGTGACCAAGCCTGGACATTTTGAAGTTTGCTTCAGTATGGTCAGTAGGATACTGTGATTGACTGTGTCAAATGCTGCTGATAGGTCAAGCTGGACAAAGATTTCACTGCCCCTTCTTCTTCACAGACAACAGCACAGTTTCAGTGGAGTGGCCACTTTTAAAGCCAGATTGGTTGGGGAAAGGAGGAGGTTGTTTCAAGAGAGGAAACCTGCAACCTGTTTGAAGCCCTTTCAATGGTCTTAGAAAGGAAAGGGAGGAGAGAGATCGGATAATAGTTCTCCACTTGAGTGGGAGCAAGGGAAGGTTTTTTGAGTAGCGGTGTTACCTTAGCCTGTTTGAATGCGGTAGGAAATCTTCCTGATGTCAGTGAAGCATTAATCACATGTGTGATTGCTGCTGTGAAAGTGGGGGTTGTAAATTGCAGGACATTGATTGAAATATGGTCCAGTTGACATGTACTAGGACAGCTACATGTAAGAAGTTTAGACACATCGCTATCTGGATAGGGGACACAGCCTATGCAGACAACAGCTCAGTGTAAAGCACAGAGACTCATCAGCATCATTAACCTTTAGTGAGACGAATGTGCTGGATGCTGAAAGAGTGGAGACTACAAGGGAGAAGTGGGTAGGAGACAGATTGCGGAAGTTGCGGTGAAAGGAAACCATGAGGGTTGAGGTAGAGGTTGGTTTTGGGAGGCACACCTTGAAGTGAATTAAATAGAGGTCAGAGAGGTGAAAAGGTGTAACAGCCAGGGTATCTGTACCACAATTTCAGGTGAGGATAAGATCAAGCTCTTTGCCAGCTTTGTGAATTGGAGGACTATGAACCCACTGTAGCTCAAAGGGGTGTATTAATGACAGAAAATCTGAAGAGCTAGAAGTGTATCTTCATATCACCAAGGATAGTGTCTACTTCATCTAGAAAGTCACCCATTTGCACTGGTGGGCGACAGATAACAACCAGGTAGATTTTGACCGCTGTCACCAATATAACATGATATTCGAAGGAGTCGTACTTTACTGAGGGTACAAGTGAATTATATTATCTTATCAATAAACATACAACAGTGCACTGTATGATTACATATACACACACCACTTCATGTATGTATGTGTGTGTATATATATATATATATATATATATATACACTGTTGCTGTGTGCTGTCAATGTTAACACATTAGCGCTTAGCAAACTAATCATGCAGATGCATATGTCACACTACCCGCCACATACATACATACATACATACATATATACACACACACACACACACACACACACACACACACATATATATATATATTAAAATAAATATACTTATTTATTTTAATTGGAACTTCCAACATAACTTGAATCCAATGAAGTGCAAAGTAACTGCATGACAGGACAGGACATTTAAAACATTTAGACAGCCCTTCAAAAAAAAAAAAAAAATCTGTTATATTTAGAGCTGGCAAAATAGCAGTTCAGGATGCTTCTATACAGCATTCTGCAGATTTGAAGAATACAGAACTAGAGATGAAATAGGTGACAAGAGAGGCAGACACTGGTGTGTTGCATCTCGTAGTGGTCCTTACCCGGTTACCAATATGGCGTCTGCGGTTTGACATAGGGGAATGGCTGTGACTCCTCCGCCGTCGGTACTCTCCACTGTAGGACCGTGAACGGGAGCGCCGTCGGTAAGACCTTGAGCGTGAGCGTGAATAACGTCGCCGGGAACTCCGATGGGAACGTGACCTATAGGTTTGGGTCGCACATATTTCAGCATGGCTCAATGTTAAACCAGTGTTTTCTCCAATCACTAGGTAGTACAGTAGCAACAACAAAAGATTAGCCTACAGCTCCAGCAGCTTCTCTTCTTGGACCCCTTACTATAATCAGATCTCCATTAAACTTAGCATTTAAAAAATTCACTCATCGGATTGTAGCCTGTGTATAATCTAATACAACATAATGCTTGAATCCCAGTGTACCCCCTCAACTCTTAACTCTCAAAGGCTTACCTAGCATGGATGTCTTGTACCAGTTTAGTATATGAGGGTTCAGGATTAGGGCTTAGGGTTAGTGGAGATAATGGGATTCAGCTAGTGTACAGCTAGATCGATGACACTTCCTACCAATTCATCTCTAACCCAGGACTGTAGTCTACATGATACACAGGTATACACCATATAACCACTTAAAAGGTTCTTGTGTTCACACATATCCCGTAAAACATAGGCTGCAATAGTATACCTACTACAGTCACAGGCAGTATACTCACTACGGCACTATACTCACTACAGCAAACTAGACTACAGCAGTGCTCTAACCCATCTTCGCTTTAAACTCTCCTTCACCTGGATTTGGACCTGGAGCGGGACTTTGAGTGGGACTGATGGGAGCCATCCTTAGACTGGGCGGGAGACTGAGCAGGCGAGCTGCTGCCCGATTTCGCTGAACCTCTTGGGCTCACACTCCTGGAGCCAGAGCGGGACTCCTAAAGTGGACAGAGAGAGATGTGAGCACCTTGTGACCCCCCTGAGCACCACGCTGGACTGGACAGCTCTCATATGTCATCACTCCATTATCTTTATGACTCTATTGATCTGTATGCTGTCTGAATGCAAAACAAGGTCATCAACGTCAAGAACAAAAAACAGTTGTTTATCATCAGAAAAAGTCCTTCTAAACATGCCCCAAATCGTTTACAATGGAAAGTACATAAGATGTATAGCATTACCATTTTGAAGAACAGAGCAGAATACAACAACCAATCAGAAATAAAGCATGCTTGCTTTAGGAAAAAATATAGACAACAAAGAGTAGGACAGATAGATTGTTGAAACAAAACAGACTAGTGTATTACTTGGCGCAGTCATCTTATCCCCCGCATACTTCTGATCTTAACTTCATAACTTCAACCAATTTCTTTTCTTCTTTCTTCAGTCTTATTTCTGACTTCATTCCTCTTCCCCCATCTCTCCCAATACACTCTACACGTGGGTAACTTCTTTCTTTTGTTTTCTTGCACCACATTATTAGCATGCACTCTCAAAAAAAAAAACAGCTTCAATTTAGCCTCATTAAAAACTTGACTTTTGACTTCTTCTGTATTTTCCTTCTTCCCATCTTAACCTTAATAAAGAAAAGAAAAGGATGAGGAATTGATGGAAAAAACTACAATATTATATTGCATCCAAGTATCCAAGTACCAAACTTTGGGTAACCTTGATTCAAGCAAACATAATTGTTGCTAATAATCTTAATGTATAAAACTTACTTTCTTTCAGGCAATTCTAGTTTTACCAAAATGGTACAATCATCAAAAACGAAACAAAAACATACAAACCATTCACTCCACATGTAACGTTACAACATTGTGACAGAATTAACAGCTGAAACGTAGAAATGTTACAGTGTATAACAAGACACAGAGTTGTTACACTGTAACGTTATCTGTGTCCCTGAATGTCTAAACCTAAAAACTACAAATTTGAAGCTTTTGTACAAAATATTACAAGTATGAGACTTGAACGCCTCCTTTGTTGAAGCAGAGGGCCCGTGTTTGACTAACATTAGGGAGTCTGCTTTCATTTGCAAGCCGTGAGTAAACAACAGGCATGCAACGCAAGGCAAGCTGGATTCCCCTGCAACGTCAAATTGAACATTTTTAGTTAATATAATCCCACTAAAATTTGTAAAAGCTAAGTTACCAGGCGTCTGGCCTTTAATTCGTAAATGCACACATTATTGATTCCAAAGTCATTAACTGAATTATCCGAGAGGGCAGGCAAGCTATCACAGCTAGTTAGCCTTAGCGAAAACAGCTGTAAACGGCTCCTATTACCGAAGAGAACAGAAAAAACGTTACTAATTTGTAATCAAATATTTCAGTCAAATATATTAAGACTAGCCATAGTTCTCGGGAGGCATATAGGACAGCTGTTGTGTGACACTGTAATTGTCAACACTACATGAGGGCTGCTAACACTCTGCTAAAGAACAGCTAACGTGAAAAGATAGCTAACAATTGTGCTAAGAAGCACCGTGTTGGTAATTTGTCGCTAGCTAACCTTACGTTACCAACACGTACTCTAGTGAATTAAGATCACTGAGGTCACTCACCCGTTTGACGAATTTCTTTTCGTTGTCGCTCATTTTCCCAATGATGTGCAGCTATTAATAGTTAGCTAGCGATACAGGTGGTTGAAATTGAAATTCTTTTACTGTCTATGAGGTTGAGGTTAACTTAATGTGGCAAACGAGAGAACTTCACCCCGCCGTTACGTGGTCGCACATTTCCACTAAAATTAACGTTACACCAAATATGATAACTGATAACACGGATCGACTAAGTTGTTGAGTATGTTGAGCATGCGTGTGGAAAATATTCGATGCTATAACAAATAAAAAGGTTAAAAGTTGACTGTACTGACTGACTCTACTCTCGTTGACTTATCGTAGACTTGGGTGTTTTCGAACACTCTCGCCACCTACTGTAATGGAGTAGAACAAATCACATTATGTTGATTGTTTTTAGTAGGTTGGCGCAGTATAGGCGATCGTTTGAGAGTGTATATCTGCGTCAGCTATGTGTCTGAAGGCCACCACAACTACAGCGTTATAATAAATATTAAATAATGGCGACTCTGGCAGTATTACAATACGGTATGACAAAGATGCTCACTGGATGCCAGTGCAGGTTATAGTCCGCTGGATGGGGATGCAGACCATCTATTCTCATCGCCGTACCAGACGGAACATGAACTGATGTACTTCCGAGTGAAAGGTTATAGGATTCAAGAATCGTCGTATACTTTCAGAAAGCGTTGTTTTGTTCAAACAAGATTACTTTAATGCGGTTATTTAGTTGGTAAAAGAAAAGGCTGTCGGAATGTCTGACCCTGCTCCAATAGGCCCTGCGTTGCCACCGATGTTTCAAAAGACGAAGGGCTATGAGTCTGACGAGGAACCTCGTGAGTTGGTTTTACTGCTATGGTATTTTCTTGTTGTGTTTAACACTGTATGGTTGACCTAATTTTTGTTCGCCAATTACAATAGTAGAGGTATAAATGTAATGTTTAATATAGCCATAGGTCCAGCGTTGCCCCCTGTGTACAGACCAAATGACTCATCTAGCTCCTCCGAAGAAGAAGAGACGCGGAGAGGAGGCAGCAGCTTCTCCGGTGGCCCTGCGTCTAGGTTGGTTTTGTATCAGACTGGAGGTTTTTAGTACCGGTATTACGCGTCACAGGTGAAAGTTGTCCGAATTTAAAAGTGGCTTGTCATATTGTAATGAGTGTTGTCATGCTAACGTTATAACTGATCTGCTGTATTGATCTATTACCTTTACAGTAGAAAGTTAAGAGTGGATACGAGTTCAGGTGAAACACCGGCAGCGGAAGATGATAATGGTTTTTTTGGCCCAGCTCTTCCTCCTGGATATAAAAAGCAACAAATGTCACCTGACCGGTAAATATCATCCTTCTGTAATCAATTACCAAAAAGTCCTGTGTTCAAAGGACAGGCAAGTGAAAGTGATGCTATGTAGCAGTTTCCATTGGCTGATTATTGCACCATTTTCCTGCTCTTTTACCCAGTCCATCTGTCTTAGGACCCGCTCTGCCTCCAGGCTTCCGCAGACCAAGGGATGATGAAGAGGAGGCAAATGACGAAGACAGTGGAGGAATTGTTGGCCCTGCCCTTCCCCCAGGTTATATGCCTGAGTCTTCAGGCAGTGAGGACGATGCAGAAGACGACAACGTTGTCGGGCCAATGCCCTTTAAAGGGGATGTGGCCTCTCTCAACTCGGTCGCCATGGACTTCGAGAGACGCGCTCAAAAGATGAAAGACAAACTGAGTGGTGTGAATGTAAGTGTAAAGAGAATGTCTGTGTTGGTCTTTGGCCTAATTGATGTTTGAAGATCACATTGATCGTAAAAAGATGGTCTACGGTACATAGCCAGCTGTTTGATTTTACATACATATCTATCTTGTTTTGGAAAATGGTACCCAATGTGTTTCAAGTCTGAGTTAAAAATGACTGTTTAAATGGCTGTGTGAGTAGGATGGCCCTGAGGAGGTGAAGAGGGAGACATGGATGACTGAACTGCCACCGGAACTGCAACACATAGGCCTGGGTGCCCGCACTTTTAAGAAGAGATCAGGCCCAGAGAACAAGGACCGCTCCATTTGGACGGATACCCCAGCAGACCGGGAGCGCAAGGCCAGGGTGAGCAGCTTTGACAGAGCGAGAAGCCCGAGTCATGGAATGGGTTGTTCTCTTTTTAAGCTTCTGCTTTTTCTGATTATGTCTCAGTCATGCTGTATTAATTCTGCTAAAATGATGGTTAATAATAGGATTCAAATACTGTCAAGTACGATAAGAGGCACTACTCCTCTCCACAAAAGTCCATATGGACTTGAAATGGGTTCATACTCATAATTTACACTGCATATTTAAATTAGACACAGCTGCTGTGAACTCAGTGTAAGAATGCTAATAAAAATGTGAAATCTAGTTGGATGAGACCAGAGCTGGAATGTCGATTGTTAAATATTATAATTGGATGTTGTGAACCAGCTAGCATACGACAAATCAAGCAAGAATTATGCTTGATTACAAAGTTTGTTGGATCTTACTGATTTGGAGCAAAAACCACATGAAAATCACAGTGGTTGTCACCTATGGCAAGAAAAGTTATTTTTAATGGGGCCAAAGGTTTGCTATTTGGTTTGAGGTATCTAACTAGTGTAATCTGCTTTATAGGAGCGACTGGAAGGGAAGAAGAGTGAGGAGTCGAAGAAGGAGGCTCCACGTCTCTCACAGAAGGATATTGAAATGGCAGAGAAAGTGTCCAAATACAATGTAAGTATTAATTTTATAGTTTTGATTAAACTTGATACATTGATACATAGATGAAAGAACCTGAATGGCAGTGACCCCCCTAAGCCCTAAACCACAAACCCTTAAAGATTTTACTGTCATAAATCTACTGTACTTCATGAATGGCTGGTTCATATCAGTTAAGCCTAATTTATGGTTGTGCATTGAATCAATCATCACTGTCTTGAATTGAATCGCAGAGCCTGTGCGGTGACGTGCGCTGTCTTTGCAGAGCCTCTCTGGGGTCTGATTGGTCCACTCACTTTGTTTTATATTTCTGTGCCTATATTTCATTCATTTTTTTAAATCAGTGCATATTGAAGGCAGTCATGAGTAGTTTACTTGGTAACAGAACAAACTGGCTGGCAGAAACCTCATAAATAACTCTAAATAATAAGCTATTATCAAATAGTGTATTTTTTTTGCTACAGTAACAAAGTTGTTGAAATATACAGTGTCTATTTAACAGTAATGTTCATTAAACGAATTTGGTAGACTCAACTGTTATACAGACTGGACATTGTTATACAGCCAAAGCCCTGGATGCCTGGTGCTCCAAACGCTTTCACGTTGTTTCACTTTGTGCATCTGGAATCCCTCAATTGGCATAAGCTCCCTTTCTTGTGGGTAGATACTTGAACTTAAGAAATATTGGCCATGCCAGAGCCCTTGGTTCTCTGATTGGCTAACCAAAACATTTTCTAAGGAAACCTACACTAATGGAAAGATCCCTGACTGTGCTGTTGCAAAATTTGATATTGAGTGGAAGCACTAGGTGGCTAAAGCCCTGGACCCCCAGTGCAGAAATATTTTTGCAATTTTAAGATATTTGGAACTGTTGGATGATTTATAGCTGTGGGATACATCTATATCTGTGGAAATTATTTGTAAGTGCGGGCCATTTTATAATATTGCACATTGCTTTTTCAGATGCTAAGTCCAGTCAGTGTCCAGTCAGGGTTTCAAGTATGTTCAAGGCTTATGTTTGCATTAGACTGAGTTTGGATTTTGTTTTACAGTGGTAAAATAGTGGGGCATTTTCATTTTACTTTCACAAAACAAACATAATCTTTTATGTGCTCCATATTAGTATATACAGTGTATTAAGCTATTTCAGAGCTATAGGGAAAACCATTTTCATTTTTTAAATAGACATGGCTGGATCCACATCTTTGGATGTTGTGCACAGAGATGGACTCTGTACACAGCAGACATAAAGTCCCAGAAGGCCTTTTGTTCAGGAGAGTTGAAAGTTTCCGGTAATTAGCTTTTACGTAAACAATTGTAATAAGGCTAGTAGAACGAGTTATCTACAAAATGAACCATGAACTGGTGAGAAACATGGAGAGCTTATTAGTTAGAATCACTTTGGATAGTAAACTAGTATAACTACACTGTACAACTAACACTTGTGCCTAATATCATTCTAATCTACCGTACTTCACAAAAATAGACATTCACCGGAAAAGAGTAACCATCCTAAACAAAAGTCCCTCTGGGATATTATGTCTGCCGTGCACAGAGCCCATTAAATTAAATCTCATCTTCAAATCACATGCCGCCTTTATTACAGGAGTCCAAACGCGGGGAGTCTCTTCTTAGTATGCACACTAAGAACTTAAAGAGAAAAGCAGAGGAGGCGGGCCCAACGCCAGTGGAGAGGAGGCCCTTTGACCGTGACCAAGACCTTCAGGTCAATCGTTTTGATGAAGCCCAGAAGAAAGCCTTGCTGAAGAAGTCAGCTGAGCTGAACACACGATTCTCTCATAGCAAAGACCGCATGTTCCTTTAGCCAGCAAACATTTAGCTCTGAACTGCCAGCTACCAGGGTATTCCTTGGGTTCTTGTGTGTGTAGAGTATCAAATTAGTTGCATTAGTATATTTTTCTCAAAGAGAAATGTAATAAACCCATGTATTTGACTCTGTGTTGTACATAATTTGATATTAAGGCTGCAGAATTGTTTTAATGGGTTAATAAAAGTAAGTCTTTAATTTTGACAAGGCTAGAGTTGTTTTTTTTTTTTCAAATTCTCTGTGCCCTTTTTTATTCTGTGTCAAACTTTTGAATTGTCATGGTCTGTTTTTTATTGTTTTTTGTACTTCATTATTATTGTTGTTTTTACAATTTATCCATAATTATTTTTGAAAATCTGCTTATATTTTATCTTATCCAATAAACCCCTAGTTGTATGTGTATGCATGGCTAGTGTGTGTCTGAATAAGTGTCATGCCATGTGCTCATTTCTTTCTGCAGTATGTTTTGTAATTGATGGAATATAAAGATTATTGAAAAAAAAAATGTGTCAGATCAGATCTTCATGCCTAACTGCATTTGTAAAGTTGGAACTGAAATGTTAGAATTAAGTAAAAATGTTCTTTTTAAAACAAAGTACCAGAATCCGGATTGGCAATTAATTAATTTATTCATTGGAGAAAGACTATACATTTATATATATAGAGAGAGAGTCTATTATAAGAACCAACGCTTTTCATTCGTGCTGCTCGCATTCTTTTTGGGCACACTGATTCGCCGTAGAGAATCTTAAAGCGCCAGCTCTCTTTGGAATAGGGAGCGTGGGGTGCTAACGGCTATTAATAAAGAGAAGTTTAGGGAAAAAAATCTGTCCTTTACAAAAATCCTTTACATCGCAGTATTTAAAAATGTCCGATAAGGGAGAAGTAGACCTAACTGGGGCTAAACAGAACACTGGTGTCTGGCTTGTGAAAGTGAGAGAGCCTTACTGTTGACGGTGCTAGTGTGTTGGCTAACTAACGTTATCCTTTGCTAGCTTGCTTGTCCTCCTTAAATGACAAGTCATTTTAGTTATCTTAACACATTGTTTAAAGTCTGTAAGTTAGAAAGTTGTATTTTAGCCCTAACGTCAAGATCGATGCGTTTAGGTTATATAGTAACGTTAACTGTAATCAAAAACGGTTTACGTCAATGGTTGGTGTAACGTCAACGAACTACCTAGCTAACTGATTTACACCTTATTCTTCAATTCTGCAGTCAATCCACATACAGGTTTTCCAGTGTAATAGCGTGTGCTGTTATAAATCTATCCACATACAGGTCCCTAAATATCTTGCACAACAATGGGCAAAAGCATCAGGCAGGGGCGAAGTAGGGAAACTGCGCATTTCAAAGTATGTTGATTGAAGTGATTTAAGAAATGTCATTACAGTATTACATGTTGCTGTTTTACAAATCATGTCGATTATCTTTTTTCAGGAACCAAGGGAAAGCAGAGGTAAGCCCTGTTCAACAGCTTCATTGTCTGTAACATTAGAGTTCAGAATTTAAGAACACTTGTAATTGTAATGTTAACAGTCGTAGTCTGAAGGTGCTGTATTTGAAAATCAATCTTCAGTCTTAGATTGCTAGATGAGTTGTTCTTACTGAGAATTCATCAGGTACAGGTATAATGTGTACTGTTTCCTGACGTAGTTATGCTTGTTTGTAGGCTGTTTATTCTGGGCTGTTTGGGTTAATTGTACTTTCCACAGGTCTCCTTCACACTAAATGAGGAACTTACCACTCTTGAGAGCTCAGGGGAGAAGGTGACCCAGGTCCACGTCCCCCGAGAGCATCCCTTCACCATGCAGACTGTAGGAGGTCAGACACTGGCAGTTTTCACTGAGACGGCTTCAGGTTAGAACTCAACTGTGCCCATCCGTGACTAAAACTCATGTTTTTGGACTGAAAAGATTGTGCTTAAAGCAGTACTATGGAGTTTTGGTGTAAAACGAATGGATTAGTTACCTAAAAGGCACACAAACCTTCTTAACATTTCCCAAAGCCTTATTGGCACTGCTAGTTTTCTTCTGCTTTGTAGAGGTTAACTACCCTCAACCCAGAACTGCACAGTGCACATCCTGAATGGCTGGTGGGACCAACATTTGTGTTTATCTTCTCATGACTATGTATCATACAGATTAATTTGGACATGGTACCAAAAGTAACTGTGATTTTTCTGATAAAAATCTCATATCTCAAAAAGTAGCAGCAAGGGTTTCTCACGTTTCTCAAAGACACAGTTGCTAACCTGTTAGCAACTTAGTTGGTTGGCAGTGAGCAATTGCGTAGTTAGCAAGTATGGTTTTGGGAAACACACTCCAGGTCATTAAGTAGTAAGTCTGACTGTTGCTCCTCCCATGTTTAGTAATGCAGTTAAACTGAAGTGCATGCTGTCCTTGTGACTCACTTTCTTCCCTTTTAGAAGCACTTTGTGGTAAGTGATATATGTTCAGTGGTGGCGGTTTGTTTTCCGCTCGCCTCCACTGTTGTCTCCTCATCCTCAGCTCAATCTCTGCCAACGCCAGGGCAGACCACGATCCGTTGATCTTGAGCTTGCTGCCGCTTTGGCCCTCTCTGCTTCTGTTATGTGCAGTGCTGTTGGGATCCGATTGGCCCTTTGGTTGGGCCAAGCCCCTCCTTCAGTGTGCTGTGGTTTGGTGCTCAGGCTGATCAAGAAACCCAATGAACCAATCAAATATTTAGGCTAATGCAATCATTGATTGGTGTGGTGTTGATTTCTATATGTGTTGGGATTGCTGTGTGTGTGTGGGTGAGTGCAACTACGCATGGGGATAAGAAACTGCTTGCTGACTTAACCCTACTCATGAGTTAATAGTGGACAATGCAGTGTGTGTTCATACACTTGTGAGTGTCCAGCAAAGCCGGAGCCAGTCTAGTCAAGCCAGGTGTGAAATGAGGTGGTTTTGGCGAGTGGAATCTCTCCACTCCTAACTGCTCTCTCTTTGCTTTGCTGATGCCTGTGTGTGGCTTGTGTGCCCTTTATAGTGGTGATTGTTGTGTGTGTGTGTGTGTGTGTGTGTATTTGTGTGTGTGTGTATGCGTGCGTGCGTGCATGTGTGCGTGTGTGTGTGTGTTTTGTGTGTTTGTGGCATTTTCTCCCTTCCCTGTCTGTGTTCTGCTTCCTTGTATGTATGTATGTATGTATGTATGTATGTGTGTGTGTATGGGCCATGATTGTGGCATGTGTGCCGTGGTGTCTTCACGAAATTTGTCATGTTTATGTCTTCACATGTGCTTGTGTGTATGAAGTGCTTGCATTGGTGTGGTGTTTCTGTGTTTTTTTTTTGTTTTTTTTTTAATGTGTCTGTTGGTGTGCGCATACTGTATGTAAGTGTGTGTGTTTGAATGGAGAGCGAGTGAGAGAGAGATAAAGAGAGAAAGGAAGATAGATTCCAACTTATTTGTGTGTGCACGATCGTGCGTGTGTGTGCATGATCTTGCGTACACGTGAGTGTGTGTGCGTATGTGTGGTGTTTGTGTAGAATGTGTGAATGCTTGTGTCACAATACGGATGTATGGCTGGCAGGCAGGCAAACGGGGTTTGCCCTAGCAACCCCCACTGTCCTGCTATAGTTCTCACTCTGCCATCCTTCCCTCAGGCCAGTCAGAGGCCGACGGCAGCACCTCAGGGCCCGGGACGGGCCCAGGTGAGTCCTCATCCCGCCGCCACCGCCCCACGCTGGAGGAGACCGAGGAGGCTCAGGAGTGTGTGTGTGTGTGTGTGTGTGTGTGTGTGTGTGTGTGTGTGCGTGTGTGCGTGTGCGTGTGCGTGCGCGTGTGCGTGCGCGTGCATGCGTGTGTGTGCGTGCGCGCGTGCACGTATGGTACTCCAGTGTCAGTGAGTGGCTTTAAGCCATCTTAACGCGACCTTTGTTAACCTTGGAAATGTCCCATTGCCATTCCCAATGAGATGTTCTATCTGTCAGTTAAAATGATGTCAACATATTACTGCTATGGCCGCGGTGAGTCTATGACCTTGAACCAGGGAGCTTAACCCTAAAGAAAGTGAGAGAGGTGATGCTGATTAAGTGTTTGAGACCAGAGCATGTCTTGGATGTTCCTTGTCATTGTTTGACATGTGATGAGGGGTGTGTGCGTGTGTGTGTGTGTGTGTACGTACAAAAATATTCGATTGCAAGAAAGCAACTGACCTCCACAGTAGAGATTTATCTGACCATGAGCCTAGGATCTAAAATGCACTGTTCTATCACTTCTGTTCTGTGTGTGACTGTGTCCCCTGTGCTCTCTCCAAGACAAAATAGCGCTGGAAGGTGTGGTGGTACAGAGAGCTGAATGTCGACCCGCCGTCAGCGAGAACTACATGAGGCTGAAGAAGTACGTGGTCATCATGCACTCATACACACATACCTGTGCCCTCGTGTTACACCAGTGTTTCCCACAGGATTTTATAAAATTGTGTTTTGGGGAGCAGGGGGAACAGTAGAATTGTTTCTACAGCAAAATAAACCTTAATCAGCACTGATGAAAGCATAGAAAATAATGTAAATAAGAGACCAAAATATCAGTCGGTATAGGGTGGTGGTGGTCTAGTGGTTAAGGAACCTGGCTAGCATGCTAGTAGTGTGGAAATAGTGGATTAGAATCTCGGCTGCCACCATTGTGCCCTTGAGCAAGGCACTTAACCCAACATTGCTCTAGGGGAGACTGGCTCTGATGTAACTGATAGCTGACAAATGTAAGTTGCTTTGGATAAAATGTATACATGTAAATGTAAATGTACATTAATCATATACACCACATTTCTAGGCAATGAGTGTACCCTAACACATGCTATTGAAATACCAATGAAATTTACATTTACATTTATATTTATGCATTTAGCAGACGCTTTTATCCAAAGCGACGTACAAAAGAGGATAACATTCAAGCTACACCACAATGAAAGAAACTAACAAAGAGTGCATATTGTTAACATAAAAACTGCACTATTTTAAGTAGAAAGTGCAGTAGTGTAATAAAAAGTGCAGTATAAAAGAGAAATTAAGTATAAGATGTTAAGTGCATTCTCATAATTTAGGCCAGGAGGTATTCTTGGAAGAGCCAAGAGTTTCTTGAAGGTGGAGAGGGTATCAGTTGATCTGGTAGCACTTGGAAGGTCATTCCACCAGCGTGGAACCAAACATGAGAAGAGTCTGGATTGACCTGCGCAAGGTGTTGGCCGTGCTAGATAACGTTCCTTAGAGGAGCGAAGTGGTCGGCGGGTGACATAGGGCTTCAGGAGAGTATTCAGGTAGATGGGAGCAGAGCCATCAATCACCCTGTTGGCCACCATTAGTGCCTTGAATTCGATGCGAGCAGCCAAGGGTAGCCAGTGGAGTTCAGTGAACAGAGGTGTGACGTGCCCTTGTTGGCTGGTTAAAAACCAGACGTGCAGCTGCATTCTGGATCATCTATAGCAGTCTCACAGCACAGGCTGGAAGGCCTGATAGGAGGGCATTGCAGTAGTCAAGACGAGAGATAACCTGTCTGTACCAGGAGCTGGGTTGCATGTTGGGTTAGGTACGGCCTGATCTTCCTTATGTTGAGTAGGGAAAAACAGAATGACCGGGCCACAGAGGCAACGTGATCTGCAAAGGTCAGCTGTCATGAAATGTCATATTGACATGATTATAGCCTGGTAATAAAACTAGCCCCTTGTTCTCCACTTTGTTTCGTACAGAGGGTCATTCGGTAGTGAGATACAATTGCTTGTTAGAGGCGTTAAAGTTTAAAAAGAGTGGATCAGCTCTTGAGTGATAGCCTGCCTTGACTGATAGCATTCTAGCTGTGCATTCACAACCCCTCCATCATTTGCTGATTGGACAGGTTAAAATGCCTTCTGATTCAACAATCTTAATAGGATCAAATCCAAACTAGCACTGTAGGGAGATGATAATCGAGCTGAAGTGTATAGGAAGGCATGGCCTGGCTAACATGATTGTATTGATCCATTAGAAGCAGAGGAACCTCATAAGAATTCTAGAGTTCAGAGAACTTTCATTAGAATTCTAAATCATATTCACCATCTTTCTTTCTTTGCTATTACAGGCTACAGATTGAGGAGTCCACCAAACCATTCCGTCTGTCTCAGCAACTGGACAAAGCTGTTACAACTAATTACAAGCCAGTTGCAAATCACCCAAACAACGTAAGCAGAAACTCATAACTTGTGTCCATCGTTGTATAAGTATTTGGAACTACAAGAACACAGAAGCACAAGAAGTGTGTGTGTGTGTGTGTGTGTGTGTGTGTGTGTGTGTGTGTGTGTGTGTGTGTGTGTGTGTGTGTGTTTGTGCAGGTGGAGTATGAGAAGAAAAAGAAGGAAGAAGGTAAAAGGGCCCGAGCGGATAAACAGTCGGTGCTGGACATGCTCTTCTCTGCCTTTGAGAAGCATCAGTACTACAACATCAAAGACCTGGTGGATATCACCAAGCAGCCTGTGGTATGTAGCGTTACTTTGAGTAGGAGGCCTTTCTATTCATTTTGGGTGATGGCCCCTTACATAAAACCGCTAAAACTATAAGTGAAAATAGAAAAAGATACATGAAAAAAGTGTGTGGTTCATAGGGGACCAGACATATGTTAGTGGCCTGGTGGTGTCTGCTGTTGCTTTTTTAAGAAAAAATGATTTGTCCTGTCACTATAGATCTACTTGAAAGAAATTCTTCGTGACATTGGGATTTACAACGTGAAGGGCACCCATAAGAACACCTGGGAGCTTAAACCAGAATACAGGCACTATCAAGGAGAGGAGAAGAGTGAGTGAGCTCACCACAGAAATGATGAGGACTTCATCCATCCAAAGTGGATGCAGAACAGGGTCTGGGGCAGGATGTGGTTGTCCAGAAGGGTATACTACAAAGGGAGGTTACTGGCTAACCCAGGTAACTTCAGGAGTAACTACTGATGTCACAACTTTTCACTTGAGAAACAACAGATGGTCAGTGCAGTGTTGTTTTGAAGATGGTTACTCCTGAAAGTACCAGGGTTAACCAGTTCCCTCGCTTATTTGTATAACCCTTGGGTGTGGGGAAATCAGCTTAGAAGGAGCTCCATGATCTACTTCTGCTCTCCCCTGTCTCTGTGTGTGTGTGTGTGGAATGAAGACTTTGTTTCCTCTTCACAAATGTACCTTAGTTCACCGCCAGACTGGTCCAAAGATGAGCCAATCTTTACAGTTACAGAAAATCTTACAGTTGGAAAAAAAATAGGCTCTTTTGAAAGGCTTTGAAATGATGGTTTATGTTATACCCAAGAAAAGAAATGTTGTCTTCATTGGAGTGGAGGAGGGTTCAAAAACAGTACAGATTGATATATTGTTTGTTTTTTTTTTGGATGTGAAATACTGGTGGACCATGCTTAGTCTTTCGTAAACTTTTAATAATCTTGAATAGCGTCAAGTTGTGTATAGAGACACATTTGTTCCTTTTTTATTTTCTAAGAAATGCTGTGCATTCAAATAAAATAAAGTTTGAAAAAATGTCCCTCTGTATTCAGATTAGATTCACACCACTTCTATGCAAGTCTAATGTTTGCCAGAGTGCCATATTGATAGCCAGGCTAGGCCAGGCACTTTTCACTATAGCACTACATCAGGGATCTCTCCAAAGGCTTAGTTTCCTTTGGATAATTTTTGGCTGACCAATCAGCAAACGGAGGGCTCTGACGTGCCAGGTAGTTTTAAAGCTCACAGAAAGTATCTGGCCTCGAGGAAGACAATGTACGCCAAGTAAGGGATCCCAGACACTTTGCACGAACATGAATGATGTGACAGTGTTTGGTGCACCACTTTACCAAATTCACACATCTCATGTTCCTTTGTGTTTTTGTCTGAATACTGACAAGGGCTAAGATAAAGGAATGTTGCTGCATGAGGAAACGTCAGGAAAGTATGAAGGCAATGCAACATTCATTGCTGGTTTGTAGTCTTGTGCAGACAAACTCCCACCATCTGTTCTGGAATGCACTATGTAGTTGCTTATTGGGCTGGAACATTACAAAAATAGAACAGCATTCACTGCACATTATTGACGAACTCTCAAAAAAAGGCGTCATGTTTTAGCGTAGTTCAAGCTGTGCTTTCAAACACCCTAGGTAGTGTGGGCTTTACAAGGTTTTGTATGCTTGTTATTCAACGTTATATTCTGCACCAATGCTCACAGTGATATACTAATAACCCTTGAGACGTGAACATTGTGATCGAGCATCATTTGTGATTGGTTTGTGATGTTTTATGCCCGTCAGTTCTAGTTGCATGTTTTGTTCTCCCCCATGAAGCTTCACCCAAACAACACTTCTTAAACCAGTTCCAGTGTTAAGATAATTACTTTATGCAGGTACACACCTGCACTAACAAGCAACCTGAATCCAGTTTATCAAAACTGTTAACTCCAGATTTGAAAATCCAATGTTTCGCCATATAGAATCCTGGATTACTTTGGAACAACTTGGCCACTTTAATCCAGATTAAACCGTTTTTCAAAAAACTGGGCCCAGGTCTATGTGTATGTAGACTGGGTGCAATCGCTTCATACAAGTGAGGCCAACAAAAATGTTCAGTATTCATTTTATTGGTTTACTTGTACATGGTCATTTATAGGCGCTGTATTCATGCCAGCCACCTATGAATACACAAGTCAGTCAGAAAAATAACAGCCAGCAGTTCGAATTTTTCTTAATTGGTGCCAAGAAATTCCTACACAATCCTGTGATGTTCAGATGCGGGGCGAAGGGGAGCCAAAAACTCTGTACAACTGATGTACACAGACACACGGCGAAGGAGGTAATCACCGTCTTTCACTGTCCTTCCGTCATAAAAATAAGTGAGCTTTGTGCACAGCCCTGCAGATTTTCCCAGTGCACTTGCCTCAAAAAAAAAAAAAAAAAAAAAAAAAAAAAAAAAAAGAAGTCCAGTCTCAGCCAATTAAAGACCACTGTAGAGTCCCTCGGCAGAAGACCAAGAGGACAAACAAAAACAAAAAAGGGGGGTGGGGAGTGATGAACAGCTTGTCAATGTCATTTTTTTAAAAAAGAGCAGCTACTCCAGATAATGGTGAGGGTTGGAATGAACTCTGCCAGAGTTGCCGATGCCAACTGGGCACAAGCGCTCGGAAACTGGAAACCACTCCGCAAATTTACTGTTGGGAGAAAAACACACAAGAGTTAACAATGGGGGCAGGTGTCTACTTAATTTGTGATACTGACACTTGTTGACCTACAATTATCATCAGCTGGCATGATTTACCTTTGGTTTAGGGCAAAATGTCATACGTGTTTATTTGTATCACAAGTATGTATCATCTCAATATTTGTCCACACCAACTACAAATTAAACTTATGGGCCCAGTTGTTTAATCTGGATCTGAATGATCCACCATCTGATACTGATTAGCAAGACGTGAGATTTCTAAATTCTAATCACTGAATTATTACTGTATTATTTTTTTAACTGGGTCCTGAATTGAGATGTAGTCTCAGCTAAAACCGTGCTGCCCAGAGGACTTAATTTGCATTCACCCAAGAGCTACTGCTGCTGTAAAATCTATAGAAGTAACCAACTTTCTATAGCTCAAATCGACGAACAACTTTTAAGCTGTTAGCTTCAGCCTAGCATAGACCATTGAATCATATTAGACCATTAGCATCTCATCTTATTCAATGATCTATGCTAGGCGGGAGCTAAAAGTGCTGCTGTCAGACTCTGGACAACTGGATGAACTAGAGAAAGGTAAAATCCAATTGTTTAACTCAAGAGGAGATGGAAAATGCGTGCCAGCTTTGGTCGCTCTGTGCACATGCAGTTACCCCCCAATTTCCTTGTACAAAGTAGACTGTTTTCCTCTATTCAATCCACCTTGCCAGAGGACAGGCAGAAAGCACAAGGAAACATTGTTGTCACATCCAATTGCAAACCCAGAGGCCACTGGGAAAGGCTTCAGGTCTATCAGTAGATGCTGAAGGACAAGAGCTAAGGACAGGGCTATGGACCACTTACAAATTTCTCAGCCACCAGGCCATCTTTGAAGAACATCATGTAAGGGGTGGTGCCATCCTCACGGTAGTCTAGGAGACCGAGAGCACCCTCTGGGTTCATGGACTCACCGCTGTAAAACTGAAAGAGGCAAGCAGGCATTCATCAGTTTCAAATCAAAACAGTTCACTTAAATGTTACGGCTGATCTGTATAACTAACTTTGCAGCACACCTGTGCAGGGTTCCCAGTGTAAGTCAAACTTAAAACTCCCTGACACTTCCATGACTTTCCCTGACTAAAAAGCAGAATTTCCATGACCTCTAAATAATTGTACAGTATACCAGCTGGATAAGGAGACACAAATACAAGGCATTTTAAACCAGTCAATTTGATCTGTATTTTCAGGTTCACATGTTTTCAGTGAAAACTTTTTTTTTGGTAACAGGTTAATAACAACAACAACAACTACTCAAGCAAGGCATGAGGGGGTTTAATATCTGATAAAAACCAAAAAGCAACATGGAAATAAATCACATTTTGGGAACTAAGTTTTTTCCAAAAATCAACTGATATTCCCTGACTTTGTATAAACAAAAATATCAAACTCATTGACTTTCCATGTCTGGAACAGACTGTCCTGAAATTCCAGAAATTCCATGAGCAGTGGGAACCAGTGTCTGTATAATTTCAATGAAGCTCATTCCCACACACATTGGCAAACAGAGTCATCCTGACACTGCAAATGCATTAGTCGACACATGCTCAGTACAAGAATTCGTTTCATTGGTCATAACCTCCAAAGGTGTCCTAAGATGTCATCATTGCATGTTCGACCAAGCACATTTTCTAAGCACGCCCTGTGTATTTGGAAACCAAATGCCTCATCACACAGCAATACCATAATCAGCTGTATGCTAATGAAGATGATTGCACACTGTAATAGCCACCAACCTGAAAATCCTTGAGTTTGCCAACAACCTTCTTCACCTCATTCTGAGCACCTTTCATGAAGGCATCTACCCGGTCAGGTCTCTCCTCCTCCAGCTTGGCTTTTATTCTGAAGTCACAAGGAGGAAGAACACACGGCATTCATTTGTAAAGTACATTGTAGATGGACAGTATGATGCAACAAACAACTGAAAATCAAACCCACAACTCTCCTGGCAACTTGCATGCTGCCACACATGCTGATGCATCTGATGCATGAAGGATGTCGTCCCTTCTTCAAACTGATACAGCACGGAATGGCATGCAACAGAAAGCGCAGGGACTTTCACTTTAGCATCCAGATTTATAAACTCAGAGGAGCCACACACAGACCCACTGAGCTGTCATGGATGCCACAAAGCAGGATAGGAAACCCAAAGCATTATTTGCTTTCAAAGCCAGTTAGATCATTCTGGGAATGGAAGCAGTTGAAAATTCTAAACTTTACACCTAGGAGGGAACACACAGACAAAAACTAATACTCGATCCTTTTCATTATTGTTGCCATGATGCTACTAGAAGCGTATATGTGTCGTGCCTTTTTTAAACTGTTACAGAATAAATATCCCTACTGTCTTGCAATTAACACCTGGCACTGTTTTTTATAGAGTCGTTGGGAGACTTCAATGTATAGGACATACTAGGTTAGAACATCAACATCAGTCTATCTTCTCTGCTTACAGAGTGATGAAGATTAATTATGCCATCTACTTAACTCCTGAACAAAGACAGATGTGCTCCGGCTAGCACAAAGACCAAGACAGTTAGTACACAATCTCAGGGCATCTTTTACACATGCTTTTAGCCTTAAGATACCCAAAATATCCTTACAACTACGAGACAGCAAAACCCGGTTCCGTACAAGACATCAAATTCCACTTACGCCTTCATGTAATCCTTGGCATATGAGAGGTAGGCCTTCTTATCCATGGCTGGCATCTCCTGAAGCTTGTGGTTCAGGACGATGTCAACGCCACTAAATGAAGTAGAATCTGTGCCCTCATCCTGGGCCTCAGCTGATGCATTGCCACCAATCAGAGATTCATCAATGTCGTCTGAGGATCTCGTCACTATCTGTAAGAGACATGATCATTTTTACTACATACTACATACGAGTACTGAGTACCAATACAGGCAGATTAACATAATGAATTACTCTCTAGAGGTCAAAAAGAAGTTGTCACCACCCAGTTCAGGGCTTGGGTGGAGAACAGACATTTGTAAATCCTAGTCACAGGTGCACAGGTAGGAGTATTCACGGACATTTCATCACGTCACTAGGTCAATTCAACTTCAAGCAATTGTGCACAGGATGACAAAACAGCCTTATTCAGCTTGGCTGGAGAGCAGGCTGACAGTGAGTCAGAGTATCTGCTAGGCACAGCCAGTCCGCCAGGTTGAACAAGCCCATTTCATCATGCCTACACAGGGTTGCCCCATCATCTGTTATCTTGAATACACCTCATGTTACCAACCTTTCCCTCAACCTCCATCATCATGTCGGTCTCAGTGATTTTATAGACGTCTGAAAACATCTCATCTCCTTGAAAAAGAAAAAAAAAAAACAATTAAGTCGACCATTGTGGAAAAACAAAGCAAACCACTGAACAAGGCCAACATACAGTGACGATATGACGGTGCGGCATAGCCGAGCCACGTCTGGCGATTTGGCCCACGTCGCCAGGTGGGCGGGGAAAAGACAGAAAAGCTGTCTTTTATGCGAATATTGGGCGACAAATCCAGGCGATTTTTCATAATAGCCAATCCGAGTGAAGGCATGCGTGACGAGGTGCTTTGAAACTGGACTTTAACCAAAAAAAATAAATGGCGAAGCTAACGCAACGATCAACATTTCTGATTTAAACAAAAAAAGTTTAGGATTTATGATTTGGTGTTTTGTAAAACGAGATGTACTCTGTATCTACCAGCCAGTTAGCATCCAACTACCAACGAATCACTGCCTCTTTGTGAGCTAGCAACGCCTCCTCGGCCACAAATGTAGCGTGCTCAAAACACCTAGTCGCCGGTACGTGTGACCACTGGGTTACTACCGTCAGGGTGGTTAACTCATGATTCTATTTTGCTACATGTTGGTCACATGCCTTTTAATGGGGCACACATTCCTCTAGCAGGCTAAAGCTAGGCTAACATAAGTTACTTCTCCTGGTAAGTTTAGCCACTAATTTAGCAGAGCAATAACGTCAAACAAATCTCTACAAATAAATAATCTGACATTAGACTAGAGCAACATTCACAAAAAACAGCAGAAAATGTCCATATGATTTAAAAATGGTACTGGCAGCCAAACGGAAGCTACATTAAAGCGTTGTTTTAACTAGCTTGCTAGTTAGTTAGCTAGCTAGTTTGCCGACTTCGCTAAACGTTAGGCCCGATGCAACTCCTAGAAAGATGTAATTGTTAAAAAAAACAGTCCATAATAATACAAAAATATCACATAAAACACACTTATAGTTGTTCCTACCCGTTATGATGTCCTTATAGATAATCATTTTGCAGGATTGTATAGGATAGTTTCTCAACTTCCAGGCGGCTGATACTGCCCTGCTGACGGACTCGGCTGAAAAGGCCGGTGGATATTTTCCCCTTCCAGTTACCGGCTAAAAGCATGACGTCAGGGGAAATTGTGACAACCCTTTCTCAAAACCAGAGCCGTATAAGCCGGTGCTGCCCTCTGTGGGTAGAAATTAGGACCACTGAGATCAAATTCGGGAAATGCGAAATCAGTGTCAGTGATGGGAAATTACAATATGAAGCCGCGAAATTCCCAACTCAACTCGTAACGCAACTGCACGTAAATAATGTCAGGAATATATGACAAGATAGATAGCAGCCTATCTGGAACTCTGCCGAATATCTCGAACTCTTGTGTGCAGTTGTCACTCTCTCACTTGTAGCATAGCCCGCAAATGGGCGTGTCAAAGCAACTTTAAATGAACCAAGGACTAGATTGAGAGTTCAGAAGCAGGTTTGCACTTGAACAGTTTTCATCCTGGGATGAGATGAGCATCGCTAGCAGAATGCTTGTTTCTGAAAGGTAAGCCAAGTGTTATGTCATTACCTTGAGGTCTGATGATTTGATAATTACCAGGGTTATCTTATTAGGCCTGTTTCTATAGGATATAGCCTGGTTTTTAGCCAAGTCTAAGCATAGGGTAGCCTACAAACCTTGACAATTTCTGCTCCAGTTAACCTCGTGCATATTAGAATAGCAAAACATTTATCAAACATGTAAGGTGTTAAACTGTGATTTGTGTATGTGTTGTACTTACGAATTGTGCCTAGTCATTTCATTAACAGCTAATGGCAGATGTGGGACATGTTTAGGCTAGTGCGCAGCATCTAATCAGTTAGGCAACTTAAACAGTAGTCTGAGCTTTCCTAGTTAGCAACATACATAATTTGCAGCCTATAACAGTCTTTTTTGGCACCATAATAAAAGACTTTACAAAATGTTGATGACTAACTTGGGTGGTGTCTGAACCTTCAGAAAAGTACTTTTTAACTGTACTTTTTTAGACTCATTTTTATAGGGATTGCATAAAAAAAAATCCACAACAATGTTTTCTGATCAGTCAAACCCATGAAAGCAGTGTTCTGATTTTTGTATGTGTGTGTATATATATTTATAGATAGATAGATATAGATGGATGCATATGTATATACATACATGGTAGATTGGCTTTCTCTGTACACTTACTTTCCCCTAGTGTTGGTTGGATGGTGGCCCGACACGGTGCCTGTCACATTTCAGATGCCGACAACTTCAATAACTCTTTGAGGTCTAAGGGTGTGCGGCGTCTTAAGGAATGGATTTCCTGGCATCCTGAGTGTGGGAGTGCAACCACAACTGTTTTTAATTGCCACTGTTTTGATGGGCGGCATGATAGAGATTGAAATAGCCTATTCAAAGCTGCTGCTTAGATCATTAGAAATCTGATTGTTAATAGATGGTGGAATGCATGCATCATCTATGTGTCGGGTAATAAATATTAATGAACATTCAAAAGCACTTTCACTTTTTAATTGTCATCCAGGGCTGCCACTGTTCATTAAGCCTGTTCCGTTCTCCTAGCCCAAACATCAAAGCCAAGTGCGTAATGTTTCCCAGATGATTGCATTTTCTAGGGTAGTGGGGTGGTAGGCTGCTGACAGGGGCAAAATCCAGGTGGCATGGAGTGGCCACCTGTGGCTTTTCATGGTCCATACTGTATCCCCTGGCAAACAGGATTTCAGATCAGTGATGTTTACAGCAAGATGTGCAGCACAAACAGCTAGTCAGGGCTCTTTGAGGGAAAGAGGAAGAGGGTTTTCATTTGTCTAGTGCTAGATGGTACAGACTATAAAGTTGTCTAAAGTGTGTTACTCATCCATAGACTAGAAACTAGTTATGGTGGTAATTATAGCTGTAATTTTTGTAAATTGCTGTAACATTATAGGCTGTCATAAAGCATGCACTGCCCAACCCTATAGCAATCTGTTCAGTGAATATGCTAGATGATTCCCAGGATCAGTCTTGTCTGCTGATTACTCGTCAATAATGGACACCTGATATGAGTCACAGTCGACCTCAGAAAGTCCCTGCAATGCCAGTGCCCAATGACTGGACAAGGCTGTCAGAATGTGTAGTATAACAGTAAAAGATACCTAAAGTAGAAGCAGACAGTCATCCTGATTTCTTTGGGTGGTGATTAATTAGCATTGATAGTTCTCTCTCACACTCACTCTCTTGTCTCATTGATTGTTGTATTGTTCAAAAGAAACAGAGTATAACAAAGGGAGTTTGAAGGAAAGACAACAGATGTGACTCTGAAACTCAGACTGCTATCTTTGTGCATTATAAAGAGAAGCCAGGACACAACCTCACCTGTGCCATTCAGCTCATCAAGTCAGATTTTAATAGTCGTTTTACTCTTCACTTATGGGTGCCTGTTGTTTCCAGGTACTGGAACATGCAAGAGAGGAGGCTGAGGAAACACTGACTAACTGTAAACTTGTCACAAGGAGAGGAGAACTGAATTGCATTGTAAGTATCTCTCAGTCATCTGAGTAGTCCCTGACTCACCTGAAACTCACCTTAAGGTTAGGAGGATTATGTCCTGGATCCTCAAGCAGACAGGTCAGAAACTCTGAATGAATGATATTTCTCCAGCTGTTTTGTTATAACTTTTGTTTGTCAATTTGGGGAATCACTAAGATTCTCAATCTCAAGTCTTAACTAAAAATAAGTCTCAAGTACAGCTAAAGATGAATTGATAACCATGCAAAAACAATTTCCCAACTTAACATCAAGACATATAATTACGAACAATGATGAATTGGCTCAGTATTCTCATTCCTAAAAACAGAGACCATCAGAGAGACCTTTGGTAAAGAACACTCAAAGCAATACTACAACAAAACCATGTATGACAGAAAATTAGTAATACACTCATTCAGAATTTGCGCTGTTAAGATATGATCAGCTGTGGTATTACTCACATGTTACTCCTTTGTGTGTTACTCACGTGTTACTCTATCAGTGGAAACCAAAGTTATCAAATTGTTCAGTTTTGACTGTTTCCCAGAAATAGCTTATGGTGTCATGTTTGTTGTGCTGTGAATTCTTGAAAATATATTGTTTTCACCTGTATGTTACTTTCACAGACAAAGATGTTTGGATCTGGCTGGAGGCCATGCTTCTATCTCTGGCTATTTCTGCTGTTATTTTCCAGATTACAAGGTGATCACAACCTTTTATTATAATCAAATAGCCTATGATTTAATTTGACCCCTAGAAATGTCAGTATTTTGTTTTAAAAGATCAAGGAGTTTATTTGTCACATACACGAACTACCAATGTAAGACATGTCATGGAATTGCATAAATTACCTCAATAAAAGAGAAAAAGAAAAATATAGCAAAAGCAAAAGCAAACAAATGGGCACTAGTCCATATGGGCTCAGGATCCATGTAGCCTACAGACCTAGACATGGCCAGTCAGTTTGTATCCAGAACCTTCCAGAGATCATGGCTGCCTTGAAGCCAAGCCAAGGTGGCAATGGAGACGGCATCACTTGGTCCACCCATGGAGACTACAAAACGAACTTCCTCCGAACCTGGCCAGGGGAATAAAGCCCTCTGCAGGCGCATGGCCCCCACTCGAGCCATGGGTGAACGATCCTCTACACCGCTCCTCCACATCTCACCATCACGGAATGATGGAATGTCATTTAACAACTACCACCATCACAACTGAGTCAAACTGACTAGACCGGGATATAATTACAGTGTTAGTCAGTCTCGACTCCCACCCATCTTGTGCAAAGCTCTTTCCAGTTACAGTATAATGTCTCCCTGCAACAAAAATCCATTGCTTGTGACCTGATCTGATTGTCCCTCTGATTTGCCACAGTTTTGGGTGATGTCAGTGCTCCATCCCACTTGGAAGTCATTGCTGGGAGACCTTTCACAATTGGCTGCAACATCACCATAGGCCCAGAGCAGTCGTTATCACAGGTGCGCTGGGTAGATGATGGGGAAAACACCATCCTTTCATACCTTGCGGACGAGCCGAGCAAAGTAAAATCGTCCAGTCATGTGGAACTGGCCACAGTCAACACACGTTCCACATTCCACACTAGTGCCATTAGAATCAAGAGAACCAGACCTCTGAATTGGAGCTGCTACCGGTGCCTATTTGACGTCTATCCCACTGGGCAGCAACAGGGGAAGACCTGCATCACTATCCGGGGTAAGTTTTTTTTTTTTTTTTTTTTTTTTGTACTCATCACTTCCTGTTTCTTTGTCGTGAAAATGCAACCTATGGAGTTTGTGTTTCAGTTTTGAATCCATAGCACTTCAGGAAGGCCAAATATGAAGATCTATTAGTATTTTTATTGTGGCTTAGTATTAACCTAGAAGGGGTTCTCCCTCTTTTTTACCTATTGACTTATTTCAGGTGTCTCTTGAACTTGCTTACCCAGTACACTTTATTAGGCTCCTGCGGCATCAGTTTTGTCTCCTCCATTTAAGTCAAAGTCCTGCATTAAAGGGCAACGCTTGCGCTCAAGCTCAGAGTTAGAATCAGACATCAGGGTCAGAATGAAAGGGCCCTCATTAAACTGGCAACTTCCCTTCAGCGAATGAGCTTTCAAAATGAACAAACTTTGCTGGGAACTGGCTAGAGATATTTCTGGATGCTGGTTGGTTTTGGGGTTGGGTTGGGTTGGGTGTTGAATGATTGTGTTTCTACTCGGTCAGACCCTTTTGGGACTTGTGGGGGTGAACGTCGAGGCCTGGTGGAAGGCACACGAGCAGCAGGGATGGAATAACAGGAAGTGGGCTGCAACGTGTGTCCTCAGAGTAGGGTCAGAGAAGATAACCCACCCCTCCCCTCATGAAAGGTCAGAGCCAGATAACCCAGCACAGGATGACCAATAGAAACTGGGCCTGAATGCGTACTGGAATGTTACTGGAAGGAAATACACAAACCATCATAGCCATGTGACCAGCATTTTAGCTGGAAAGGAGTGGTTAACCATTGTCATGAAATACATGGAATTTACCTGAGTTTTGAATGTCAGAGTAACATGGATCATAATGAGTCTCTCTCTCTCTCTCTCTCTCTCTCTCTTTCTCTGCAAAAGTGGACCTTGAGGGGAACAAGACAGTGGTGAGTGGGAAGGAAACCAAGCTCACGTGCAGCTACCCTCTGACTGACGGAGTGCAGCAGGTTATGTGGACTAAAACAGCAGAGCAGGGAGATACCACCACCATGGCGTCCTATGCTAAAAACGGCCAGCCGATTGTGGAGGAGCCCTTCAAGGACCACGTCACACTGAGCAGCACTCTGGACCGCACTGAGCTCTTCCTGCGGCCCGTTAGCACAGAGGATGAGGGCTGCTACACGTGTCACTTCCACACGTACCCAGAAGGCACCAGGAGCGCCACGGCTTGCCTCACTGTATACGGTACATGCAAACAGTTAGCTGGATTGTTCACGTAGACATTCTTACCACTGTCATTTTAGGAAATTGACCTTGGTGCATTTGACTATGGTATCTGACTATGATATTTGACCACTGATAGACTATTTCCCTTTTATCCAAAGAAACTGATTGTCAGTCGATGATGTTACCACTGCTTCACCCTATGCCCGTCTTTCAAGAAAGTGTGCTAGTTGAAGATTAGAAATCAGTTCTAAAACAGGCTTTTGACGGTGTAAAGATGTGATGTGGCAACACTGTATATAACGTTTGTCCAGTTAGGTGGTTTCCTATGCTGCATAAGAGTGGTAATATTACACTGCGATAGCATATCAGTGTCAGAAACATCCCTCTTATGGGTTCGGAGAATTGTGTGTGTGTGTGTGTGTGTGTGTGTGTGTGTGTCTGTGTGTGTGCGTGTGTGTGTTTGCGCATGTTCAGTGGCTCTTACCCACCATAAGGTTCATGTAAATACTTTATTGTCACGGGACTCTGGAATGTTAGACAGGTCAAAGTGTTGAATATCACGCCAGAAGAAATATTTATACAGAAGTGTTACAATGGCTTTTGGGTTCGGTAGAGTGCTCTTTGTGGAAGGATTGCCTTGCCATTTCCTTCCCACCTGCGGCGTACGTCTGAAGTAGTGTTTGTTTCGGTGCACAATATGTTCTCCCCTTAAATGGTAACAATTTGTTAGTGCTGAACAAAAGAGAGGGAACAAAGCTGGACTGTGATGGGTCTGCCAAGGAGTGGCTAGTCATTTAGGGCTGGGCTTAGTGCCACGACAGTAGGGCTGTTTCCCCAACACTGGCCCTTTCTCTGGGTCACTCTTTTCTCTCTCTCTCTCTCTCTCTCTCTCTCTCTTTTTCTCGCTCTGCTGTCAGCTTGAGTCCCCCAGTGCTGCTTTTGGCACTGGCCTCTGCATCACTGAAATCTCAAAAAAGCAGTAGACTGAAAGTTTATTCTTTCCCTCTCTCCCCCTGTCCTCCATGCCTTTCGCTTCTGCTCTGTCCTCCATGTTCTCTCTCTCTCTCTCTCTCTCTTTCTCTTTCTCTCTTTATTTCTGTCGGTCTTCTTTGTATTTCCACTTTTGGCGATTTATGTGTTTTTTTTTTTTTCATCAGCTCTTTTGTCTTTGTAACAAATTGACAGTAGAGTCACCAGTAATTTTACACTGGAATCAGACCACTTATGATAAAAAGAATAGAAAAGCACTGATGACAGACAGAAAATGCACTAATGACAAAACAGACATCACACACATACACACACGCACACACACACTATATGAGAAGGCATCAGTATTTTCAAGATTTTTATTTCAATTCATAAGCAGACTGCTTTTGGTATCTTCAATCACATACTTTTGTGTTTTTTTTTTTTCTTCACCCTTACATCCCTTAATGATGAACAACTTGTTTATGCGTAACCAAGGGCATCCCGTAACTTGAGATGTCGGGAGGGAGGTTTACTTCCATTCTACACGCACAGCTAGGCTAGCTGGCATCCGTTACACTCACCTCCCTAAACCTCACTCCTGTTAGAGTTCACAGCACCACTGTAACCACGCTCATCCCGCACAGTTCAGCCTAGGGCGTGAACCTACGATCTCCAAGCAACCTCGGATCGGTAGTCGAGCAACCTAGCTAGTCAACGAAAACTCCAGGCTCCAAGTCAGCCAACTGGGCGGCTCTTGAGATGTCAAGAGGGAGGTTTACTAACTTTCTACGCACACAGCTAGGCTAGCTGACATCCGTTACATTTGTGCATCTCCTTGTTTAGTTCTACCTAAACCCGAAGTGACCCATGTGACCGTGTCGCCCGGCGTCGTTGAGGTGAACTGCACCACCGTGTCCCGGCCGGCCTCCCGCATCTCCTGGAATGTGGAGGGGGACAACCGCACCATGGGGCCTTCCGTCTCCTCGTACTTTGAGCAGGGCGACGGCACCACACTCGTCGTCAGCTCCATTCAAATCCAGGACCGTCTCATGGTGGACAAGACCATCAAGTGTCTGGTTCACCACCAAGGCCTACAAACCGCTGCCATTGCTGCTGTGAACAAGAGTGAGTGAGGGCACACACTGAGGTTGTAAGGGTAATGAACAGGTGGGCGTGCACCATGGTGGTATTTACGTTCTCAGAGTGTTTTTGGAGTATGACTTGACTATTGAGTTGTTTCTTGCTATTTAAGTGGTTCGCCACTGTATATGTTGAAAATCCAAACAGTACAAACACAGAAAAAATAACTGAGGAAACCAAAATTAAGTATATTTGTATCTTCAGTGTGGAACTGTGTGTGTGTGTGTGTGTGTGTGTGTGTGTGTGTGTGTGTGTGTGTGTGTGAGTAAGTGTGAGTGTGAGTAAGTGAGTGAGAGAGAGAGAGAGACAGACAGACAGAGAGAGAGAAGGGGAGAGAAAGAGATAAAGAGAGTTGATTATTTTTCTCTGTCTGTGTTTGTATTGCAGTCAGACGGACGCACGTCATCCTTATCATCATGATGGCTGTGGCCCTGGTGCTTGTCATGTGCCTGTGTGTATGTGTGAGCAAGGGTTCTCCATGCTGTGACCCCCTTAGTAGGTAAGTCTATACACACAGACATGCTTGCATACATGAATACAAACACACATTCTCACTTCATGCATGCATGCATGCATACAAACATATACTTTCATTTCACGAAAGCATGCTTACAAACACATTACCACATATGTTCACATTAACATTTCTAAAACGTTTCTAAAGCGTTTCAGCTATTCAGGACGAATACTAAACACACATATACACACCATCTCCACATATATAAACACAGTTAGGTTGCCCTGTCCTTTGTATACTTTACTGAACCCAAGATAGGTCTTGGTTGAGGGGAAAAAGGCAGTCTTACGGTTGGTGTGACACATGTTCTTAACTATAATCATACAGCTGTAAATACTATGGTCACAGAAGGGGCTGAAGACCAGACCACTTCAAAGCTGGCTGCCAGGACTCAGCAGAAGCACAGGCTAGTTTATGAGTGCCAGTGATATCTGAGGCCCCCCCATAACTGACTTTTCGAGAAACTGGATATTTGTGTCAGCGGGTGAAGCGCAAGCGTGGTTACCTATCCAGGGAGTTTTTAGATCTTGGCCTGGTGCGATGGGGAGCTCCTGTTTTGTGACGTGTGTGAAGTTCTGGGGATTTTGAACATGTAAGAGAATGTTGCAAAACAATCTCACCCCCATCATTCCTTTCACCTTGGATTCCACCTTTGACTTTTGGCACCTTGTGCGCTTTAGTGAGTATGACAGGGTGTGTTTGTTCCTCTGGGGATGAGTGACTGTGAATGGAATGGATTTGTTTCCTCTGATTAGAAAACAAAGCACAGTCGACTGCTGTAAAGACTGTGTTGGTACAGTGATGATCCACGTTACTGAAATTAGGATTATTTATTCTTCTTGCTTTCTGTTTCTCCTTCATCTAATTTCCCCTGCTCTAATTTGTTATTCCTTCCTCATTTCTTCAAAATATTCATGCTTTGTTTTGTTCTGTTTTTATTTCTCTCTCTGCTCTGCTGTATTTAGGCACCCAAGCTCTTAAGTTACATTTCCCAAACCACCCCCCAAGAAATTGTTCTGAAATGCTTTTTACTGCCCATTCTGTGCCACTTAAATCCTCATTCACACACTCCTCCCCCTGCCCTGGCTGCCCTCTCTTCTCCTCTCTGCTTTGGCCTGGTTTGAGGCAGGAAAGAGCCTTGCCAATCCCTGGGCACAAGTCCAGTTTTAGGCTTCTGTCCTAAGGGTGGCCAAATTAACACCAGGGGCCTCAGCGAGGAGAGAGGAACTTATTGTCAGGGTGCCTGGGAAACAACAAAAGCCCACCACAATGAAGCTCCGCCCCTCTCTATTGAGTTTAGCAGTTGAATTGAGTTTGTAGGCTACATTTGGTGTTGTCTAACTCCTCTCAAGTTTAGTATCAATTTTATTTGTTTGTACTTTTTGTTTGTATATACTCGAATCTATTTTAACTAAATGATGGCACCTGACCTGTTTTTTTTTATTTGGTATTTGTTGCTATTATTTGTGTCTGTCTTAGAGCTGTCTGAATACTTTGATTTGTTTCAGTCCACCCCCAGTATAGTAGTGTCCCTCAATGGTGCATTGTGAGGTTCAAAGAAAGAACTTGCCTACTCTTTGTGCTTACCATTTGTCACTTGTGACTGATAATTGGAATTGCAGTGCACTACAATCACAGGCTTACTGCTATTGGGCATTGGGGTGATCCTTCAAGTGAATATTATGTTGTCTATCTCAGCATCCCAGCATTCTGTATTCCTTGGTAGTTTGATAAAAGAGCGTGTTCCAGAGAATTCAGTACCTCTTTTCCACAGACGGTAGGCTACAGCTTGATGCAATGGAGTCTTACCTTGGAGTCTCTGACTCTGTACCACATGGTGTAATTCTGTTACATGTTGCAACTAGTTATTCCCCAACCCTGGTGATATTCAGTGTAGGTATACCTGAAAAAGGGGTTTCTGATTTTGCCTATTTGACAGTTGGCCAAGTCATTTAAGAAAAAGAAAAACACCAGTGTACTGAATAAGTGAAAATGTAGACATAAACACCAACCTACCACTGGCTCCATTAACAAATCACCAAGACAGCGCTATTGACAGAGGTTTTGATGACTTTGCAAATCCTTATCAGCATTCTGTTTTCCCTGGTACTGTTTCAGAAAGGGTTTCCCAAGAACTTTACAAATTTCTCAGGCATAAGGCACTGTTGTGTCAAGACGTTTTCCTCAGAAGTATGAGAGTTGCTCCCACTTGAACTTATCTAAGATGTGCTTTGCGTGTCTTGGCAATGCCATTCATGACATTTGTCTTCACTGACCTCTACTGGCCAGTCATAGAAACATCAAGCAACGTGTGTGGGATTTGGTGGGATACAGTTAGTGACTGGATCAGTGAGGGACAAAACAGAAAGTGAAAACATCAAAGACAGTATCAGAATGATAGGGATTCTACACAACTGAGAGCATTGCTGGTAAACAACATCATAAGAACCTGCATTCAGTTTTGGTTATACAAAACCCCAGTGACAAGTGCTCATGGGTTGCCTCTGTTATTACGAGTAACCAAAGGCCAGTTAAAAAGGTGCAATCTATTGCTAGCCTTCAAATTTCAGGTAAAGACAGTGACACATCATGGTTGGTGCAATATCAGTATCAGCCTTGCTTCATTATAGAATTAACTCTGTGGGCAGTATACTGTAATAGTCATAATTACTGGTAATTGTTATAGCTAATCCCAGAGGCCATAGTCTTGTGATGTGTCGTGTGACGAGATTCTGAGTCAAGGCTTTGTCATGCTTGTACAAATTCCTCTTTGTTGAGACTGACCAAGAGTTAGCATGTTAAGACTTCTTTCATTTTAAGAATTGAGGAAGTTAGTTGTCTTCCAAAACTACCGTACTGCAGGGAGTTTTTGTCTTTGTCTCATTCATGGTGTTGATTGCTCTGCCTTCCAGTAACCTCCTCTGATCAAGTGACCATGTGAGCTGAGGCTTGCCCATAGTTAACTTGTGTGACTAGAGTGCAAATGTCACTTCCTTGTTTACATGTGTTGATGACATGTGGTTTCCCATGCGCAAGTCAGGTATGTCAGAAGAACCAGGGACTTTTCCAGAGGCACTTTCAGGCATGTAAGGGACATTTTTCATTGGAACTCTCAGGGTCCTTATAGGGATGTTTGTGTTCTTTGTATTCAGCGTGATGCTTATCACCTGAGTCATATTTTTCAGATAGCCTGCATCATTGCATGTCAATTGAAATATTATTGAAAACAGAAACAAAAAGTATGTGCATGCTTCTGTGTGCGTGGGTGCATGTGTTTTATATGCTTTTGTGTTTACATGCAAGTGTGTGTCTGTACATGTCTGTACACATGGGTTGATATTTATTAGTGTGTGTCTATATGTTGGTATGTGTATTGATATTTATTAGTGTGTGTCTGTGTATGTTGCTATGTGTATTGTTGTTTATTAGTGTGTGTCTGTGTATGTTGATATATGTATTGATATTTATTAGTGTGTATCTGTATATGTTGCTATGTGTATTGTTGTTTATTAGTGTGTGTCTGTGTATGTTGATATATGTATTGATATTTATTAGTGTGTGTCTGTGTATGTTGATATGTGTGTTGATATTTATTAGTGTGTGTCTGTGTATGTTGATATGTGTATTGATATTTATTAGTGTGTGTCTGTGTATGCTGATATGTGTATTATTCTTCTATTTATTGTCTATGTAAGCAGCATTGTAGCAGCAATGAAGTCCAAGACAAATTTCCCTTTGGGGACAATAAAGTGCACCATATCTTATCTTATCTGTATTAGTCGAGTCCCTCTATCTTTCTAATCTTTCGGTTTTCTTTCCTCAGAATACCCATTGCCAGGAATAGTAGCTGCTGCTATGATCAATAGTAAACACATGAGTGTGCACTCACTCCCCCGCCCCAAGGAACATCAGCAGGACTACATACCTCATGACCTTCATGCAAAAGGCCTGAACGGACTGCACTTGTTCACTTTGACCACCGCATCACCACATGGCTTTCTGAGGAAAATATAGGAAAACAAAAGTGTCACATTTGCTTTACATTATCCTCAGAACTGGACTGTGTTTAGTATGGCTATTTGGACTGGGCCCTGCCTGGCGCTTTTGTGAATATTTTTTTGAAAATATCCATTTCTGCTGTTGAATTTCAATTCCTTGTTGATTTGGAGTGAAGAGATACATATCATTTCATGTTGTCAGAATAAGGACTGCAAAATTGGCATCATAGTGTCATAACCATCATTTCAAAAAACAACAAACTTGCCTTAGTAGGAGTATCCCCCTCAGTCCACAGGAGAAAAGGAGTCGTGTTGTGGTGCCAGAGAGAAAGTGGATGCCCCACCACCACCCACCTAGACGCAGCCCCACACAGGGGCACACACACAAATCATTTTTGGTGCACGCTTAAGTGGTCTACATCTCCACTAGGGGGAGGTATTCATCTATATCATAGGACTAATGACCCAAAATCCCATGCTAATATTGTGAACCACAGCTAAGTACTGCACTGGTGGTAAAGTAATTAAGCTTTCTCTATGTACTGTATATAGCTTTATTTATAAACAGCTGGTTAGGGGTGGCAAGATATATAGAATTATCACAGTAATTAGTAATTAGCTTCAGAGGAGCAAAAATATTGTTTGTAATATGATACATATTTTTCAGTTCAACCATTCTGTGAAATAACTTAATAAATTAGTTAATGAGTTAATTGTGATGTAGTGAGTGTGTAATGTTATGCCTCTTTGGTGAGTTGTTGTTGTTGTTGTTGTTGTTGTTGTAAGTGTCCAATGTTACGCACTTGGAAATAGAAATGAAAATATGACGATGTTTGGCTTTACTTGGTTCCCATTAAGGGCCTCTCTGGATGCACCACAAGAAACTATCATTCTGTTGAAGTAGATGTGAGCCAAGCCCCAAGCAGAACTTACTGTAAACAAAGACCTCAGAGAACAGAAACCTTTTGGCTTTCACCACAGTCACTGGTTTGTATTTTGTTTTGTGTTTTGTTTTTTGTTTGTTGTTGTTGCCTCCTGATTTTCACATTTGTTGTATACATTAAAAAATACTGTGTCACTAGGACGAGTGCTATCAAACTTACACTTTGTCTGTATTTCAGGTAAACCGTGTGTCCTAAAAAAAAAAACAAAAAGTTGATATCTTCTTTTCTTGGTCTCTCTCACACACAAACAAAGACTAAGTCTGTCAGAAAGCATAGAGTCTTAATTCTATAGCAACAAGTGGATAATTGGTATGTAATCTCGACTGACTGTTTTTATCATGTTAACATTGGCATATTGACGAGTCTAGAAAGAGTTGCTTCTGAACTTAGATTAAGACTTTTCATAGTTGAAACTATAAACTCTTTGTTAGCCTAGTCCAATGCACAATCCTCACATTTCAGTTTTATTTAGTCAATATTGTTTTTGGTAGTTTCATTAGTAATAGATTGACATCCTTTTCAGAAACTTAACCTATGTTGGAACAAGCAGGTGCAAGCCCATGGAAAACCAAGCAAGAAAAAAATCCCTTTTAACAGGAAGAGACTTTCAAACTGACTGATTCTTCAAAAAGCATCAAAGTTCATGAAAGTAAAAAGCAAGAGTTGAGTCATTCCCCTGACCGATGTCTAATAATTTAAATACCAGTGGAAAAGATGGCACATTTGTTGCTGTTCAATCTATATGGCCACCCACAATGCAGAAAGATACACAGATACATCTCACACATTCACCCACGAGCACTCTCTCTTACACAAACACACACACAGTCACATCTAACAATCACACATATACACACACAGATGCAAACAACTGTTTCACGGGGAAATGCAACACCTGAGTCTACAGACAGAGGGTACATATCAACTCACACCCACACACACACACACACACACACACACACACACACATACGTACACATACACACTTGACTGACACAATACACAATACCTTTGCAGCGAAGTACACATGCGGATGTGAACTTCCCTCCGCATCGCACAGGATGTGGGACAGGTTGTCATAAGTACTGTATATGTGCTCTTGGGCTTGTTTCTCAGTATTTTGCACCCTGCACATATACTGCTGTGATCCAGCAACAGGTTACTGAAAACTTAACCATGAAACGGAACACATAAATGCATGTGTATAGGCATGTGTAGATTTATTATATCTCATGCAATATTTAATTTAACTATAAATATACTGATGGTGTACTGAGATTGAGTACATAAATGTTGTTGCACTAACAATGTAGTAAAAGACCTGAAGTAAATATCACATATATATTTGAAATGTCATATTCTATTTATGAGATAATTTAACATTTACATTTGATTTAGTTAACATTTCCAGTCAAAGCAATCCACAACACCACGCAGATATGCATTTGCTCTCAATGGGTCTGCCCCCTGTGTATGGAGCCCAATATTACTTCCGTTCTAAAACCTCTGGCAGCTCAGCGACAGACACAATTTCAGATGCAGAGCCATTGTGTGGATGTTGCGGTATTCTTGACACACTGTGCACTGCAGCTGAGCAAGATGAAGGTCAGTTCATGTGTGATACATGTGTCATTCACATGTATGTATAATATTACAGTACTGGTTATCATCAACTTTAACACACTGAAATGACGAAAGCACCGGTATCTCAATTACATATTTACAGCAATTTATGTTTAGAGATTAATCAGGGAATCATAACAGACACACACTGAAACCTGCAGCCACAACAGCGAATCATGTTCTGTCTGGTTTGTAGATGAAATGTCTGTTGTAAAGCATTGCAAGATGTTGTCATAAAGTTTCAGTCTTAGACTAAGAGAGGCGGATAGCAGCATACTCAGTAGACTCCTCATTGACCTTAATAGGTCGGGTGTGTGGCCGGGTGGTGACATGGTGATTGAGTGAGGCGTAGACAAGTGGACTCACTTCCTCCTCGACAGTCCTGTGCGGGGTGACAGCGTGATTGGCTGAATGCCCATGCAGTGGCACAACATCCCCTGATGACACATTGCTAATAGGCCGTGATCTCACACCACTGCCATTCTCATAGACACACTCTACTTGGCTCTGCACAGTGGCTGGAGTGGCCTGTGAGCTCGGGTGTGACCTTCCTTGCACAGGATGATGGGAATCAGGAAGTGAAGCACCTATGTCAGACATCTGCACTGATGAATACTGTAAACAAACAATAAACAAAGAAATCTTACTTTTTTACGTTCCCAATGAGTGAGAGTGACCTGAGCAAGCGTGACAGACAATATGAGGACATTTGGAGAGGTGTCCTGAAAAGCCTTTCATTGATCATATTAACCCCTACATGTGTACCACACTCCTAGGTCAAACCAGCGTCACTGCTAGACATTTTGCCTTCATTCCCATCCCATTCCCACCCCAGTGCGCAAACACTAAACATCATATTTAGTTGCATATCAAGTTGCATATTAATTTTGTTGAGGCTTTTAGGGGTCTCTTCCCCGTATTGCAGCCTTGAGCAGTCCCTCCCATCCCTCCCACTGGGCTAAGTACAGATGCTGTGCAGATGTCACAGGAATGATATTGTATGGTGAAAACGGGATGACGCTACCTGATTCTCGTCTGCCTTATTTGTCCAGGCCTGCTGTGATCCTATCATAAAAAGAAATTCATAGTCAAGGACTGGTGCCAGTGTTTTTTTTATATGGTGCCTTATTTTTTTAGATGAACAACCAGGGCCAAAGCCAAACAAAACAAACATTTGAGTTCCTTACCTCTACAGAATCTGTGACCCACACAGAACAGAGCTGTGATGATGATGGCTGATGTTACTCCAGAGGAGATGTATATGGCTGGCCAAAACCATTCTGATGTGTCTGGAGTCTCATGTTGGGAGGCATCTGAGAAAGAATATTTCTGACATTTGATTCATACATCAAAATAAATGTGGTAGTGTGTGTGTGTGTGTGTTTGGTCCATTTTGTCCAGTAACATTTCTAAACCCATATAGCTTAGGTCAAATGACTTGTAATGTAATGCCAAATAATTCATATGTACAGGGTTAGGGTCACTTAGTAAAATTTCAAATTGCCCTTACTTGTAGTATGGTTGTCATTGCTTACATTATGTTCAATGTCCAACATTTTTTCTGGAAAGTTTTAAAACAAAAAATTGTCTGATTCCATTTAAAGGAATGTGGTGAAATTTTTATTATAAAATGACAATGTGAAAATGTGAAAATGTGACTAAACATTACCTTTCACTGTGACGTTGATTGAATGACTAACACAGCCTCCAGATTCCCCCTCACACCGGCACCTGTACAATCCTGAATCTGTCATGGCTATGTGTTTGAAATGCAGGGATAAGATGCCAATTTTCTCCTCTTTGCCTGTCCATAATATTTCCATTAGATCTGTTTCACTGACAAGGATGCATTCATCATCTAACTCTGAAACTTTGCACCATCCAACTGTTGGCTTCTCATCACAGTACGTTAGAGTGCAGTTGATCTTCAGACTATCTGCTGAAAGGGCTTCAGCCTTTGAATTCCGTTTCACCATAACGTCAATGGTACATGAGTCATTCCAATCTGTAAATTCACAGTAGCATGATTAAGTGGCATTGTAGTTATATTATACAGTCTGTCCATGTATGTAAACATGTGCAAGGAGCAGTATTTCCAGAACAATGCATGAATAGTATTTAGTCTGGCTTACACCCTCACTTCCAACATGACTACACCCTCCCTCCCTTTGACAAAAACAAGACACCACAACATGGCAAAACTGGGGAAAATTTTCTGCATGTGAAACTTTCAGATGTGTTAACAAATAAATGTGGAAAGTTACATTTACCCCAAATTCATCATTCATCAGTATTAAATCCCCTCCCACCATTATGTAGACGTAGTTTCAAACCGCATTTTATTACTTTTATTCCTTAACCACATTATTACTTACTGGTTTTATATAATCTGGGAAATCAGCATAGATTCAAATACACAGTTTTTTTCTAATAATAATACTACACTACATGTTCTTTAAAAAGTGTATTTCTTCCTGTATAATGTCCTATTTAATGTTTGTAAAGGACTCTAATTCACTTTCACATTATGCGCTGTCAGAATTCCCATGTTAAAATATGATGTGATGTTCTATTTCCAGAATACCTAAGTTAAAATATGATGTGATGTTATATTCCCAGACAAGTATCTTTTACTGAGAAATAATAGAAAAGAGCAGTGAGATGACAGACGACCCCTCTTCCTACCACACAATATTAAACAAAGTGAAACCAAATTCCAAACTCCAGCTACACTTTCTGAGATGGATCGGGATGATCACACCGGAGATGCATACAGTCAAAAATTTGAAGAACATCAGTAGTTTGGAATTAAGCGATCAGAAATACGTACTGATGTACAGACAGACGGGCAGACCAGATAACTTTACTCTTAATCACTGCCTGCATCTTGGCCTACTGTTTATAGATAAAGAAGTCTGTGCTCCTTGTTACAGCCAATGAGTATCACTCACATCATACAAACAAAATGTTATGGATAATTCAACTGAAATCAGTAATTGAAAATAATGATAATGAAGACATGCTTTTGGCTATGTAGCCATACATTAGTGTTGTATAGTTATTTGTGCACTTTATGGTAATACAAAAACAATCTTGCCAATATTACACCTTACAATTTCAGGCCCCAACACGTAAAATATCGTGACCTAATTGGTTTCTGACTGCCACATGCATGTGTTGTGCAAGACTTCAAATTAAAGTTATGGCATGGAAGCATAGCCCAGGTTTACTCACATTGAGCATGTGTGAAGACCAGACTGTCAGACAGGATGAGGAGTTGGGAGAAGATGAAAAAGTGCTCGCTCCTAAACACCATGGCTGCATCTGTCGGATCAGCCGTCACTGAAAAGCCTTAGTGTCCTGACCAGGAAAGACATCAAAAGATCCGAAGCTTCTGGCCCGGTAAAATGGTGTTGAGTTCTGCATCACAATGTGTTTGTGAGTCAGTTAGTCATGCAGCTTCAGACTGTCTCCATCTGTTTGTTTCACTTCTTGTTTTGCCTGCATGGAATTGATGCTAATTCCTCTTGCACACCTCACTTCTCTCACATTTACCTTCTGTGCATGTCTGTGGTTTGGTGTCACCCACTTACACTCTGAGTCATGTAGTCTACTAGCGCCATCTGCTGGACACTACTTTGTCTCAAAGACAGCATTATCAAACAACATAGTCCATCTATAGATGTGTAAAGACACAGATACAAGTAATAGACACACAGCTCTATTGAGTTAATTGGAAAAGAACAAAGGTGTTAGTTTTAGTGAGTAATGTTAGAATTGTGTACTCCGTTTACGAAAACCTGCATTCATCAGTAATTAATCCCAACCACCATAATAGTACACTTAGCCTGCACACACTGCACACACACACATTATATGACAAATAAATCTTCTAGAAACCTTGAATAATAATAATTTTTTATCATCACTAAAATAGGGTATAATTTTCTTTCTGTGGCTTTTGGAAAAGCATTTTCTTTTCTATGTCATAAATCTGTCTGTCTTGGTCTACGTCTGTGACTCTGTTCCCAAGTTCCCAGTGGAGGGCAGTATGCATCTATTCTAGACCGGACAGGTGCTCTGTTGAGGTGCGATGTCAACTGACATAAACGGCACACTTCACAGCCTTTATGCATAAATAAAGCTGAGCTGGGCAGCTCATTCAGTAATAATTACAACAGCTACAACAAAAACAACAGTCAGCAACAACAACAACAACAACAAAAATAATAATAGTAATATTAATAATTAACAATAAATAAAATAACAATCTCGATGGATGGACGATAGCACTCCTGTAACCTAAAATCAGTTTAAATATTTTTGTGAAATCTGAAAGAGCTGCAATATGTCATTGAAGAACACTTATCAACCTCTAGTTGTTGTTACATGTTATTACTGAATGGCATTATTGTCTGTATATAAAGCTTAGATGTTATGTAGGATCTACGCTATACATTGTACATACAGTTTCATGAAGTATTATAAAACTGTAAAACTGTGACATGTAAAACTGTCACAAATGGGCTACTGTATGACAATGTATTTAATTACTAGAAAACTTCACATCTTACACGCCATGACAAACACAAAGTCTAACTTTTTTACTGTTGTCTAAACCTTGAACTTGACATGTTCTCTCTCTCTCTCTGTCTCTCTCTCTCACACACACAAACACACACACACACACACTAAGACAAACACACATGCATTGATGCATATGCACACAAACACACAGAGATGTAGTTGTGGTTATGGAAACATCTCCGGATGTCGGTTGATAGTGCTGTTCATGGCTGTGACCTGCTGATGAAACGGTTATGACCACACAAGAACCAAAACAATAGCCTGCTAAAAGACGTTCACAGACACACTGCTGGTGCTGCAAGTGTCACTGTAAGGCAGAGTTAAGACAAATAACTAGTTGGCTACCTTAAGGTATATAATATCCAAATTAAATTACACAACCACTCTCTTTCATACACACACACAGACATACAAGGACACAGATACATACACATACACTCATGCATACAAATATATACACACAACACACACACACACACACACACACACTCATGCACACAAATACACACACACACACGCACACACATGCACACACACTCACACGCACACACACACACACACACAAACACACAGTGTGAGAGAATTGTGTAAGATGTAGCCCAGGACCTATTCTGAGCTTTCTTCATTATTTTTACATTAATAAAAACATGTTTCATGTAATGCTATAAGACAGACACAGTTTGCGTTTGTCCTTTATGTATCAAATCTGACCCTTTTAGAAAACCTGTCATCAAAGGTTAAGCTATTATCATTACTGTAAAGTATAGTATATTGTGTGTTTGATGATAAATGGTGTGTAGAACGATGTAACCTGTTGAAGACGCCACGCCTCAAAATTTGACAGCGCAAAGATTCGTCACTGTAACTTAACATTTAATATCAGAAACATGGATGCGTTGACATTGATTGTCGTTGCCAATGCGTTTTCTTGCAAGCATGTAGCAAGTGACAGCCCAAACATTCTTTCTAATACCTTTGTCAGATGGAGGTTGATTGAAAGTTATTTCGGAAAACAGACTGATGTTTAAGGTTTCAAGTAGGCAGGTGATTGGACAATTTTGCCTTTAATTGCTCTTTCTGTTCTTAATGCTCTTTAATTTTTAGGACTTTAGATTTACCTTGACTGGGTTTTATTGCTTTTTTTTTCAAAAAATCAAAGTCTAATTAGCCTTCAATAAAAAGCAATACATCACAGTAAAATGTCACAATTTATTAATTCATAATTCTATCAAATGAACATCATGTGTTGATATCAAATGGATACGCATGAAGCTTAAAATGTATATATAAAGCCTACATATATTATTGCAAATACTGTGATTTCTGAGTCCAGTTCCAGATTTTAAGAAATACTGTGCACACAAGTACACAAACCACCAAAGAGCCTTAGACTACATAAGCAATGGTTACCTGCTAAAAAGTAACAGTGGCAGCCTTTAACCTGGCCCAAACACAACAACATGAAAGTGAGGGAGACATTGTTGAAATCAAAATGACCAAAACAGACTTGTTGCTGTTTTTGGATCCCTAATGTCGTATTTTGCTTTGTGACCATAACTCAAATGACCATCATCATTACAGTTATTTTTTTTCAACTGCTGACGCACATTTTTAAAGTTCTGTCTTTTTCTCAAAAATGTACACAAAATTACATTAATTCCTCACACAAAATGCTAAATGCCTCACATCCACACAATGAAACACCATATTCAAAGTATTATAAACACATCTCAAAGGCTTTTGTCTTACACACTTTTATCATAATATTACACTTATGTATATATCATTTACACACTGTTGCTCTTAACATAAAGCACTTCTATCTTTGATGATTTTGTAGAAGTTGAAATCGACAAGGTAAGCATGCAAGCAATATTGAAACAAACAATATACTGTAGTTTGTAATCTGCCAAACATTTTCCCACATAAGGAAAAAGAAACAACATCAAAAAAAGATATACTTGAGCACCACATGTACAGAAATCAAAAAGCTGACTTTTCCAAATAAAGTTTGTGTGTGTGTGTGTGTGTGTGTGTGTTTGTGTGTACTCTGCAATATTGTCATGCACTAAACAAAACTTGCCCTTTAACTATGTCCTAGGAGATGTTTGTGTGTTTGGTATGGAATTGGGTGTTGTGTTTTACAAAATTGAAAACTGAGTCAGGGCTGAAAATTATTATTTTTTGTATGTAAGCAGTTGAAAAAAACGGTAAGAAGAATGCACTTGTAAGTAAATATAAGATATTGAAGTGTCTGACAACATTTATGTCAATGCTTACATTGACTGATACAGTGCTATTTATGCCAAACATCATCTGACACCTTAACAACTGATATTGTGCAGTATTTAGACAATTGCAAAAGTACTAATTCTTGGGATAAGAATACTTTTAGGCTCTGTTCAGGGTGCAAATCAGCTCTAATTCATGGAACTTCATCAACAAGGTCCGTTACTGTCTTGTAGGTCACTATAGTCAAAAAATCCTGACAAAAAAAGAAAAGTTGTTATTAAATTTTGAATAAATGTTACACAGGACATATGAAGAAGGCTAAATAAATCAAATGATTCACAAAACAAATTCTTTTCATCACCCTGTTTTGCACTGGCTTCTCCATCCCCAATTCTTTTGGCCCTGTTACGTGTAACAGCAACAATTTAAAAGACAAGAAACATTTTGAAATGTGACGGTAAATGCATTCCCCAATCAATAATCCAGAACAGAATCCCTTTATTCTGGAAACTTTTAGAATAAACCCAACACTTTTTCTGATTCGATCAATTTCAATGAGACTACTCTTCCACTGTGTTTTAAGTGTGTCAAGTGTGTTTTCACATTTTATTCTATACACAGCTATTTTCACTTAGCTTGCTACTGTGCCCATTTGTGTGGTGGTAAACTTCATTTACCTACAATATTTGTACAAATTCAGATTTTATATTGGACAAAAGACAAACTGGAATATTTATCATAGTAGTCAAAACAATTAGATATTTTTCCAGTTGCCTAAGCAATAGCTTTTTCTTCTGTCATCTGGTGAACCCAAACAAATCTCCATGCACATTTTAATTGGCATTGCAGCTCCATTTAACTTCTGAGTGAGACAAGAGTGTGAGTGAGAGTGTTCTTATGTCAGCATTGAGAACAGGTATTGTTTTTGGAACTGAACAAACATTTCATTTAAAACCAGCAGGATATCTTAATTATTTTCACTTTCTGAAGTGGCCACAGACATCTAAAATCTACCTCCAAAATGTCCCATCATCGGACAGCACAGAATTGCAAATATGACCATGATGGTTATTCCAAATGAAATGTATGGAATTAAAATCAAATAAATTGGCTGACTAAGCAACACAGGGTCTGTGTGAATAGAGAGACATGTAGCACATTATAACAGCACTGAACATCCCATTCAACATATTCAGAATATGATGAAAACATGACAGAAATAGTCATCTGTTGCTTTGCAATTTTTTTTTACCTCCATCTGTAACATTTATTCTCACAGAGACCATGTTCAGAGTCTCAGCAAGGGCACATCTGTACACACCAGCATCACCAGCTGTAATGTCTGTAATCTGCAGGAATGACATTCCCAGTTCCCCACAACATGTTCCCACTCTAGTCTGGATGCGGTCTGTGTCATTAACAGGATCACATGTCCCTGTGTTGTCTACTTTACACCATGAGACTATGGGTCTCTCGCTGCAGTATCTCACTGAACAGTTCACCCTCAAATGGCCCATGGGAGAGGCTGACCACTCAGAGTTCTCTTTTACACTGTTGTCGGCATACATGGTGGGACTGCAAGATAGTATACAAAAATCCAGTGACCAACAATCACACTATTCCCTTTTATTCCTCTAGTGCATGAAGTATGAAAGCTGACCACACAGTTCTCTTTTACAGCAATCTTACATGGCACTAGATAGTAAAAAAGTCTATATCAATCAACAAGCACACAGTTCACATTCAGTGCTACAAATCTGAGTTCCAGCAGTGAAACCAGCAACCCATAATATTACAATCAATCAAATGAGTGAAAAATTGAAAAGTTACCTTTCACTGTGACGTTGATTGAATGACTCACACAGCCTCCAGATTCCCCCTCACACCGGCACCTGTACAATCCTGAATCTGTCATGGCTATGTGTTTGAAATGCAGGGATGAGATGCCAGTTTCTCCTCTTTGCCTGTCCATAATATTTCCATTAGATCTGTTTCACTGACAGGGGTGCATTCATCATCTAACTCTGAAACTTTGCACCATCCAACTGTTGGCTTCTCATCACAGTACGTTACAGTGCAGTTGATCTTCAGACTATCTGCTGAAAGGGCTTCAGCCTTTGAATTCCGTTTCACCATAACGTCAATGGTACATGAGTCATTCCAATCTGTAAATTCACAGAAGCATGATTAAGTGGCATTGTAGTTATATTATACAGTCTGTCCATGTATGTAAACATGTGCAAGGAGCAGTATTTCCAGAACAATGCATGAATAGTATTTAGTCTGGCTTACACCCTCACTTCCAACATGACTACACCCTCCCTCCCTTTGACAAAAACAAGACACCACAACATGGCAAAACTGGGGAAAATTTTCTGCATGTGAAACTTTCAGATGTGTTAACAAATAAATGTGGAAAGTTACATTTACCCCAAATTCATCATTCATCAAAATTAAATCCCCTCCCACCATTATGTAGACGTAGTTTCAAACCACATTTTATTACTTTTATTCCTTAACCACATTATTACTTACTGGTTTTATATAATCTGGGAAATCAGCATAGATTCAAATACACAGTTTTTTTCTGATAATAATACTACACTACATGTTCTTTAAAAAGTGTATTTCTTCCTGTATAATGTCCTATTTAATGTTTGTAAAGGACTCTAATTCACTTTCACATTATGCGCTGTCAGAATTCCCATGTTAAAATATGATGTGATGTTATATTTCCAGAATACCTAAGTTAAAATATGATGTGATGTTATATTCCCAGACAAGTATCTTTTACTGAGAAATAATAGAAAAGAGCAGTGAGATGACAGACGACCCCTCTTCCTACCACACAATATTAAACAAAGTGAAACCAAATTCCAAACTCCAGCTACACTTTCTGAGATGGATCGGGATGATCACACCGGAGATGCATACAGTCAAAAATTTGAAGAACATCAGTAGTTTGGAATTAAGCGATCAGAAATACGTACTGATGTACAGGCAGACGGGCAGACCAGATAACTTTACTCTTAGTCACTGCCTGCATCTTGGCCTACTGTTTATAGATAAAGGAGTCTGTGCTCCTTGTTACAGCCAATGAGTATCACTCACATCATACAAACAAAATGTTATGGATAATTCAACTGAAATCAGTAATTGAAAATAATGATAATGAAGACATGCTTTTGGCTATGTAGCCATACATTAGTGTTGTATAGTTATTTGTGCACTTTATGGTAATACAAAAACAATCTTGCCAACATTACACCTTACAATTTCAGGCCCCAACACGTAAAATATCGTGACCTAATTGGTTTCTGACTGCCACATGCATGTGTTGTGCAAGACTTCAAATTAAAGTTATGGCATGGAAGCATAGCCCAGGTTTACTCACACTGAGCATGTGTGAAGACCAGACTGTCAGACAGGATGAGGAGTTGGGAGAAGATGAAAAAGTGCTCGCTCCTAAACACCATGGCTGCATCTGTCGGATCAGCCGTCACTGAAAAGCCTTAGTGTCCTGACCAGGAAAGACATCAAAAGATCCGAAGCTTCTGGCCCAGTAAAATGGTGTTGAGTTCTGCATCACAATGTGTTTGTGAGTCAGTTAGTCCTGCAGCTTCTGACTGTCTCAGACTGTCTCCATCTGTTTGTTTCACTTCTTGTTTTGCCTGCATGGAATTGATGCTAATTCCTCTTGCACACCTCACTTCTCTCACATTTACCTTCTGTGCATGTCTGTGGTTTGGTGTCACCCACTTACACTCTGAGTCATGTAGTCTACTAGCGCCATCTGCTGGACACTACTTTGTCTCAAAGACAGCATTATCAAACAACATAGTCCATCTATAGATGTGTAAAGACACAGATACAAGTAATAGACACACAACTCTATTGAGTTAATTGGAAAAGAACAAAGGTGTTAGTTTTAGTGAGTAATGTTAGAATTGTGTACTCCGTTTACGAAAACCTGCATTCATCAGTAATTAATCCCAACCCCCATAATAGTACACTTAGCCTGCACACACTGCACACACACACATTATATGACAAATAAATCTTCTAGAAACCTTGAATAATAATAATTTTTTATCATCACTAAAATAGGGTATAATTTTCTTTCTGTGGCTTTTGGAAAAACATTTTCTTTTCTATGTCATAAATCTGTCTGTCTTGGTCTACGTCTGTGACTCTGTTCCCAAGTTCCCAGTGGAGGGCAGTATGCATCTATTCTAGACCGGACAGGTGCTCTGTCGAGGTGCGATGTCAACTGACATAAACGGCACACTTCACAGCCTTTATGCATAAATAAAGCTGAGCTGGGCAGCTCATTCAGTAATAATTACAACAGCTACAACAAAAACAACAGTCAGCAACAACAACAACAACAAAAATAATAATAGTAATATTAATAATTAACAATAAATAAAATAACAATCTCGATGGATGGACGATAGCACTCCTGTAACCTAAAATCAGTTTAAATATTTTTGTGATCTGAAATCTGAAAGAGAACGCTGCAATATTGTCACTTTGAAGAACACTTTATTCAACACCTCTAGTTGTTGTTACATGTTATTACTGAATGGGCATTATTGTCTGTATATAAAGCTTAGATGTTATGTAGGATCTACGCTATACATTGTACATACAGTTTCATGAAGTATTATAAAACTGTAAAACTGTGACATGTAAAACTGTCACAAATGGGCTACTGTATGACAATGTATTTAATTACTAGAAAACTTCACATCTTACACGCCATGACAAACACAAAGTCTAACTTTTTTACTGTTGTCTAAACCTTGAACTTGACATGTTCTCTCTCTCTCTCTGTCTCTCTCTCTCTCACACACACACAAACACACACACACACACACTAAGACAAACACACATGCATTGATGCATATGCACACAAACACACAGAGATGTAGTTGTGGTTATGGAAACATCTCCGGATGTCGGTTGATAGTGCTGTTCATGGCTGTGACCTGCTGATGAAACGGTTATGACCACACAAGAACCAAAACAATAGCCTGCTAAAAGACGTTCACAGACACACTGCTGGTGCTGCAAGTGTCACTGTAAGGCACGAGTTAAGGACAAATAACTAGTTGGCTACCTTAAGGTATATAATATCCAAATTAAATTACACAACCACTCTCTTTCATACACACACACAGACATACAAGGACACAGATACATACACATACACTCATGCATACAAATATATACACACAACACACACACACACACACACACACACACACACACACCACACACACACACACACACACACACACACACACACACACACACACACACACACACACACAAACACACAGTGTGAGAGAATTGTGTAAGATGTAGCCCAGGACCTATTCTGAACTTTCTTCATTATTTTTACATTAATAAAAACATGTTTCATGTAATGCTATAAGACAGACACAGTTTGCGTTTGTCCTTTATGTATCAAATCTGACCCTTTTAGAAAACCTGTCATCAAAGGTTAAGCTATTATCATTACTGTAAATAAGGGCTGTAAAGTATAGTACATTGTGTGTTTGATGATAAATGGTGTGTAGAACGATGTACAATGTAACTGTTGAAGACGCCACGCCTCAAAATTTGACAGCGCAAAGACTCGTCACTGTAACTTAACATTTAATATCAGAAACATGGATGCGTTGACATTGATTGTCGTTGCCAATGCGTTTTCTTGCAAGCATGTAGCAAGTGACAGCCCAAACATTCTTTCTAATACCTTTGTCAGATGGAGTTTGATTGAAAGTTAGTTCGGAAAACAGACTGATGTTTAAGGTTTCAAGTAGGCAGGTGATTGGACAATTTTGCCTTTAATTGCTCTTTCTGTTCTTAATGCTCTTTAATTTTTAGGACTTTAGATTTACATTGACTGGGTTTTATTGCTTTTTTTTCAAAAAAGCAATACATCACAGTAAAATGTCACAATTTATTAATTCATAAATCTATCAAATGAACATCATGTGCTGACAGCAAATGGATACCGCATGAAGCTTACAATGTATATATAAAGCCTACATATATTATTGCAAATACTGTGATTTTTGAGTCCAACTCCAGATTTTCAGTCCAATTCCAGATTTTAAGAAATACTGTGCACACAAGTACACAAACCACCAAAGAGCCTTAGACTACATAAGCAATGGTTACCTGCTAAAAAGTAACAGTGGCAGCCTTTAACCTGGCCCAAACACAACAACATGAAAGTGAGGGAGACATTGTTGAAATCAAAATGACCAAAACAGACTTGTTGCTGTTTTTGGATCCCTAATGTTGTATTTTGCTTTGTGACCATAACTCAAATGACCATCATCATTACAGTTACTTTTTTTCAACTGCTGACGCACATTTTTAAAGTTCTGTCTTTTTCTCAAAAATGTACACAAAATTACATGAATTCCTCACACAAAATGCTACATGCCTCACATCCACACAATGAAACACCATATTCAAAGTATTATAAACACATTTAAAGGCTTTTGTCTTACACACTTTTATCATAATATTACATTTATGTATATGTCATTTACACACTGTTGCTCTTAACATAAAGCACTTCTATCTTTGATGATTTTGTAGAAGTTGAAATCGACAAGGTAAGCATGCAAGCAATATTGAAACAAACAATATACTGTAGTTTGTAATCTGCCAAACATTTTCCCACATAAGGAAAAAGAAACAACATCAAAAAAAGATATACTTGAGCACCACATGTACAGAAATCAAAAAGCTGACTTTTCCAAATAAAGTTTGTGTGTGTGTGTGTGTGTGTGTGTGTTTGTGTGTACTCTGCAATATTGTCATGCACTAAACAAAACTTGCCCTTTAACTATGTCCTAGGAGATGTTTGTGTGTTTGGTATGGAATTGGGTGTTGTGTTTTACAAAATTGAAAACTGAGTCAGGGCTGAAAATTATTATTTTCTTGTATGTAAGCAGTTGAAAAAAACGATAAGAAAAATGCACTTGTAAGTAAATATAAGATATTGAAGTGTCTGACAACATTTATGCCAATGCTTACATTGACTGATACAGTGCTATTTATGCCAAACATCATCTGACACCTTAACAACTGATATTGTGCAGTATTTAGACAATTGCAAAAGTACTAATTGCTGGGATAAGAATACTTTTAGGCTCTGTTCAGGGTGCAAATCAGCTCTAATTCATGGAACTTCATCAGCAAGGTCCGTTACTGTCTTGTAGGTCACTATAGTCAAAAAATCCTGACAAAAAAAGAAAAGTTGTTATTAAATTTTGAATAAATGTTACACAGGACATATGAAGAAGGCTAAATAAATCTAAATGATTCACAAAACAAATTCTTTTCATCACCCTGTTTTGCACTGGCTTCTCCATCCCCAATTCTTTTGGCCCTGTTACGTGTAACAGCAACAATTTAAAAGACAAGAAACATTTTGAAATGTGACGGTAAATGCATTCCCCAATCAATAATTCAGAACAGAATCCCTTTATTCTGGAAACTTTTAGAATAAACCCAACACCTTTTCTGATTCAATCAATTTCAATGAGACTACTCTTCCACTGTGTTTTAAGTGTGTCAAGTGCGTTTTCACATTTTATTCTATACACAGCTATTTTCACTTAGCTTGCTACTGTGCCCCCATTTCCGTGGTTGGTAAACTTCATTTACCTACAATATTTGTACAAATTCAGATTTTATATTGGACAAAAGACAAACTGGAATATTTATCATAGTAGTCAAAAACAATTAGATATTTTTTCCAGTTGCCTAAGCAATAGCTTCTTTCTTCTGTCATCTGGTGAACCCAAACAAATCTGCATGCACATTTTAATTGGCATTGCAGCTCCATCTGACTTCAGAGTGAGACAAGAGTGTGAGTGAGAGTGTTCTTATGTCAGCATTGAGAACAGTGTATTGTTTTTGGAACTGAACAAACATTTGCATTTAAAACCAGCCAGGATAGTCTTAATTATTTTCACTTTCTAAAGTGACACACAGACATCTAAACATCTTACCTCCAAAATGTCCCACCATCTGACAGCACAGAATTGCAGTTATGACCATGACGGTTATTCCAAATGAAATGTATGGAATTAAATTCAAATAAATTGTCTGACAACACAGGATCTGTGTGAACAGAGAGACACGTAGCACATTAAACACTGAGCATAAAATATAGAAACACAGACATTTGAATATGTCAGCATTTAAGTCAGATTTGTAGCACTGAGTTCCAGCAGTGAACCAGCAACCCATAATATTACAATCAATCAAATGAGTGTAAAATTGAAAAGTTAGGGTTAGGGTAAAGTAGGGTTAAGTATTTGATTCATACATCAAAATAAATGTGGTAGTGTGTGTGTGTGTGTGTTTGGTCCATTTTGTCCAGTAACATTTCTAAACCCATATAGCTTAGGTCAAATGACTTGTAATGTAATGGCAAATAATTCATATGTACAGGGTTAGGGTCACTTAGTAAAATTTCAAATTGCCCTTACTTGTAGTATGGTTGTCATTGCTTACAATATGTTCAATGTCCAACATTTTTTCTGGAAAGTTTTAAAACAAAAAATTGTCTGATTCCATTTGAAGGAATGTGGTGAAATTTTTATTATAAAATGACAATGTGACTGTGAAAATGTGACTAAACATTACCTTTCACTGTGACGTTGATTGAATGACTCACACAGCCTCCAGATTCCCCCTCACACCGGCACCTGTACAATCCTGAATCTGTCATGGCTATGTGTTTGAAATGCAGGGATGAGATGCCAGTTTTCTCCTCTTTGCCTGTCCATAATATTTCCATTAGATCTGTTTCACTGACAGGGGTGCATTCATCACCTAACTCTGCAACTTTGCACCATCCAACTGTTGGCCTCTCATCACAGTAATTTACAGTGCAGCTGATCTTCAGACTATCTGCTGAAAGGGCTTCAACCTTTGAATTATTTTTCACTATAACGTCAATGGTACATGAGTCATTCCAATCTGTAAATTCAGAAGACCATAGTAGCACTATTAAGTGGTACTGTAGTATCATGTGTCCATGTGTGCAAACATAAAAGAAAAGGTATTTCCAGAACAAAGCAGACGATATAATGTTACCCTAATCACTACCTGCATCTAGGAAAAAGAGTTGGTGCTCTCATATCAGACAGATCAGATGAGATTTTGTAGAATTCAAATGAAATCAGAAATTGAAAATATAAGAAACATGCTTCTGGTCATCATGCATTAGAGTTGTTCTCTCTTTGTGCACTGTGCTTTGCATACATTGTATAGCAAAAACATGCAGACAACAATCTTGTTTACCATAAACCAATTTCAGGCTAAAACGCTATCATGACCATTAGTTTCTGATTGTCACATGCGTGCGTTGATGAGCAGAACTTCAAATTAGAGTTGTAGCATGGAAACATAACAACAAACAGTTTTACTCACTTGAGTATGTGTAGAGATGAGAGTGGCTGACAGGATGAAAAGTTGGGAGAAAGTGAAAAAATGCACATTCATAACCATCATGGCTGCATCTGTCACATCACTAAAACAATATGCATCTGCTTCACTAAAACAATGTGCATCTGCATCACAATTGTGAATCAGTTAGTCCTGCAGCATCTGGCTGGCTCCATTTCTGGTCTGAATTACTCATACATATCTAACCTCTTTCATACTCAGCTTTTGCGAGTGTCTGTGGTTTGGTGTCACCCACCCACACCGTGACCCATGTCACCAGTCTACCAGTGCATACAACAAAGTTCTTGTTAGATGTCTACAGATACGCTTTTTTAAACAACTCTGAAATGTACTTGCACTTTGAGTAGCTATTTAACGTTAAGTTTAACAGAACAGAGATGTTAGTTACACTGGGTAATGTGATTGAAGGTTTATATTTACCAGTAGCCATTCTTTCCAAAATTGAAATACAGTCATTTTAAATATTTACTTTTAAATATTTTATTTAAAATTCAAATTCAAATTTTAAATATGTGTTTTTTAGTAATCTTTTAAGTATTCTTTCTTCTTTGGTATAGGCTGAAATAAATATAAGTTCTTCATCTATCTGTATCTCTGTTTATCTATCATATGTTCAAGTTCTCATTGAGGGACAATATGCATCACATTATTGTCTTATGGTACAGACAGACTAAATCGCAGCAGATTTCTCACATGGACTTCCATTGCACTGTTACCTTTTACACTATCACCATTAGGCACTTTATTCTAACATAGTTTTTGTTCATTTGTTCTACTTCCACTATGCTCACTGGTATCTGTGATCATCTTATAGTTGTCCTGTGAGTGTTCATGAATCTGTCTGGCGATGTGTTTGAAGTTAGACACCTCATTTTCATTCAGGATAAATAAAGACTCTATCTATATCTATGTATTTGATACATGTAAAATCAGGGGCTCTGCTAGAAATTTTGGGCTCCATGACAGAGAATAGTTTTGGGCCCCCAAAACATTTATTGTAATATTAAAATGTTTTCTGGGGCCTCCCGTCAGTGCCAGGCCTGGCCCTTAGAATCATCCTAATTCTAACAGCCCACCCCACCCCACCCCCACTCCAACTACCACTGGCGGGGCCCTGTATAAAACTGTATGTAAATAGTGACTGTACACAACTACAAGTTTCACAACTTGCATGTTTCAAACACAAAAGTTGCCTTTATTATTGTACTCTAAACCTTGAATTTGACACACTCTCTCTCTCTGTCTCGACCTCTCTCACACAGACACACACACATACACATCCACAAAAACACATACACAGATGTAGATGCGGTTAAGGAAACATCTCCGGATGTGAGATGATGGTGCTGTTCAGGGTTGTGATCTGCTAATGAAACTGTCCTCACCACCAGCCTGTGAAGATGTTCACAGGCGCACTGATGGTGTTGCAACCTTTTGGTGCCAGTTAAAATAGTGTTGCAAGACCAACAGAAAAAAATAAAAAGCAGATAAATAGCAGGGTAAGATTATAAAACTTAAGAATCCTGACACTTTGATGTCTGATATTGTATTTTAATGATATGAATAATTGAACAATAAGAATAATTAGGTTCCAGCATAAGGGTGCAGATCAGCTCTGGTTCACAGATCTTCATTAGCAGTTGTCTGTGTCTTCTAGATAACTGCAGTCAAAACATTCTGGAAAAAAATTAAATGTGTGTTGCAATTTAGAATCAAAGTTAGAACAAAGGAAGACACAGACTGTAAGGCCCTCGTACTGTACCTAGATATTTTTATATACAGATATATATATATATATATATTTATCTCTTTGGGCCTTTCATTTACACATAAATAGAGTTTACGCCACCTCAAATGGATATTTTTTAAAACACCCAACGTGGAGATTAAAAAAAAAAACGATTAAAAAGAAAGAAACAGATAAAAAATATCCAGCTCTAAAAATATCTAGGTATGTGTAAACAAGCCCTAAATAAATTGACAAATCACAAAACTTTGTCATATTTTGCACTGTCTTTTTATGATCCTCCTCCTTTGGTCCAGTAAACAAGTTTAAATACAAATATGTTGTATAGTAAGTGAAGCATTTTTACAGCAATGCTCATAAGCCAGGATATAAAGTGCACACATTTATTCTAAAATCTGTTCAGAAGAATAGGCTAAATGCCATTAGACAAAGGATAAGATTCAATCAGATTCTGTACATTTCAGTCACTATTTTCAATCACTATTTTAAGTGTATAAGTTATTTTACAATACATTATATTATTTACTTCTATTTTCAAAAAAAGGCACAGACAAACACACCTTTGCTAAGATGTTTTAACAGTTTACACAAAAACCTTCCTCAATCAGTTTGCTAACCCTCACATTTTATTTTGGACAAAGAACAAAATTGAATATTTTTGTCACAGCAACCCCACCATCGGACAGGACAGAATGTCCTGTTTGAATACAAGGAATTCAGCACACATTTAAAATTGCATTTCATTTTACTTTCCCCCCATATATCATTCAGAATGATCAACAAATTGGTTGTCAGACATCAACAATTATTGATCATACAATAGAGGTCAATTTTTCTAATGAAAAACAAATTACTTCATCTGTAACATTTATTGTCAAAGAGGCCATGTTTAGAGTCTCAGCAAGGGCACATATGTACACACCAGCATTGTCAGCTGTAATGTTTCCAATCTGTAGTAATGACATCCATTCCCCACAACATTTTTCCACTCAGTATAAATACGATCTGTTGTGTTAACAGGGTTGCATGTTCCTGTGTTGGCTCAGACAGAAACTATGGGTCTCTGGGTGTATTTAAAATGTTACTCACCTAGGTTTAAAAAAGGAAATAGAGCTGCAATATGGTATAAGTCTTCCTGGACACCATGGTTGCATCTGGCTGTTTGTTAGCAACTGTAAAGGCATGGATTTGAAACTACAACACCCAGCAGTATAGCTGCAATTGACCAAGACCAAGAAGACAATGGGGCTGAAAAACTCTGCTCTGCTGCATATGGCAACATCATAATCTAGCTCAAAATCTGTCATATGGCAACAGCATAATCACTTCTTAGATGTTTATTAATGTTAAATTAATTATTGCATCTGTGCTTTTCATTTTCAAAATGTGAAGGGATGTCCTCGCCCTTTTCAAATTATACAATAGAAATTGTCAGACGTGCTGCTTTGTAGCATGGGTGCAGTTCCAGCACATTTGAAGTTATGCAGCTTATGGTGAAATATAACAATGTAAATTTTACATGGGTTTTAGACTGGGAGGGAATGTACATACGTTGCCTAGGTTATTCACCAGTCTTTGGTGCACTGTGTCTGTGTCACTTCTTTTTCTCATCTACATCAAATGGACACTCCTTGTGAGGTGCATTTTGTCTGTCTGCACCTGGATGTGTGTTTGGTGGCACACAGCTGGTCTACTTGCCATCATCTGATGGTAGTTTTACACTACTGTCTCCCAAATTATGGGCCTGCATGCCAGCTACTGATTTAAATCGTGAGGAAAGTGCAAAGTCTTTCAAAAAAAAAATTTCTCATACATGAACTGAAGGCTTATGTGGCATATATGAGGGAACACTGAATTAACCCACTGTTAATGGATAAGGTCAGTGTTTATGGATAAGGTCCTGCCCATGATCTTAAATTAATAATAAAAAAAGTCTCTGTAGAGCAGATAGGCTACCATATATCACATCATCATACCGGTATGGTCACAACCTAAAGGCAAGTCTAAACCCTAACCCTAGGCCTACAGCCTGCATGGTCTGCAAGAGGCCTCAAGTACAGCTGAGAAATGAGAAAAAGTTTTGTAAACACTGACATGGCAATCTCATAGCTGTAACTCATGAAAATAAACCTAATGAAATATGTTAATTTGTAATTGTATATTTATAACACATAAACTGTTACTGTAACATCCTTGTAACACCAAACACAACAGACCAGCGTCAACATACTCATGACGTACAAAGAGTAGACGATGCCGCAAATGGTGACTAGGTGTCGCAAATCACAAGTGTGCAAGCCACCCGAAAATGGCGGAGTATTTGGCATCCATTTTTGGTACAGAGAAAGATAAGTAAGTAGTGCAAGTATTTTTTTATCAGTACGTGTAAACGTGGTGTACACTTAAAAGTACATTCGAGCCAAGCCTCTCACTTGTCTGTGCCCTTGGGATTCAAATCAAACGTTTAAAACGTATGGACAACCCTTTGCTAGTCAGCTGTTAGCTTTCCCTGGGAGGACAACGTTAACTTTCGATGTTATGCTAACGTTTTTGTGTATTGACTGCATTTGTGTATTTCAGATCAGCATCACCAAATCTTGAAATCTTGAAATATCCATGAGAGAATCGATATGAGTTACCACATAACTATTGTGAGATGCTAGCTTCCTTGCTCAACCTATACGTGTGATATATATATACTACTCTCTTACGTCTCTAACGTTGGGTTTTTCGGGCTGTGAGGTTATGTTTGAAACGTACACATGATAGCGGTAATCTTAAGATATCTCGTGTGTAACTTAACGACAACAAAAAGGAAAACTGGCACATGAGAGGTCAGGTATTGATAGTGTGCTGAATCCTTGTTTGACCTCGTTTAACATTAAGTTATTTCCGGTGTGTGGGGTTCACTCAAGAACTGTAGCAATCTTCTTTTTGCTAAGTTTTCTATTTGATTTGTAGGGTCAATTGTTCTTTCTACTTCAAAATTGGTGCATGTCGCCATGGCGATCGCTGTTCCAGGTTGCACAACAAGCCCACTTTCAGCCAGGTAAGGCCATACCCTACAGTCCATGGGTGACAAGCCCTGCGGCATATTTCTCATATTGAAATTCCCGGTTTTATTTCATATTATTCTCTTACTTTGACATTCCACGCACTCAAATTGTCCTGTTAACGCCGGGATTTTTTACATTCGTCTTATAGTTGGGTTTGGAGTTCCAAAACAGTACCGTACGACTTGCATACAATATCAATTATGTTATGCTTCACAGGATCTGATTGTGAAATATAACGTACAACCCCATAATGAAAATATAAAATAGTAACATCATAACACCATGTATAATTTTAAATAAAACGGTCTGTGTGTAGAGACTGCCTTCTCTGTGTAGACCAGTTTTGAGTCTACACACAAGTCTAGAGTAAAATCTGTGTTGGCACTATCAAATTTAGTCTTTGGCATAAGTAACTTTCCTCTGCATTGCAGTACAAACTTGGAGATTTTACTACGACTTGAATTCCCACATTTCTTCGCTACGTAAGTGAAGTGAAAGCAAACTAGCATAGACATGCATCAACTTGCAATGCTGTCTTCATCTTTGAATACTAGTTTTTGTTTTTTTTTTTGTTTTTTTACCATGACCAGAATAAAGAAATTCTCATCACACCCATAAAGTAAGAATTTTGTTAACACATAATCACTTTTATCCAGTATTGGCTAGCATTTGGCATATGACCAGATCCATTTTTTTCTAGAGACAGCCAGTAAGAACTTTCCACTGTCGCTTATCTTGGAGCCCTATTTTTTTTTAGATTCAGAATACATAACAGTTTAAAGATATCACTTTTTGACAGCTCACTGTGGAGCCCACATTATTGATCGAGCCCACTTTTATCCCTCCTCCAAATTGTAAATGAGCAAACAGCCACAACTCTTGTGTTTTTTTTTTGTTTTTTTTTGTAGATCTGCTCCCCCTGTTTGCTCCAGTTTGATTTGATTTGGGTTTCTTTTTGTATTCCTCCCTCTGCAGACCATCTTGATTCAAAACATCTACCGTAACCCCCAAAACAGTGCACAGACGGCCGACGCGTCTCGCTGTAAGTCCCTTTACTCCACAGCAGGGTGAGGGAGGGGAGGTGGGGGGGGCGGCTAGTTCGCCCTCTTCTTTTTGTCATGACTCCCACTTCTCCCAGTGTAGGTGCAGTCCAAAGTCTCTTGCCAAGAGGCAGCCTCAGCACTGTTAAACAGGGATGCCAACCTTATTGTACATCAACTGTTCATGGAAGACATTCAGAGCATTCCCGCAATGGCAGCAATGCAAGTCAATCATTATCCCCCTCCCCCAAATAAAAACAATGCTGTAGGTAGCAGGGAGCCTACGTGTAGTGCACCTCATGTTGAACCCCTGTGTAGCAGAGCTGATGCATTGCCTGAACAGGTAAGTATTGTGTAGGGGTTTGACTTGGGCCGTCTGTTGCAGTGAGGGCACGCCCATGTCCTCTGCTAACGTCCGCTCTTCTTTCTCCTCAAGGGGCTCCGAACTCTGCCTGACTGCTTCCTGTGCAATTAGAGTAATCTTTCATATCATGTATTTGCCCAGCACGTAAATATGAATGTATTGCTTAGATCATATTTGCCTTAGAATTGGCATTAAGATCAGTGTGGATAACCTTTTAATCTAGTTTATAAATTGAAATGTGTATGCAAGTAAAAGTAAGGAAATGTTTATTAAACAGTGAGCTGTTTTCCCTTTGTGTAGAGTTCATGCAGAGTTCTGCTCACTTGATGATTTCAGCTGCTCCAGATGCTCGCTCTTATGGAGTCCCTTAAACCCCCTTCTTTTCCCCTCCAGGCCAGACTCCTGTTCATGCAGTTGATTGTGTTAATAAATGCTGATGATTATCAAAACCACCTCATTTCAAGCCCAACTATGCTTAGAGCTTTAATTTACAAAAATGTGCGTTTTGTATTTCAGACCATTGCCCTCTTGAACATTTACCGTAACCCACAAAACAATGCCCAGTCTGCAGATGGTTTACGGAGTAAGTTGTCCCCGCCTCACGTCCACCGGACCCCTGCAGGGTAGACTGCAAACTACAGGGGCCTTCTCGTTTCTTTGATGTGGTCACCTTCTCGGCCATAATGTGTGTTTTGGGGAGGGTGGGGGTGGATGGGGGGGTAAACAACAGGTTACTAAGGACACCTTTTGTTTGTGATAGGGGATGGTACCAGAGCAGTGCAGTCATGAGTCAAACATTGCAGATTTCAAAAGGTTGTCAAAGCCCAGTCTTGGCTCAAAATACAGAGTGAAGCATTTTTTAGGAGGGCAGCAGTAATTCAAACCAAATGTGAATAGCCTGGAGTGTATGTCAGAATACTTGTTTTTAAAAAATAGTTTATTGTGTTGTGATGTTTACAGAATGGGCAGGTAATTTCTTACCAGGGATGATTTTTAAACTATGACTTAAATGTATAGTGAATAGTGGTGTTGATTGTGTAGTTGTGCAGAGTTTGCCTACATGCCAATAGTCATAGGCTTCAGTGTAGGCTGATGACTAGCTTTCACTAGTCTTGTCAATCTGTAGTAGCATTGTATTCTCATTTTTTAAAGTGAGTTTTCAAGGCTGGATATTTGCTCATATATGGTTGCAATTCACACACAGTGACGAGTGTAGGAACTTTCAACAGCTTTCATTAAAACCTGCCCTTATGTCCTATAGTAAATCAAATCTGAACCATTCTTCCACTTTTTTGTTTTATTATTATCATTGTCTCAGATGTGGCCTATGAGGGGTTTTAGTCTAAAGGGAGGAATTCAGGGTTTTATTTTGAAGGCAGTAATAGGCCATGTGTCAGTCAGGGAGCGATTTTGAAGAGTCCTCTGTAGTGGATGGACTGGTAGTTGAGCTGAATGGTAGTCCTGCAACTCCTGTATAGTGTAGGGGCCATTTGCAGTCAATTTAAAAGTATTTTGGAGCTCAAATTTAATTAATTAATTGCTGTAATTATTATTAATTAATGCTAGTTTACTGCCTTCAAATTAAGGCCCTTGATGTTGTATCTCTTTATACTTGATTGCCTTTTAATGCTAATTATATTGTCAATTTGGCTTTTTATGCTAACAAGCATGTCTTGAATAATACGTTGTTTATTTATGTAAACATTTATCTCATGTGCCATATGGAGTGTGAATAATTTTGATTTGCCTGAGGTTTTTAGTTTTTAATCAGATTTTGTTTATGTTTTCCTTGCCAGGTGCTGTGAGTGATGTGGAAATGCAGGAGCATTATGATGAGTTCTTCGAGGTGGGTGCCTCCAGATTCGCTAAAGGATTGTTTGAAATGGGTGTGTTGCCTGGGCACAATGCCTGCCAATACATCCCACCCCCTGCACACCCTCCTGCATTCTGTTCTCTCCAAGTGGTGAAAGTTGGCAGAGTGGTTATGTGTGTTCTGTACTATTTCACAATGAGCACAGTGCAATATTAACTTAGTTAAGCTGATATCCAGGTGCTCTATTTGTAGAAGGGTGACGAGGTTGTTGAGTGGAAAAACTCACATGTCCTTTTTTTTAAGAGACCTTAGGTCTCTGAAAAAGATGCAGTAGCCAAGAGTTGTGAAACTGTTCCCTATTAATTTGCTGCAATATTACATAGTTCCTTCATAGAGTAGGTAAATTATTAAGTATTTCACTAAAGTATGAACTTGTGCTGAAATAACTGTAATCACTCCTGTAACAGGAAGTCTTTACGGAGATGGAGGAGAAATATGGGGAGGTGGAGGAGATGAATGTGTGTGATAACCTTGGTGATCATCTAGTGGGAAACGTTTATGTCAAGGTTGGTAAAATGTGACAAGGGATGTTGGTGTGTCTGTGTGGTACTGACAAAAGTAAATGAATGATGTGGATTATACAACATGTACCTTTTTTGGTTTTATGTATATATCGGTTTTAGCCCCTTTATTGGCGCTTTCTAAATCCCTCTTCCTCCAGCTATTGTGATGCACATGATACAAAAATGCTACTTTCTCTGAATTGGTTTAAATGGTGTTGTGGTTGGGTATGTATGTATGTATGTATGTATGTATGTATTTATTTATTTAAGCAGCATTCTTGCCTGTTGTCACCTTCCCATCTACTCACTGAAGGCCCGTTTGTCCCCTCTGACTCTTAGTTCCGCCGTGAGGAGGATGCTGAGAAAGCTGTGATGGACCTGAACAACCGCTGGTTCAACGCCCAACCCATCCACGCAGAGCTGTCCCCTGTAACTGACTTCAGAGAAGCCTGTTGTCGACAGTACGAGATGGGGTCAGTCAGTCAATTACCGCTCAGATCAGCTGTTCATGATGGACTGATTCCCGCTTGTCAAGTGTGAGGGTGTCGAGTTAGGGAGTACAGTGGGTATTAGATACAGTGTGATTGTAATATGTATAATACAGTGATATATGAATCCATTCAAAGCAATTGTGCCAGTAATTGTCAAGACACCTGGTGATCCGTTTGGGTAACAATGCATTTTGACATTTTAAGACAATTGGGGAAACTAACCAAGCAAGAACAGTGCTTAAGAAACATTTGTGCTTTGGGAGCTTGACACATCAATTTAGAACAATCTGATGACAGCACCTTCTCTCCACAGTGAATGCACAAGAGGTGGCTTCTGTAACTTCATGCATCTGAAGCCCATCTCTCGAGAGCTCCGCAGGGAGCTGTATGGGCGTCGCAGGAAACGGTAAACATTTGTGGATACACATAAACATACATCTGCTTCTTTTACATACATCAGTTTTTTTTCTTAATTTTCCCGTGTCGCTCTGGCTATCTTCAGGCATCGTTCCCGCTCTGGTTCCCGAGAACGACGTTCTCGATCTCGTGACCGAGGAGGCCGTCGTGATCGTGAGAGGAGGAGGTCGAGGGATCGGGAACGTTCTGGAAGATTCTGAGCACAGCCTCGATGCACCTGCTTTCTCATCACATGTTCCCTCCACTATTCAGTTTTGAACCAGTCAACCCGACCAAAACCCAAGTGTTGGACTTATTTTTCTCTCATGATATTTTTTCTTTTGCTCGGTTTTTTAAGACAATAACTGATGAAGCCTGGTTTCTCAATAAATGACTTTGTAGTTATTCTGGACATTTTCTTTACACAGTTTATAGCCCAACTCGGCTAGACCTCAGTGATTGCACAAGGTAGTGTCTGTATGTTTGCGTAAATTATTTTTCTTGTTCTTTTGAAGTCCTGAAAAGCACAGTGAACTGTGGGAGAAATACTAGTTTCATTTTATTACACTGAAGGTAAATCAGTTTAGAGAGCAATATATTCTCTGGTTCATTAACACAGCAGCTTGGCCTTGCTTCTCTCAGAAATAATTGAAAACTGCAAATCAAGGCATTCTGCCTCCAAACTTTTATCCTTTTTTATTTTGTATACGAGATTAAGTGGAAATAGGAAATCTCATATGTCAATCTAGTGCCAATAAAATTATGAATTTTTGACCTAAGTTTTGGATGACATATACTGCCCCAGCCTTACTTGAAGTGTTCATTCGTAATCACGTTGAAACAATCTTTAGCTGTCCCATGTGATGGTATATATCATGAAAGATTTCTCTTCGAAACTTGAAGGGCTATCTGGTTGATGGCATATTGTTTTTCAAAGGTTGAAATACTGCTAAAATACAAATACTACTTGCTAGAATGAATGAACTATTACCGACACATAGCTTGTCAGTTAAAATATGAAATAACTGAATATGTTAGCTATTTTTACAGACCTTCTGCTGCACTGATTCTTGGAGGCGATGAAGTTGTGTTTCGTGGAATCCTATCCCAAACATTCCCTAATATTTGGTTGGTCGGCTCTCAGAAAGAAACGCCCCGCGTACAACCAATCCGAGAGTTCTTTAGATAAAGTTTAATATCAAAACGTTGTAGGCGTCGTTTACATTTAGACTTCACTGACGTCTTGACTTAATTTCCCATTGTGCGGATTCAAAGATACAATTGGAGAGCAACCCGTCGAAGAATCAGTGCCACTTTGAAAGACCCACTGGTAAGTTGAGTTGAGATCGAGTTTATATATATATATTTTTGCTATCAAGGAAACGTGTAAAATGCTCTGTAAAATCATGCACGTAAAGAAAATCTACACGTCAACTGGACTACCCTACACCGAAGAATACTAAATAGCCTACTAAACAGACTATGAGAATGGCGTTTCAAAGAGGCGTCTTACAGCAAATTTGTTTAAATCTAATAGGTTATCAGTCCATTAGATGACTCAGCATTATACTTTTGAGATGAGTGAGAGGTAAGTCAAACTAGCTCTACTATTTCAAGAGTAGAGCTGATTATCGCCTGTAGTGGAAGACCACGTGTATTGCTGTGCGTAAACTGCCAAATGGCAACAGATGTGAAGTAATATTTCTTAGTTAATTAAATATAACGGAGTTGTTGTTGGCATTTAGACAATTAAGGGGAATTCTGTACATTATCCGGTTCACGAGCTTGAGTTTTCAGAGTTAATTGAGTTCACGGTGGATATGGCCCACTTCTCAGCTCTCACATTTTGTGACCTACATTTGTTTTTCGTAGACCTGTCGCTGTCTTCAAAGTTGTGATGAATATGTTCTTGCTATAATGTAATTTCGGATATCCGGTCTCGCTAATGCTATGTTCGAGGAAAGCGAATAGGTAGTAGGTCAGTCTCAGGACGTGACCAATCCTTCCCCTTAAGAAGTCATTCTGGTTTTGTCAGGACTGTTTTCTTAAACAGTTTACCATTTTTGTTACAGCAAACTTGTGAGATTGATTCAAGTCAAGGTCCATTTACTACTGGTCACTTATTTTAGTGGCCTAGGCAAGATTAAAGCCAGCTGTGCTGAATTGTTTCTGCTTGCAAAACATCTCACAGTATATCTTATCATTTGTGTCTCCCCCTCCCTAGCACTGCCCTCTCCTAGAACTCCGAAATATCCTGCAAGTGCTTCTGAAGCTGGATAGAGTTACAAATGATTCCAGTCCTGCTCTTGTGCAGTATGTACTGTACTGTAGATCTTTTTTCTTATTTGACATAGCTTTCCCAGTTGGCAGCATACCGTAACACTAGCAGCAGCAGCTGCAGTAGTAGGAGTGAAAGCATGTAGCTCCAGAGAGAGAGTGACCGAGGAGGACCTAGTGCTCCTGGAGCCTTTCATCTTGTAGAATACTTTGACTACACGCACAAAGAAGACTGGAGATTAGTTTGTATGAGGCAGTTCTTCAGATCAAATAAACCAGATTTTCCTAAACTTTTGATGGCTTTACTATACAAGGGTCACTCTCAGCAGATCAAAAGAGATGGAATGCGCTTTGGCAGTCTTGGCTTTTGCATCAAATCAATAGGAATGAATCAAAGTCCCTTCTCACCGGCCTGCCAAAAAAAGACTATCAAAACAGCTTCAGCTGAAATGCGGCAGCTAGGGTTCTCACAAGAGAACAGAAAGAACAGAGCACATTACTCTATTTCTAAGGTCCCTTCACTTGCTCCCAGAACACCACCCACAGTGTGGTGGCCTTAAATGAGTATTAACCTGTTGGACACTCTGTCATTGCAGTTAAGCCATGCCTTCAGTCCCCTCCACCAAAGAGAGCACTGCTTTGGGTCCTGCGTGTCCCCATGCTGGGCAGAGAGGTGTCACCCTTAGAGAGGTGAAGATTCAGGACGAGCCATTACAGACAACGACTAGGGATGGTGACAGTGCCGATGGCGAAGTGGATGGACCCCTCCAGCTTGATGGGGTAAAGAATGTCTCAGAGAGGAAGTGGATCCGGCCAGACCTGGCAAGCCGTTGCACCTGGAGGCTTGGCATGTCACCTGCAGACTCCCCACACACTAAGTGTCTCAAGTGAGAGGCATACCCAGTCTCTCTTGCCTGTTGTTCTGAAGTGCTTTTTGTTTTTGTTTTTGTTTTATTATTATTATTATTATTATTATTATTGTTAAAAGTTGCTTGTGTTTCCTCTTCTCATAGCACTGCACCTCCTAGCATCCTTCCAAACATCCTCATAAGGATTGGCGACACCCCTCTCGTTCGCATGAACAAACTGCCCAAGACCTTTGGACTCAAGTGTGAACTTTGTAAGCTTGTTGTTTAAAGTATGAAATGCATAATGATAATATAATGATTCTTGTCAAAACCTTATTCACATTGTCATGGTTTGTATGCTTTACGGCTGGTTCTTAGACAGTGCTTAATGAAATATATTTACCACTTCACAAAGGGCAAAGGCATATGTATAAAAATGCAAATCATGCAAACACCTTTCTTATATCTGACTTTCAAGACTTTTTTTTTATACCTGACTTTCAAGACTTTACCTTGTCTTTACCTTGTATTCAGTATTGTATTTATAGCTGTGTGTGTGTGTGTGTGTGTGTGTTTGTAGTGGCAAAGTGTGAGTTCTTTAATGCTGGGGGAAGTGTGAAGGATCGGATCAGTTTGCGAATGGTGGAGGATGCAGAGAAGGCAGGAGTGCTTAAGCCAGGAGACACCATCATAGAGCCAACATCTGGAAACACAGGTGAGTGTGTGTGTGTGTGTGTGTGTGTGTGTGTGTGTGCCAGCAGGGTGCAGTGTTATGCCCCTTTGCGCCTTAACTGGCCTTGCAGTGACAGTGCAGCAGCCTCTAGGCAGAATATGGGTAGAATTAGTTGAATTTGTCAACATCAGGCAAGACAAACAGTTTGCCTTCACAGAAAGCTGCCATTTCTCACCACACCTAGCTGTAGATTTTAATAACATCCAAGAACATCTATACTAATAAAATCTGCTACTTTTGGTCTTGTGGTCTCCATTTTATGGCCTGAAAGGAAAAATCCGGAGTCAATGTGCTCATAAACCCTGTTTGGGTTGCGTACTGGCAGCTAAGAGACATGGGTATAAAAAACGAAACTTTCATGCCATCATTACTTAGCATTTTGCTATTTGGTTTACTTTGCACGAAATTCTGTTGTTATGGGTTGATTCACTTTGGATAATCCCTTTAACAGAGTTAGCATGATTTTGTGAGGATTTTATTTATAACAGTATTCTCACATATGGCACTATTCTTTGATTCACATATAGTACCACCCATTTATCCAAAGTGATTTATACAAGCCCCTTGTGTGTGTGTGTGTGTGTGTGTGTGTGTGTGTGTGTGTGTGTGTGTGTGTGTGTGTGTGTGTGTGGTGTGTGTGTGTGTGTGTGTGTGTGTGTGTGTGTGTGTCTTCTGTTACACAGGGATTGGTCTAGCTCTGGTGGCTGCTGTCAAGGGTTACCGATGCATCATTGTGATGCCTGAGAAAATGAGTTTGGAGAAGGTTGGCGTGATGGTGTCTTTACAGTTTTTAAAAGTCTTCAAATATCTCAGTGAAACAATTTTTTCAAGCATTACTGATTTATTTAATATCAGAATTGTACATAAACAGTAAAGGCAGCTTAGTTGAACTTAAGTCAGTAATAGGCTACAAAAGAGTTACTATGGATGTGGAATGAAGTGATAGTGGAATGAAGTGATATTGCAACCTGCAAGACTTTCAGTGGGCTTTTTCTGCCACTAAGTTGAACAAGACTGTGTGTTTCCAATTTAGGTGGACGTCTTGAGGGCGCTGGGTGCCGAGATTGTCCGGACTCCGACCAGTGCCCGCTTTGACTCGCCAGAATCTCATGTCGGCGTGGCCTGGAGACTGAAGAACGAAATTCCCAACTCCCACATCTTGGACCAGTACCGCAACGCCAGCAACCCTCTGGCCCACTACGACACGACTGCTGAGGAGATCCTAGAACAGTGTGGTGGTAAGTCAGATGCCTCTTAATTTTTGTCTGTTTTCTTTCGTTCTCTTTTGTTTCTGTATTGTATCTCCTTTGAAAACATTTTCTCCTGTATGCCTTGTCTGGCAGTTTTAGTTTTTACTACCTTTCCTTTTGTTTTGCCATTGTAAAGGGGTCTTTTCTTGTCCCATGTCTTTGCAGGTAAAATTGACATGTTGGTGGCAGGAGCTGGCACAGGCGGCACAATCTCTGGCATCGCCCGCAAGCTCAAAGAGAGATGTCCGAATGTCAAGGTTAGTCTGCGCCGCTCAGTCTGACCACTCAGTCTTAATCAATGACAAACTTTAGTCATTTAGAGATTAATTCGGATTTTGCTTGATATTATACAAACGTACAACATACATTGTAATTTAATAGATACAGTTTAGATGAGATGAGTTTAGATATTCTCTTAGTCTCCGCTAATCTGGTCCTATGTCTGTGCTTTTGTGTGACAGATTGTTGGTGTGGACCCTGAGGGCTCAATCCTTGCTGAACCAGAGGTTCTGAATAAGACAGATAAGACCCAGTATGAGGTTGAAGGCATCGGCTATGACTTTGTTCCCACTGTGCTGGACAGATCTGTAAGTGGGAGTAGTAGAAGTAAAGGATGCTAGGAAGATCATATAGTCAACATCACAAACAATCTCATGAATGTACGTGATTAATTGAATGTTGTTGTATGTGATCAATTGAAAGTCTAAACTCTCCATTACATTGTGGTGTATTTGTGGTGTCAGTAATGGTGTTAATTTAATTGTCAAACACAGATTGTTTGCATTTACCATTTTTGCTATAATCAAGCTTTAAACATGTAAATTGTGTGTGCGTGTGTGCGTGTGCGCGTGTGTGTGTGTGTGTGTGTGTGTGTGTGTGTGAATCTGCAGGTGGTGGACAGCTGGTACAAGGTAAATGATGAAGAGTCCTTTGCCATGGCCCGTATGCTCATCAGAGATGAAGGACTCCTCTGTGGTATGGGAAGCCTGTTTTACATATTTATGGCCTCTGTAGTCTCTTTTAAACCAATTCCATTGTTGTTCAGGTACTACAGGTAATTAATGGCGCCCATTATGAACTTGGACATATAATGACTGTGTGTGTGTGTGTGTGTGTGTGTCAGGTGGCAGCTCAGGTACAGCCATGGCAGCAGCAGTGAAGGTGGCAAAGGAGCTGAAAGAGGGTCAGCGGTGTGTGGTGCTCCTGCCTGACTCCATTCGCAACTACATGTACGTTCCCTTATTCCCCCTCAACTCCCACTGTGGACCATTTTCCCCTCTGTCCTGTTTCATTGTGGTTCATATTCAAGTGAAGTGTTCTTTTATGATTTGATTATGAAGTGTAACATACAATTCTGTGTTTATGTCACATCTGGGTGGCACTGTTGTTTGTGTGTTTTTTCAAAAGCATAAGTTTGAGAGCTTAATGGCTGTTAAGTCAAACACTAAACATTGTGACTGTGATACGATGTCTTTATTGTCTAGGTCCAAATTCCTGAGTGATAAATGGATGGTGCAGAAAGGTTTCCTGAGGGAAGAGGACATCATGGTAAACAAACCCTGGTAAGAAAGTTAAAAAACTATTCATGCCATTTGTAATAGCAAAGAGAAGGACAATAAGTTGATAATATATAGCCTGTCTTCTTAGCCTCTGTTTTGTGGGTGATTTCTCTCATAGGTGGTGGAATCTGAAAGTGCAGGGCTTGAAGCTATCTGCACCCTTGACGGTGCTGCCTACTGTCACCTGTCAGCGGACCATCAAGATCCTGAAGGAGAAGGGCTTCGACCAGGCCCCTGTGGTGGAGGAGGCAGGGTGGGTGCTTTAGGGACCACTAGAAATAATCTGCAATCTGCCCTATTCTGAGTCACTAGTACTTAAACAGACAAAGGCATTATGGTGTTTTTGGTGCAACTGGTTTGATATTTCTAGGGTTTGGGGGGTTGGGGGTGTACACAAGGTGGAATAATACTGTGATGGCTAGGTATGTGTAATGCAATTGCAGTGAATGAAGTACTTCTAAATCCTATTTGGTTTATCTTTTTCTCTCTCTCTCACCCCAGTTTAATTCTGGGTATGGTTACTCTTGGTAACATGTTAGCTTCAGTGTTGGCTGGAAAGGTGAAACCTTCTGACCCTGTCAGCAAAGTACTCTACAAACAGTTCAAACAGGTGAGTGTTCAGGCTACCAGCATATCAGTGCAACTGAATGCTTATATGTATGCTTAAGTCCTGGATTTATATGGAGGCTTTGGCCTTTTTGTAATAGGAAGTAATAAGACTCTCCTCCTGCCTTTTACCTTGTATGTCATACTTCACAATCCCTCTCCTGCACTTTCTCTTCTTGGTCAGGTCAAACTCACAGATAACCTTGGGAAGCTGTCCAGAATCCTGGAGACGGATCACTTTGCTCTGGTGGTGCACGAACAAATTCAGTGTATGTGTCCTTTCATGCGGGCAGTTGATTTGGGATCAGTTTGAATGGGGTTCTTTTTGTATTGAAATAGAGGGAATGTTGTGTGTTTATTTGGGTACAGTTCTGACCAAATTACACAGTACTTAACCAAGTATCAGTTCACATAAAATAAAAACCAAAATGGAAACCAACTTTCAATATTATTTTTAACCATGGCTTAATTGAGATACTGTCTTTGACTAACAAAAGGAAATATCATCAGCAAGTAGTCCTACTGCAAGATAGAAAATGGACTGTTTGGCTAACTCCATCCATAGCTGTAGTCACTAGCTACCCACTACTGTTCAAACAAAGCAAAGTACCGTAAACAGGAACTGTGGGGTACCAGTACTGACAGTTCTAAGTTCTGATGTTAGCATTGATATCGTTCAGTCTTGAAAGGTACCCAATCCCAGTATTCATTTAGAAATCATTTAGTCCTGCCCGGTTGCCTTGATTCCCAATGTTGGCGTTCACTGGTTCTTTAATGCTCCTACATGTGCTCTAGATTTGACCTTCTGTAGTACCAGTAGCAGATAAGTGTCACCATTTGATACCATGTAAAATTACTTTATTTAACTAACTTTATTTAACCTTTCATGTTTTTTTTTTTTTGTTTAGTTTGTTTGTTTACCCACTGTGTTGTGCCAGATTGTTGTGCAAGGCTCTGAACTGAGTGCAGATAATGTTGCTCGTACTGACATATTTGAGGACAAATGTTTATTTCCACCACCACATTTTCACTCTACAGAAACAGAAGAGGGCACCTCTCCGTAAACACACACACCTCCTCCCCTTTCACCTTTTAGAGTTGTGTAGAGCTTTCATGAAGCCGCTGTATCAGATAAAGATGTTGCACAGCAAGGTGATGTAGAACTTTTGTGGAGTTGAATTGGAGAGTAGGACCATATGAAAAAGAAAAACACCAGTGCTGTTCAACAGAGAGAAAAGCTTGGAAATTTAGCAACAGTCATATACCACTTGGACAAAAATATGTGTAAATATATATATATAATATATATATATATATATTTTTTTTTTTTTAAGTTGTTTGTTATTTTTAATTTTTCTGTCTGTTTTTTACCATCTTCCTGCCCCTCTCTCTTTCTCTTCTTTTGCCTGCTTCACTTCCCCTTCCTCCCTTTTTCTCACCTCCAGACATGAGTGATGTCTCTCCCAGCCTGAGGCAGATGGTGTTTGGTGTGGTGACTGCCATCGACCTGCTCAACTTCGTCACCGTGCGGGAGAGGAGGATGTCAGAATGCATAGATGAACCGTGAAACATGTTCATTGACCCCACTTCCACTTCCTCACTGGTGGAGGTGGACATTTTTTTTTTTTAAAGGCTAGAAAGTATTGCTTGCTTCTCCCATGCATTAGGTGAGCTATAGCTCTTCTACCCCCTGCTGCTAAAGCTTATTACACTGACAGATGAAAAAAGGAAAAGCTGATTTAAGATGCTGGAAAAAGATCACATATCCCTTGGAAGCAACTGGTGTTATAAACTTTCTGTAACATCTCAAAGGTAACATAGGTTGGAGTCACTCCTTTCAATGACTGAGCATTAATAAGCATGTATGTAATAAATCACATCTGCTGTTTGGTGATTTAACATGACAGTAAAGTTATACATGTCCTCATATAGGTGCAAATACTGTAAAAATTATTTTGCTTCATGTTTGTTTTTTAAGTGTATTAGAAAGCTCAGTGTTTCAGTGGGGTAATTCAGTGACTAGACAGACTGAAATGCATGTTGGAGTTATGGTTGGTTGTGGTGGCTTTACACTGAAAATGGAACCAATGTAAAAGACTCTCTTCTAAACTGTGCATTTATGCAGTTTGCAAGTATCATGAAAGTCTACATGATTTCAAGTTTATCTAAGGAATTTATGAACAATAATAAAATTGTTAGTTTTAGTTATCTCATTTTCCCTAAGGGGATAACATATTAGTGCCGATGGTACATTTTCTGCTCTTTTAGAAATTGTGTTTACCGGGGTCTTAATGTTTGAAGGGCACAATCTTATGGAACTTGATATGACCATTAAACTACTTTTATGTATAAAAACCAGTAACACTTTTTTCTTTCATTACTGCATGTACAAATAAATACAACTTGCACCATAATGCAAACAAAAAGCAGGTCATATTTAACATACTGTATTATTAAATCACAGAGAGGAACTGTTGAGCTTGGATTCTATATGTTGTAGAGGAACAACATTAAACATTTATGCATTTAGCAAACACTTTTATCCAAAGTGTTGGAAAAGCTTCCCAAAGCGTTGACAGTTGACAGTTGCTTCTTGGCCTTCTAGGGGTCTCCCCTAGAGCAACTTTAGGGTTAAGTGCCTTGCTTAATGGCACATCGGTGACAGTCGAGATTCAAATCCACCACTTTCGGGCTACTGACATGCTAGCCACGTTCCTTAACCGCTACACCTTAACCACTGTGTGTAATGTAAATGAACTGTAAACTCTGCACAGTGTAACATCTAAGACCACATTTTCTGTTGAAGTACAATCTGTAAGCATTGTTTATGGGAAAAGAAAGACACATTTCAGAAGCACTTTTATGCACCTGCTCTGCCTGTAGTTGTGGACTGAGGCAGTGTTTTGAGGTTTTTCATCTGTCAAACTTCTTTTGACTGTGATACTTTAAGGATGGTTTGAGGTACATTCTTGACATTTTGTAAGAAAGTTTACTTGGACTAAAGGATTAAGTGGTTAGATTGTGAAGGCAGAACAAGGGCATCCCTGTCTATCTTTAAGAAGCTTCAAGCAGAGTATGGACTGCCCTAGCACTCTGTGCTTCCCTACCTCCTACCCCCTCCACCCTCTACTTCACTATCTTCTGTACTATCTCCAGTTGTGCACTCTCACCCTCTGGAAGCCCCCTGTTCCCAACTAGTGGTATTCTAAGTTAAGTAAGTAGATTTCTTCTATGTTGCTTGATTTTTTAATTCTCTTTTGTAAGTCGCTTTGGATAAAAGTATCTGCTAAATGCATTCATGTAAAAAAATGTATGTATTGTAATGGAGGCCAAAGATCAAGGTCTCTGTGACCACTAATAATATATCTTTCTCATGATAATGTTGTCTCATGAAGGCTTACATTCTTCAAGTCTGGCATGAATATTCACTTGAGCTAAAATATCAACTAGTCCAATACAGTGTCTTTCAACTGTACAATTTAGCACATGCCTTGTCACACAAAATGATGTCATCTACAAATAATGCCATGGCAGCACAGCAATTCTGGTCACAGTATAATTCTTTCTGGTCTTCTGATGGTTGCTACATGTGTCGCACATTTCAATAAAGCATTGTTAGTGTTGTTATTGTCATAATTACATCTCAGAATATTAGTGTTTGCTGTTGTAGCATAGTGTTGTTTTAATGACTTTAATTACATGGACTGGTATATTGCCATTGCGTGTTAAAACTGTGAGTTCATATTCTGTATTGTGTGGTGTGATATGGTACTGTACTGTCATGTAGCACTGTAAAGACTTGTAATGTCATGGGTGACGGTGAGTTTTGGTTTTGTCTATTGTGTTGTCCATTGTAAAGGTACAATGATGTGTTGAGCAGTTGTGTGTGGTTTTGTAGAGTTAGTATTTTTGTGTTATAGTGTGAGCTCATGTTTGGTCTATGTTCAACGGGTCATTGATACAAAAAAAAGCTGCAGCTACTGAATGCTGCTGAACAAGCAGAACCTCTGACCAGTGTCTAACGCTCTTCATATCCGGGCCCAGAATCCTATCAGCATAACACACACACACACACACACACACACACACACACACACAAACACTCTCACATCTCAAAGAAATATTGCCCTGTGTCTAATACTCCTCATATTTGGGCCCAGAATTCCACCATCTCTCTCTCTCTTTCTCTCTCTCTCACTCTCACACACACACACACACACACAAATGTTTTACTTATCATCGCTCCAATTAATAGTATTCCCAGGGTCACTGAAATCTTGGAGGTTTTCCCTTTAATATAATACAGACTGACTCAAACAAAAGCATTCTAGCACAATGACATTTCAGTGAGAAAAGTTGCAATCCTAGCAAACAAGATTGAGTCTTGAATTAGCATGACTAAAACACCACTTCCACCACGGCCGACAGTCCTCTTATTCTGGGATGTAAGCCCACGAGCCAGCCAGCCAGCCAGCCAGGCTGCCTGGCTCTCAGACCCTGCCTGGCTCTCTGTTGTGGTGGTCAGTTGGCTCTCCTGGGTTGGAAAAAGGGCCTCGCTGGTGCTTTTCTGATAAGCCATTGGAGCGGGAGCCCCCAAATCCAGCGGGGATTACACCTAATACAATACACACAGGCCCAGGGGAAGTCATCGGGCCTGGGATCACAGAGCAGGGTCAGGGGGGCTGGCAACCAGACAGCAAAACAATGAAAGTATAAAACAAATACTGGTAGTTTGCTTGAAAGTTTTTACACTGTTGGTTTTGACCAGTTACTGTACAAACTGCAGCTGTTGCCGAGTGCTCATAATTATCAATTTTTACTGTGAAACAAAAGGTGCATTAGATTAAATGGCTTCAGTTTTTGTCTGTTGCTTGAACATGTTTTGCAAAACTTGGCTCATTCAGACAGTTTTGTATTTTGAATAGATGTGTTTTCCCAGTGGTATCCTGAGATTGCTTTTTTGAACGAAGAGTCTTCTGTATGAAATAATGTGTAGTGTGCAGGAGCAAGTGTGTTGCAGAATTACAACTAAAGTGCAAAACAGAGCTTTAGTTTAAGGTATGGTTACACTTTGTTTAAAGTATACAGACAACAACTTCAAGTTATGTTATACTTTAGTTTAAGAATGTGTCTATGGTGTTCAAGAATATGGGTTTAAGAATGTGTCTATAGTGCTCAAGAATGTGGGTTTAAGAATGTGTCTATAGTGTTCAAGCAATGGATAATAACTTTGATTCTTTCAGCAAAGACTGTCTTTTCCATCTTAGCCCTGTTGCAATGACATGTGCCTTTCACCAATATATCAATATCACTAATCAGTAAATTGATGAATTACTGGTATATTGACATACTGGATAGTGAAAATCTACTCAAGACATATTTGTAATATTTCCAAACTTGCTGAAGTTCCCAGACCTTGCAGGTATCCTCTCTGTCCATGATTTACACTCAGACTCACACACACACACACACACACACACACACACACACACACACACACACACCACACACACACACACACACACACACACACACACATTGACAAGTATATACACATCACAAAATCTAGGTTTTGTTTTTAAAACTTGGACTAGTTGACCAGATTAAACCCACACAACATGACATTACCCAGTTCACAGAGGTGAAATGGAGCAAAAAAGTAGAGACAGAAAACAGTGTTGTCACATAAGACATTAGAGAGCATAATGCTGCTATGACCTCATCACAGGATTACGCACATCCATAATATTTTGAAAGGATTTTTAAATCATTGCAGAGTTACTCAATATGATTATGTTCCAGAAAGTTCCTGGAAATCTGAGCATTAACTAAATCTATGTGTGTGTGTGTGTGTGTGTGTGTGTGTGTGTGTGTGTGTGTGTGTGTGTGTGTGTGTGTGTGTGCGCGTGTGTGTGTGTGTGCATCTGCGTGCGTTTGTGTGTGTGTATGTGCTTGTGTGGGTGTGTGTGCGTAGTGATGTGACTAGTCTGCCATTCTAGAACTAATCCCTAATCTGTCCAATAGGAGTGAAGCAACCTTAGCATCATCCAGCACTGAGTGTTAGCCAAACAGAATTTAATGTTATACTGTTCCTGTAAGACAAACACATGAATGAGCACCTCTTGAAACCAATACATTCCTCATGGCTACAGCAATTACCTCCTATCATGTCAACCTGTATGCTATGCAATGGAGCCACAGAGGTCTCAGGCCTCATACCAACCCACAGCCCCATGACCCCAATCTGTTCCTTTTCAAACACCCCCTTCCCCATCCCCACCCTAACACACCAGTCCATCCTCCCAGATTTTGGTTTGCTTTGGCAGCCTGCTCTTTTGGCTGCACTCTTCCCGCCAGGATCTGCGTCCCAGGGCCAGACTTCCAATGGAGTGGCGGGGGCCAAACCAGCGCGCCCCAACGATTCTGCTGACAGCGGCCGTTCCCACCATGAGGTAATGCAATTCCGGAGGGATCCCGTCTAAAGCCTCTCTTTCTGCCATTCAGGTATATAAAGCTGCAAGGGCCCGGCACAAGGGGAACAACAGCCGCTGCTCACTCGTAGGATCCCATTTCAATCCCAGCTCTCTCTCTCTCGCTTTAGCATTCAAGCTTCTCCTTCGTAAAACCCTCTGACTTGCTCTTTAGCTTGTGAAATTGAACTCTCACTCTCTTCTCTTCAGACATACACGAGCATAGACACGTAGCTTTCGGACAGCATACCTGCCCCTTGCTGTATCCTGGTACGTAGCAGCCTTTGCCAAGAGAGCGAAGCAACGTCGGACTTCTGAGTAAGCTTTGTAACCCAAGTCCTGTTGAGTCGATATGGATATTGCCATTCAGCATCCCTGGTTCAGACGGGCTCTCAGCTCCTTCTACCCTGCCCGTCTTTTCGACCAGTTCTTCGGGGAGGGCATGTTTGACTACGACCTCTACCCTTACACCTCCTCCACCATCAGCCCCTTCTACCGTCAGTCCCTGTTCCGCAACTTTGGCGAATATGCAAACTCAGGCGTCTCTGAGGTAAAGGCCTGGGGTTGATTTGAGTGGGCGATGATGTGTGATGAATGATGATGAAAAGGTGAATTCATTTGGTGCTATTTATCTTAACTGACTTTACCTTTTAATGAAGACTAGAACTAATCAGCTTACCTTTCTCTTTTTATCAAGTCTATAGTCTTCATCGTGTCATTCACCCTGTTTTTATAGGCATAGAAATTGTGTAGTTACAGAAAATGGCAATCATTTTAAGCAGTGTAAATAAGCTTGGATTTACATTGTTTGTGGTTTGACTTATTTCCCTTTATGGATGCAGTAACTTACAAGGCTTACAAGAACAGACATACGTGCTAAGTTGTATAGGCCTTCTTTATGGACTCCCAAGAACAGAGTAGGCTGATCTTCTGTTCTGTCTTTACTGACAGCAAGAGGGAGACAGAGCTAAAGAATATGGAAAGGAGGAAGGGAATCCAAGGGATCATGATTCCAGAAGAGAGAGAGAGTGTGTGTGTGTGAGAGAGAGAGATAGAGAGAGAGAGAGTGTGTGTGTGTGTGTGTGTGTGTTTGTGTGTGTGTGTATGTGTGAGAGAAAGAGAGAGAGAGTGTGTGTGTGTGTGTGTGTGTGTGTGTGTGTGTGTGAGAGAGAGAGAGAGAGAGTGTGTGTGTGTGTGTGGGGGGGGGATCTGAAAAGCCTATAGGAAGGCTGAGAGAATAAGTGAAGATGATAGTCACTGCAAAGTGAATTGAGAGGGAGAACACAGCTGGGAAGAGAGAATGGGAGAGAAAAGGATAGAAAATGCATCATGTGATTGTAAGCACATCAAGAGAAACATAGCAGCAGACCACACAACAGATCTCAGCCTCATCTGGGCCAGACCTGGATCAGGTCAGCTCTACTGTACTCCACTATAGAGCAAAGGGGCAAATATAGGCAGTAAAAATAAGTAAAAGAGTCAAGTCACAGTCTATGTGTGGGGAGAGGAGACAGAGACCAAAGGCAGTAAGATGTTACACAGAATAAAAATTGCCTAATGAAGCAATTTGTCGACTAAAGTTGAACCATTAGATTTTTCCACCAGGCACTGGTCCGACCTGGGACGACATGCTCTGGAATGCTCCCTAACCTTTACCCTAAAATTGAATTCCTTCTGTTTCTCAGGTGAGGTCTGATAGGGACAGGTTCTCCGTCTTCCTGGACGTGAAGCACTTCTCCCCTGATGAGCTCAATGTGAAAGTGATGGAAGACTATGTGGAGATCCACGGCAAACATGCAGAGAGACAGGTAAAGCTCTGCCAGTTGAACTGACGCTTGAGCTCTTAGCTTTGGTTTTGAATCTGTCATCTGTTTAGTTGCCCTCTAACTTCACGCTTGCCGTACTTGCATTACTTTGATTACTTAGATTAACTGTACTGGATCATTACTGCACTTTCATTACTTTGGTTATAATCATTTCCTGGACCCACACATGCAGACACACACACACACACACACACACACACACACACACACACACACACACACACACACACACACATTTTTGCTGATGTCTTTTGGTCATCTTCCCTCTTTTCCCTCCACTGATTTTAAAATGTTTTATTGGCCCTGTGGGAGTAGAGCTCCTCCTAGCTCCTCTGTTATTTTTACGTCACGTCTGCGTCAGAGACTGGCCAGGCATTCCAAGAGTGTGTGTGCATGTGTGTGTGTGTATATGTGTCTATGTACGTGCGTGTATGTGTGTGTAGGAGTTGTTATCTCTTTGTCCTTGCCAGTCACAGGTCCAATGATGTGAGTGAGTTTCAGTTGGTCTCAGAATTATATTGGTGGTACGTGGTGTGCTCCATGTCTCCATGACTTTTGGAATTTAGACAAAACATAGTTTGCCTAATGAAGATGAGAATCCTATCTCATTTTGTGCATCTGTACACACACACACACACACACACATACCCATTTCTTTTGTTCACTTATAATAGTTTTAGATTTGACAAATGGAAAGCCAACAGCTGGTTAACAATAAATTTTAATAAATGATTCTCCAATTGAGGAGATCTCAAGGTTATCCTAAGCCTAAAAGGTTAAGCCATTTCCATCCCTCCTCTCTACCTGTGTTTCTCTTAGATCAGTAGGAATGCTTCGGTCAGCTGACAGCTTTCCATTTCATTAGAGCAGTCCCAACTGTACTATTACATTTATTTACATTTATGCATTTAGCAGACACTTTAATCAACTATCATCATTCGTTAACTATCAGTGACATCAGGCCAGTCTCCCCTAGAGCAACTTAGGGATAAGTGCCTAGCTCAAGGGCACAATGGTGGCAGCCAAGATTCAAACCAACAAATTCCAGACTACTACCATGCTAGCCAGGTTCCTTAAGCACTACGCCACCACCGCCCCATTATTAGTGAGCTAACAATGTTAGAAGATGCAAAGTAGAGGACAGCGACATGAACGACCACAGCAGTGGCCGGTAGGGCAAAGGAGGTGCCCATGGATATCACACAACTATGTGTGCCACATAGTTAAATCCTGGATGGCATAGCTGTTTTGTGTAACATCTAACCTTTGTGCTACTTTAGGTTACTAAATAGGGTGCTGAACAGACAGAGCAGATGAGGTCATGTTTATGGTAAAGAGGGCAAATGCAATTAACTGATCGTACTTACACTTCTTGGGGATTAGCGTGTGTGTGTGTGCATGTGCGCACCTGTGTGGCAATGTTCCGAATACAACCATTGGTCACAGCCTCCTATTTTAAACTCTTAATTTGAATTGTCTGGTGACATACTGTATATCCCAGACTATATCATAGTTAGCTGTCTTTGTTTAGTTTATCTCCTGTGTAATTCTTTCATCTATTTTTTGCTTGTTTTCTTCATCCAGGATGACCATGGCTACATTTCACGTGAGTTCCACCGCCGCTACCGCCTGCCCTCCAGTGTGGACCAATCTGCCATCAGCTGCTCACTGTCCACCGATGGCATGCTGACCCTCTGCTGCCCTAAGAACGGTTCCGACGGCACGCGCTCTGACCGCAGCATCCCCGTCATCCGCGAGGACAAGAGCAACGTGGCGCCTTCCTCTTAGACGGGTACCACCCGCTGTGCCAACCGGTTGAGTGGGGAGTGGGGGTGTGTGGGAAGGGAGGTGACAGCATCGGGTGGGGTTTGGGGGGCGGGTTATGCCTGGTCATCTAAGATGGGAGGGGGTGAGTTGAGTGGGGACAGGGAACGGGCTAGATCAGTAAGGTGACCTTCTGTCCATGTTTAAACAATACTCTGTGGACAAAGGACTGGGTTCACGTCAAACCCCTCTCCCTGAACCCCAGGTCCTACTCTTCTAGCTCCTGTGCCAATCCCTCAATCTACCCCTCAACCTCACACCCTACTCTACCTGAAAGATAGCGGTGTACATCTAGCCTGTTTTACTCTCTCCTTTTCACTAGACCTTGTGCTATAATCACAAGCATTAATGTCATTGTCTTACACTGCTTCTGGGAATGGATGGGTAAGTGGGGGCTGGAGTGGGCCTAGTGGTTTCGACATGCCTGAAATGGTTTGATTAGTCAAATCTGAGTCATTTTAATCTTTCAGTTCAAATTTTAAGATGACAGTGCCTCCCTATGCTTATTCCAGCATTTATTTGTTGGGTGATGCAAGGCTAACCAGGTCCTTAGACATCTCAAGGATCCACTTTAAGCAAAGTAATCAAGTCACTAGGGTCAAGTTGACTAGGGTCACATCTTGGGTCATTGGAGGTAACAGGGATCATTCCAGGTGGTTTCTTATTCACTTGGACCATTCACCCATCCAGGCTTTTCCTCCACTCCTCCGTCTTGACTCCCTTCTCTCGTGTCAGACAAAACTTTCCTGTCCTGTAGTTCTAGCCCTGTTCTGCTGACATCTGAAATCACCTGATAAGTATACACTAAAAAGTATAATAAAGTTGTATCATTAACCCGTAAGTGGTAATGTGTGGCCTGTTTTTTAATCTCAGTGGAAATGAAACACTGTGTTTTTTTAGTGAAACACTTCTGTTTTTTAGTGCATAGTATACACCGCACAGTTCTATTATCAATTCCAGTCATCTCCATTTTTTATCTCAGTGATTCAGATTGTTATTTCACTCTCGTATTGTTTTTCTAACATTCTAACATAATATTCACCTATGTAGTACATGAATTTATATATGGATAATATTGTATCATGTATCATATATAATACTCTACATAGTATATGAATTTTATGCACCGTCTATATAGGCACCATATAGTGGCACTAATGTAACAGATACATTAGCCAAGTATCTGACACTGTCTGTGAATATGACAACCATAAAATAGGCCTATTAGCAGAATAGAATCACACAACTTCTTTCAGCAAGCTATAGCATACTGAAGGTTTGGTGGTTGTGGTTATGCAAGTTCTGGGAACCCTTTACGGAACCTAAAGTGAACTAGTTCAGCAGTGCAGTTTTAGGAGGACAACAAGAGGGACACATTTGTGTCCTCAGACAGGGAGGGCGAGTGAGTGTGTGTGTGTGTGTGTGTGTGTGTGTGGTGGATGGTGGGAGGAGGAGTGGGAGGGTGCGGAGAGAGGGAGACAGGGTTTGCAGGGGAGGGTATTTTGTGTGTGTGGGTCTCTGTGTGTCTCTGTGTGTGTGTGCCTGTTTGTGAGAGAGAGCATTAAAGTGCGCCTCAATGGGCTTGAGCTGAGGTGAATGACGCACATTTGTCAGGCTGTGGAATGTTTAGCCTCTTTTGGCCCACACAAGAGAGCTGCTGGCTCGAGGCAGCCCTGATTGCAGTAACAACGCACTTCCAGGATGATTATAGTCATCTTGCCAGGAGACATCTCACCTGTGCTTTTCAGGGAGCAGTAGTGTCTGGACATTCTGCTGTCTACGTGACTGAAATTACTGAGTCATGTCTGGCACTTGTCTGGCTGGTGGTAGTTTTGGTAGTTTGAAGTTAACTACGTATTCTAGATGCAGAAAGTAAAAAGTCATTCTCAGTATAGAATGCCATTTTTTAGGACATACTCTCTGCAATCCTCTCCATATAATTGCACAAAGCCTTACTCCATATGGAGTCTGTATATAGTATATTCTGATGCATATAATTGAAAATGAATACAATTAGAATACAGTTCAAATATAATTTGAATACAAAAGTTTATATAGGTTAAGTATCTAAATACATTTGCTTAATTACAAAAATATTGACAATATTGTTCAGTACAATTACAAAGGGCAAAAACAAAGAAAACAATCTCTGCAGACATACATTGTTATATATATACACATACCTAATTCCTGCACATAGCTATACATGTTCATTCAATGTAAAGTAATTAAAGTGATATGGAAGAAACACAATGTTGAGATATGTATTTGCTCTTGCCATGTTCCACAGCAAACACGTTAATAGCTAGTGGGACACCATGCATATTGTTCTTGAGCTCCAATCATTCACCACAGTTACATTTAGCAGACTTACATTTGTCAACTATCAGTTAGTTCAGGGCCAGAGCAGTCAGTCATGCTTTTGGGACAAACACGGGAGACATTTAATTGTTTTTCCCAGTATTGTACAGAGTCTTTGTTTCTGTAACAATTTAAGGCAAGTTCCTATAAAACTTATTCACATAAAAATCTGTTCTTACATACAAAAGTAGTTTTCTTTTGATCCAAAAGGAGTGTTGAATATCGTTATAGATGCTAAATATACTTTATAACATAAAGTACTGCTAACTATAACTTAAGTAAAAAAGACCAAGGGAGCATAAAAATGAGAAAAGAAAAATTGTGAACAAAACTGTGTGTCTTCATCTTCATAGTGCTCTTAAAAACCTTGATGAGAGTGAATAGTTATACTTATCTTTATTAAGAAACTTTTGTCTAAAATGAATATTTAATACCTTGTGACATATGATATAAATGATGACTGAGGTATAATTAGTGGAGCACTCTGGTTACCCATTCATTAACCCCTTGATTGCCATCACCTGGCAGCTGTCCCCCTGGCTTTAAACTTGCTGTGGATGGAGTTAGGAAGTCAAGGCCTGAGGAGAATAGTTCTGGGGCAGTAGGATGGTGTTGTGTCTGAGGCAACGGGCTAATATGCAGCTTTGTCTCCAGAAGAGCAGCAGTCGAGACAATATTGGCTGAACAGGAGGGGGCGGACAAGGAGGAGGAGGATGTGAGCGGGCATGAAGATGAGGAACTGAAGGAGAAGCAAAAGTCTCTGCTCGAAGGAGGCTGCAGGTGAGAGGCAGGAGGATGGAGCGGCGTTTGATCGTGACAGAAGGACGGACGGGTGTCTCCTGGTTGAATATAGGGGGGTGGGGAGAGAAGGCCTAGGCCAGAGAGAGCAGGAGGGGATGGAGGTCCATGGAGGAGGTGGTGATCCAGTTGTTGGGAGTTTTGGGAAGATGAAGCATGTTCAAACTGTGGCTGGATCATCTGGATCCTCCTATGACATGAAACAAACAACAACAGTCATGTCTGTCTTCCTGTAATCAGCTCTGATGCACATAATCCTGGCAGTGGCAGCCCTGCTACACTTGGTACTTGTACTTTGACAACCACTGAGCTACAGCTTAAGCTTCAAAGTTGAGTACTAATACCCCAGGGGTATATGAAAAAATCTATGACTTATACAACACATCTGACATTATGCCAGGCCATTCAAGCATTTCCCTCACAGTAATGTATGGCTAGGTGAGGAATTCTTTATTACTTACTATGGCTCAAACTCATCCTACAGTATATTTATGTTACATATATGAAGCATGTGTGTGTTATGCAGCAGAAATACAGCATTAGCGATTTCAAACTTATTATTTCAAACTTATTACCTAGTATTATTGAAATAAACTGTCTATGGTGCTGGATGTACTCAGTAGGACTGTAGAATGTGTCAGGAGGTATAGAGTCTAGGGAGGGATAAAGGTTTTGGAAGCACAGCTTTAGCAGACATTTGCCTATTTAGTGTGGACAGGTGTGCTCACCTGTATACTTCCAGGGACTCTTCTCCGTGATGAGGACCAAATTCCCAGGAGTGAGCAGGAGCTGGAGTCGAAGAAAGGGGTTTGAGCTGGAGGGCCTGGGCCTCGTCCACTTCCATACGGCCAGAATGCCCGACTGGTGGCCACGCCGCGGTGGGACGAGGCAGGCCACGGTAACGTGGCAGTCCCAGATGGCCCTTGGCACGAATGCTCTTCCTCTGTGGCTGCCGGCAAGCTTTGAGACCTACACAAGAGGTTGGGTAGGACCAGACATGCCATGTTGAAAAACTGACAAAGATAGCATAAATGGTGTGAGATCACAATCTCCTTGAAAAAATTTAACTTTACTGATTACATACTTGTGGCGTTAATTACAACCTATAAGTTTTTAACCTGATAAGTTTAATCTAATAGTCCCCTCTGTCTTCAAGTAGTCGTAAAGATGTAAACACGACCGGACACATTATACTGCGATTTGCTCCTCATCCAGTCTATTTGTTTGAGCTGTGTTCATGTTTCCTAGAAGTATGCTTTTACATTTGCTACCAGCAGACACATATAAATCACTGGACAGAATTGATCACAAGTGACTAATATCAAAAAATCAAGCAAGAAACTGAGGTCATTCAGAGGTAACAAACACATAAATGTTAAAGTTAATGCCTGCATAAGCTTAATATTGATAATTTACAGAGCCAGGAGTTTACACACCCTAAGGGGCTCAATATAGTCAGCTCATGCAAATGAAGAAAACAGAGTATAGAGACAAAGTCTGCAAAGTCTCTTCTACTTCACAGCACCTGCTGACAGTGATGTATCCGAAGCTCGTCTACCCTCACTGAAGCTGGGCACAGTAAGTCTAGCCTGCTCACACATGCCTTCTTTTGAGCACTGGCTGAGGGTTTTCTGGTGAGGGCCATGGGGAGTAAGGGCTGCAGCGACTGTGAGTCTGCACATGGGTCCAGTGGCGGGTGACAGGGGGATGCCAACCAATGAGCCAGCGGAGGATGCCAAGGCCTTATTGCCATTGTCACTATCCTTAGGATCATCATCTACCAGATGCACTACTATACCTGTGGAGGGGGGAGAGAGAGAGAGAGAGAGAGAGAAAGAAAAGGGAGGTTGAGTCACTTACACTAGACCTGAAATCCAGTGTCTTTTTTCTCAAGTTGTTGTGACAAATTACCTACGCCTAGGCTTGACACTATACAGTGATACTGCTATGGGGACATTAATCAACATGATCCTTAGGGATGTGACCCATATTTTCCTAGCTTTCCATCTTGCTCACAAACAGACTGTGCATCAATTTACTCAAATTATATACCTCACAATTTTCAAAAATGTTTAAAAGAAGTAATTTGAGCATTTTTACACATAATACTTTGCAGAAATAATTTTGCCAGTCTACTCTACAATGCCTTACCAAACTGTAGTCCACAATAAGGCTAAAAATAATATTTATAAATTCAGACATGCATTGGCCAAATAAAAAGGGAATTTACACAGCATTTGATGTGAGATGTGACATATTTGACACTCACGTGGCAGTTTGATGCAAACAGATTGGTTGGGAGATGTCTTGGTCAGCTCAAGATCATCATTCGTGGTTGAATCCAGAGTAGCCCCAGCCTGACCCTGCTCTTCTCTCTCATAGCATTGCTCTGTCTGAAGAGTTCCTGCCTGTCCTTCTTTGCTGCTTATTTCTGTCTTCAGCTGGATGTCTGGGGAAGGGGCACTTCCCTCAAGGAGCCCGCTCAGGATGACCTCTCCTCGGGGAGGGAAGTCCTCCAGTGAGGCTCCAGGGGAGGCCTGGGTTGCACTCTTCCCCTGCAGGCTCTGTTGCAGAGGGAGGTGCTGCCTCACCCGCTCCAGTAGGAGGCAGTAGATGGCAGAAAAGTGATTGTAGCTGCCACTCTGAAGGGACTGGAAGAAAAGAAGAAGAGAATGTGCACAGTAAGTCCATGCAAGTGCAGGAGTTCATCATGACTAAATTCAGGCTGTCTGAAAGGTCTCCCGTATCCATTCCATTTCCCAGCCTCTATCCTTGGGCTCCTTGGAGAACACAATGAGGTCGAGAGGAGCAAAGGAGCGGTGCAGTGCATCATCCTGATCAGTTGTTGCTTCTGCAGCAATTCATTCTTGAACATCACTATGTCCTCGTGTAGAGAACCATACAGTGTATATGGTGGTAAGTTAGCTTCAAAAGGAAGCACTGAAGCACTTACAGTTGCAATTCCTGAGCATTTAGAGAACTTAACTAGCTCCCACTTGTAAACGTCCTAGTCAATGCATGTCCTAACTGATCTAGCACAAGTTGGGTTTGGGTTGGGTTGGGAAATTTTTTGATTCGCTTGACCATATGGACTTTGGTCACTCTATTACCTCAATGGTGCGTTGTCTGTCGATACCCAGTGTCTGCATGATGCCAAGGATATGCTCGCTGTAGCCACCCAGGCCTGGAGCACTGTCTGATAGAGGGGAACAGGAGACGGTCTGGCAGGCGGCAGCCACCACAGGATCAGCCAGCATCCAGCGATGCTGCTTGATCTGGGCCAGGCTGATGCGCTTTGCTGGGTTAACAGCCAACATCCTCCGGATTAAGTTCTCACATTCTGTGGGAGAAACATTATTGATATTATTATGTGGTGTAAACCTAGTGATTGTGCTTAGATCCTAGGGGAATAGAATGGAATGGAATGGAATGGAATGCGTGTGTGGGTCACAAGTGTGTATGGTGAGTGTGTGGCAACAGTGTTTGTGTGTGTGTTTTTGTGCAAAAAGACTTTGTGTCTCAAATCCTACCTTGTGACATAAAGAAAGGTACTCTAAAACGTCCCTTAGTGACCCTTTGTCTGAGGAGATAGAGGTTGTCCCCATCGAAAGGCAAAGTTCCACACACCAGCACATATAAAACCACTCCAAGGCTCTGGAAAAGAAACCAAAAAACTAGCTTGATGAAGCATGAAGTAAGTTTTATTGTCTTAGTCCTCCTTCAAACTAAAAATATGAACATGAAGTTGACTGTACTTAGCCATTTGTCATTGTTAGGAGTATGTTCTCGTACTTTCCACTAGAACATGAGATGGATCTAAAGCTACTGCCGTATTGTTCCTACCCAAATGTCAAGCATTGGGCCCTCGTAGGCTTTCCCCTCAAAGACCTCTGGCGCTGCATATGGGGGGCTGCCACACCATGTAGACAGGGTCTCCCCTGGCTTGTAAAAGTTACCAAAGCCAAAGTCTGAAAATCAAATAATAAAATGTATCAAAGTCAATTTGTGGGATGCAGAGTTGAGCTGATAAAATAGAATACAGAGTGCACTCCACACAATGGCAAAAAGAGTTCCTTCTTAAGGACCCAGTTATGTTTAGTAGGTGCTCGACACACTCTTCCTCACTCACTCTTCATCACACATCCAGTTACCATTAAATATTCTCTGCCCCATAATAGACAACATGGTGCTCACGCACATCAGTGAGCATGTAGTTCCTCACGTTCAGGATTTTATCAGTCTTATCGTGCTCAAGTGAACACCCACCCCAGAATGGAAGACATCTCTGAGGGGAACTGAAAGGAGATGTCTAAGGGCACAGAACCATGGGGGCACACACAAAGTGAAAGAAAGACAATAGAGTGCCTTAAGAAACAGAGGTGGAAATATAGCATCCTTCTTGCAACACATCCCACCTGCCAACTTGATGTTCATATTGGCATCCAACAACAGATTCTCAGCCTTCAAGTCACGGTGGATGATGTGGCGTTGGTGGCAGTACTCAACGGCGTTAACAATCTGCCAGAACTTTCCGCGTGCCTCTCCCTCCGAAAGGCGGCCAACAGTCGACAAATAGTCTTTAATGATGACAGAGAGGGGAGTTGAAAATGAGATATGGGGTAAACAGATTTGATTAGGGGTAGGAGAAAAGGCCAGATAAAGAAAAAAACAAGCTTGAGAAAAAAACAATTTGGCAATCACATCCTAGGCAATTACATTCCGTTCAAACTAACTACAGCTAGGTAGTAGCCGCCTGGCTAGCTGCCTCAGTTTTATCTCTTACTTTGAGACACCTTTCAGGTTGACAACCCAACACTTGGCTGAGACTGAGATCATGTGCTTAATGTCGCCCAAGCAATCACAAGGAAAGCTTTTAACTGTGTCCATATCAGTGGTTTGTTTGTGTACTCTCAACAGTTTGGTACAGGCTATGGGAATTTTCACAGACTGAGCCTCATCAGTGGGGGCATGCACTGTGCAAAGGCGCACGTAGCAAGATCTTTTTTTGAAATGCATTGTTTACTCCTTTAATCTTAAACTGTGGCTCTTTACATACACAAAGACATAAAAAATGTGCACCCTGAAGCTCTAACTAAGCTCATAGGATACAAAAAAATAAAGCTACCAGTAAACGTAATAAGAATAATATGTTAATCTTACCAAACATTTCTCCATTTTGTGCATACTCTGTCACCATGTATAACATGTCTTTAGTTTCCATGACCTGCAGATCATACAGGGAGAACCATGGCATTACTATTTAATAGTTTATTCGTGAAAATTCAAGTCTTTGCACTTAATAAACATTTCTGTAGTTCAGTTAGGTCTATTTGAATCTCTGTTTGTTACACGTCCTCATATGAGTTGTTTTATGTAGGGCAAAGTTCAGCTGTTGTCATACAACAGCTCTGAAATAGCCTGATTCTGTGGTAAACTGAAATCGCTATTGGGAAAGCAATCTGATTTTGACCTTTTGTGCACAAAGGTCACAATTTTCCGCTGCGCAATTCTCCAGAGGGGCGCTGAATGAATAGCTCAAAAAGGAAAGGAACAAGCATGGGAAACAAACTACTGGATCAACCAAAATTTACAAGATGCTACTTCTCTGTATAACTATGTGGACCTTCAATGATTTGTTACATGCACGTTTGCATGATTTAAGCAGATACTAAGGTGTTGTGTAAACACACTCATTTTACATAAGAACTTGTAAATAGCCTACTAAAAACTGCAGTGCTCGCTCTCATACGCCGTCTCTCTTTCTCTCAGATACACACACCTGATAGAGTTTGATGATATGAGGATGGTTCAGCAGCTTCATGATTTGAACCTCTCTGTTGATCTTCTCGAGATCCGAGGAATTTAATCTGGTTTTGTCAATAATCTTTATGGCAACCTAAGGAAAAGTACCGTCGAATAAATAGGCTGCACCAAACAAGCCAAGCAAAATTATGTAAACTAACTACAGCGCTCAGCATGCAGAACCCACCTGAGTTTTGGTGACTTTATGCCTTGCCAGTTTCACCACGGCAAAAGTCCCTTTACCTAAAGTCTTGATGATTTCATAGAAGCCGACTTGAAGCGGTCGCTCATGATGTTTGGGAGTCCCCGAATCGCAGCGGTCCGAAAGGATAACCATGATTATTCCTATTTGACTCCAGAATCAACAGAAAATTCTCATCAAATGTCGCGTGGGCGAACACATTGTTGCTCCAGAAAACACGGTTAAAAGGTTTTGCATCATTGGCAAGTAAGTCGCGATCTCACTGTGTACACAGAACCTCTCCATCAAATATTTGAACATTTCTTTCACATTTATCAACTGTTATCTGCACGATAGGCCTACATGATCTTATAGTTTTCTTTTTTCTTTTCATCTGAACCTACCTCTACAAGCATCTGCAGCAGCTGTAAAAACTTAGAGAGTTGACTTCAGCCATTGGCATCAGGGCGGCAATTCACAGCTTTCCTCTCGGATAAAATAAAGCAGACACGTAGCCAATATCTGATGGTGGTGTGCACAAATCCATGTCCATCACTGCGAGCGTATCTGGCATAATGAAACTGTTCCAAATTAGTGGTAGTCCCCGCCCCTTTATGGTTAACAAATCGATTCCCCATTCATTAACGTCATTCTGGCGTCAGTAGCCCCATGCTAACACGAGCTGCGGGAACGCTGGATGGGGTTGGCCACTGACGAGCGAACCAGGGGTAAAGTCAGGTTACCAAGAAACGAGCACGTGGAGTGACGTGAGTAAATAAACATGTTGAGCATATGTGCACAATATTTCCAAACAAATACAAGTCTTGAAACAAATATGATCTGTCATGTGCCTTTAGTTCTTTAAAGCATCCATGCGACTTGGTTTGCCATTTACGTGCATGTGTTACATGGTCAGTTTTCCCCATGTTGTATGTTTCCATGTTCATGAACGTGCATATAGGGTAGACAGGTTAATGCAGCTCACATTCAACAACAGCGCGAGGCGAAACCGATTAGTAAGTTCCACGTCTTAAGGTATTATCCACGCGGTCTAGAAGCTCACCTCAAGACCTGCGTCATGGCTGATCTGTCCTCCTCCCTTTCAATCCAACGTTTTGGTTCGAATTTTGACCTCTCGAATAAGACATAACGCTTTGAAATGTATTACGCAGGCAGACCAGTAGGTCAATACTAGTCTATTTAGTATGTGTGTGTGTGTGTTCCTGTCACAGCTGCCCAACCACATGTGTATTTTCAACTCATCACAACTATGTCTACATTTTTAATACTGAAGTATGTCACCATATAAGCTGACCTGTCTAAATACAGTGTAAATAAAGGCCTACTCTTGAACCCTTGAGGAAATTCTCTGCATCTTCATAACCGATACACACAAGGCGCACAGTGTGTGAAAACACATTAACCGGCAGTGTACAGCCTGCTGTTGCGGTGCCCGGGACAGTGAGGGGTTAAGTGCAGCGGCGTAACTATCGGTAAACAGGGACCGCAGTTGCTTACGGACGGTGGCAATCCAGTGCCCGGCAGTTATTAATAAAGGTTACCCACTGGGCCCTTCTACACGTCAGACAATACCTAAAGTACCTGCTCCATAGCACCCAGCTGTATAGAACTATCTGGGATCTATCTGACCTAATCAGACACTCGCTTATTCCATGGTGGGCTCTTACAGCATATCCACCTAAATAGGCTACTATAGAGGCTGTAAATACACAACTATGTTATGTAGGCCTAATTTATATTGACAACATATTATAGTGATCATTAAATAATCGACGAAGTGTACAGCGATGTATTTTGGTGTATTTCGTTTTTACATTGCGACTGGGGATTGTGCGATATGGAAGTAAACGTATTATATGCAAAACAGTAATACACTGGCCTCTGAGCGTTCATTGTCCAAACTGAAACTGATGAAAAGCTACCTGAGGAGCTCAATGGGACAGTGTCGTCTCTCTGGACCTGCCATATACTGTCAATTGAGAGTGACCGTACGCGTCAACTGGATCTTCTGGATGTGATTGACAACTTGCACAGAGGAAAGCCAGGAAAATTGAGTAACAATTTTCGTAAGTTTATGGTGCGCTATCACCAGCATTATTTTCTTCATCTATGGCGCGCCGTCACATTTTTTTCTATTTGTTGTGGTGCGATTAGTCTGCTTCTGTCAGTCGTCTGATTTATCCTAGCTGCTTTAATGACCTATTAATGGTATTCGTGGACATTGCGTCATCATTCGTTGTAAAGGGGGCCCGCCTTGATAATCTTCCTTAAGGGCCCGGTGTTGGCTTGTTAGGCCACTGCGTAAGTGCCTCAAAAGACACTTCAGTCGCGAATGACATGAATGATGTTTGACAACCTCTCCAACCCACATTTTTTTCTTCTTTTTAGGGATCGAATCGCCACCCTTCCATCACAAGTCTGTGGTCTTAGTATGTAGTATGTATTTTCAGTGGAAACAGTTAACCAGATTTTCAGATATTTGCCATGCTTTTCCAAAGGCGAATGAATGAAGTTTAAACTGCAAAATGTATTTGTGATTCAATTGGTATGAGTGTAAATGGCATTGTGTGTTTTCTTAGGTTAGATTAGGTCATTAAATGTGAGAAGAAGCTGTCAGACATGTAGAACACCAATAGGTCCATCACTGGAGCTGGAGGTCACATGATGTAGAACTAATCGTATCAGAGGTTTTGACCTGGAGTGACCCTACCTTGTGAATGGACAAAGAGATGCATGTGAGCGAATACCTCTGTCCCGATACGCCATAATTCTCACTTAACTGTCTGCAAGTAGTTTCACTCTAGACACGTAAAGGAAAAATCTGGCGTTAACTGATGTATGCCAGACTTTTCCTTAAAGTCTGATACACACAAACTCACAGTTGAAATCATTTTGAATTTTAATGTGGCTAATTTATTTTACTTTTCTGCTAATGGCATAGCCAGTAGCAGCACCAAAAGAGTTCTGGAAACATAGTAGGCCTATAGAACAACCATTTCTGTGCAAAGACTTTGACAGAGGAAGACTAGATCTACATCATCCAGTGTCTCTCATTGTGTCAAAGGCGTTCAAGATGTTCACCAATTCATGTGACATTTTCTAAAACTCTGTTACTATAAAAATGGCACAAGGTGAGAACCATATGGACGCAGTAGTGTTCCACCATCTGTACAAATAAGCCAAAATAAATGTTCAGAGGTGGCTTGACTAATTTTCCCTTCTGGCTTTTGTTGCAAAAGTCAACTTTGGACCAAGGATCCATGGCAATATGTGTGACAGCATCAACGCTAACACAGCTTTAAAGGTTGAGCTAACAACAGAGTATACTTGTACTGTGTGTGTATGTGTGTGTGTGTGTGTGTAAGTGTCAAAACACATGATCACACACAATCATCTGATTTTAAGGTGCCCTGACACACAAAACCATTTTTACCATTTGCTTCTGAAATATGATAGGTCTATATGAGATTGTTAAATGGTGCGTGTGGAAATGTAATAGCCTACCATCTCAGCTGTCTGCAATAGCCAATGAAAACAAATAAAATGGAGAAAAATTAGCCAATTAGAAAAGTATCTCAGTGATACATAGAACTGATTAACTCAGAGCCATTGGTAGAACTAAATTATTTCCCAATCCATCCTTCCCAATCCATCCTCTCATGTAGCAACGCAAGGTCAAGCAAAGCCAAGAAGCAAAAATGACAGACAGGCAGAATAGCAATGGTTTCATTTTTATTTTTTTGCTTAAATAACTTCAACAAGTTGCAAGCATGTTGCCAACAAAAGGAGAGTTCAATTGTGGAGAAGTCCATCATTATTTGTGTCCAGTGTATTTTGAAAAGGTAGGTGTAGGGGCTGGAGAGAGCAGTAAAGTGTATGAGGGGAATGGACTTTTGGGTGCGAGACTGCCCTAGTCTGCACACAAGACACACACCGCATCATTTCCCAAGTTTGACTGGATATATTAGCCCAAATGCACAAATTGCTCCACTTTTTTAAACCTTGAATGTCTGTATTGACCTTGATTTAAACTTTTGTGTTGCTTTTAACTATTTTGCTGAGATGTATTTTGGACATGTATAGTTAATTTCTATTCATGTTTACATATGTTTATTTATTGTCTATTGTACATTTTTTATATTGCATCAGATACAGTAATTTTAACTGATTTTACCCTTGATTTATGAACAGTTTTTTCAGGGACTCTGAGGCCCTGTTTACACTTATCTAGATATTTTTATCAACAGATTTTTTTTTTATCTGTTTGGGCCTTTTGTTTACACATAAACAGAGTTTTAGCCACCTCAAATGGATATTTTTTAAAAGTGCCTCTAAAGTGGAGATTTTTCAATACTCTGTATTTCTTGATTCCACTGGATATGTGTAAATGCAATACAAGAGAAATAAACGGATAAAAAAATATCCGTTTATAAAAATATCTACATACATGTAAACAGGGCTAAAATTGTTGCCGTGTGAGTTACTTAACATAGGCCTCAAAAACTCAGTACTACATATTCTTTATTCAAACTGAACCATATTTACAGTCAATAGAGATCTGACAACAACATTACAGTGTTAAATCAAAGCACTTCTTCAAATGATTATTTACCAAAAACAGCGTGTGTGTTTAGGGGAAAACAAACTGAGCGACTGCCAGTAATACAGAGCTGCTTCTGTTGCCAGGTGAGTTGCATGTGACTGGAAGAAGCTTCTGAAAAACCTTCCACGCTGTGTCCTCATATGGCACTAGAACCTGTGAGAGCAGAAAAACAGGTGTGCTGAACGGCGAAACAACATAAATCACCCTTTGACAAACCACTTGCATTTCATTTCAGTGAAGAGGTGCTCACGTATGCAAATGCCAACAACCAATTCTAAGGAAAGATGAGAAAAATAATAATACAATCTTTTGTCCCTGTTACAGCAGCCATTACAATTTAACTCTCATTAAGCTCACTAGACTGATGCAGTCTGTAAGGACAACTAAGTCATGATTCCTCTTTAAATGACTGGTGTGTAATGTTGTTTGAGCAAGCAAGTCATTTCTTTATGGTTAGAAAAATTCCATCTGTAAATGGGTAACAGTTTTTAAGCTGATACTGAACTAGTTCACATAAATATCTATGAGCTGAATGAATTAAACTTTAAGATACTGCTAATAAGTGCAGAGATTAGCATATCTGCTGCAGAAAAATGCATTGCCTGAAGGTTGCAAGGAGATGCACTTGAAGAGCTGGACAGCATAAACAAAAGAGTCTATGCATCCCCCACGAACTGAACTTTTTTCCCACAACACACGTTTTCAATGCATCAAATACAACAGTGCAACGGTCTACGTGCACAAGTAGGCATAGAAGTCTTTAGCCACAACGTCCTTCTCCCCAACACACCCACCCCCCATGACAGATCCATACAACCTGAGTGTTCAGAATAAATAAAGAAACCATACTTTGCTACTTGCTGTCGTTTCTTCACCAAGAAGGGAGTCTTGTCCTTTTCGGTGGCACTCGCACGTTCCTGGGCAGAGGAAGGGACAAGGGGCACCAGGTCTTCCAGCGTCTCCTGGGCCGTCTGCCTGAGGCCTTGGTGGCGGCTGGAGGCCAGCTGGCGGATGCGGCCCAGGGGAAGTGAGGGTAGCAGGTCAGCGGCCAGGTGGGCCAGCACCTCCTCCTCCAGGAGCAGGGACTGGAGAAGCCGTAGGGTGTGGTGGCACACGTCCAAGTCACTCTCTGGAGGATGCAAGTGTGTGTTTTTTGTGTGTGTGTGTATGTGTAAGTGTGAGTGAGTGAGTGTGTGTGTGTGTGGGCGCGTGAGAGGCATATAGAAGTATGCATGCGTGCCATGTGCATGTTGAAAGTATTTTTTATATTTGTGTGCAACAGTGTGTGTAGCAATGGAGGTGAATGTTTACAGAGACAAAGAACAAAATACAGAGAGTGATATTAGTTAACCTTTCTGACTGTAATAACATAAAAAAGGATAATTTGGGGGGGGGGGGGGGGGGTCAGACCAGATGCGGATCCATAGATGAGCCTAGTTGGGTACAGGCCCATCCAGATTGACAGCTGGTCAATCCAATCAGATTAGTCTTGACCGATGTTACATTTTTTTTTTTTTCATAAACTAATTACAATTTCTGAAGATTATGAAGCGCAGTCCATAACCGCATCAGTTAAAAGGTACTTCAAATGAAAATGCTAAAACTCATTATCATAGGCTAATTTTAACCTTCCAAGGTTTCCTCCTCACTGACACTGTTTCAGTTCATTTGCTCTGTTGTTAGAGAAGGAGGCTCAGAACTGAAAGGTCAAAAGAAAAACAAACGCTGTCAAAAACATAATCTCCATGGCGGAGGTAATAAAGATGCTCGCGGTTAGACCTTGATGCTTGAATAAACTAATTTCATATTTGCTGGAGAAGTTGCGAGACTACAATTATGATATTGCTCAACACCCTGCATCTTGTAAGGTAGGTCTGTTTGCGCAAGGAGTTCTGAAGTAGCCGAATTTGTTTTACACAGCCTACAATGCATCCATCCTGACTGCAATATGAACAAATGCAAATTTAATGTTTTTACATTTTCACAATTTTACATCGGGTGGCTTCTTGGACCAGCTTGATTTAACTTTGGCCCCACCTATTAGCCACGTTCTAGATCTGACACTGGACCAGACAGAAAATTGGGACAATGAAAAAGCAAGTCAAAGAGAGACAGAGGAAAAAATGAGAGAGAAAAAGAGGACAGGAGAAAAAGAGCGGACGCAATGGAGGGATACACAGTGAAGGCGAGAAGATGAAGAAAGGAGGGAGGAGGGCAGAAAGAGAGACAGAAACAGACAGAGACGTGGCCTTAATCCCTCTCTTCCCATCTCCCTTTACTGCACGTGAATTCTACAGCTCTGACGTCAAGAGCATAGCATGGGGCCATCTCAGACACACAGTCTCTCTCTCACTCTCTCTCACACACACGCACAGTTGCTCTGTACACACACTTAACTAAGCAAAATATCTCAACTTTCTATCTGCCTCACAAGGCACAGTTCTCAGTTGATCCTTTTTTAAGGATGACTCCCCCCTATTCTTCCCCTTACCTTCCAGTAGGGTCCAGAGAAGTGGAAGCAGTGCAGGGTTTCCACTGATGTACTTCAAGCCCTTTGTGTTGATGCTCACGTTATACAAGGCCATCAGCATCAACCTGGATGGAACAGTAAAACATGCAGGTAGTCAATCAAACAGTAGAACATCCAGGTGTTCCATAGAACAGTAGGCTGTTTCTCAGTGCAGTAAGAAGAGAAGAGGGATGTTCTGGAAAGTTCTCCAGGTACAAACTGCAAGCAACAGCCCCAGAAAAATAATCTAGATTGCCCTTTGTAATGCCTTCCTTCATGAGTCATGACTAAACATGACACAACAGCAAATGCCTCTATGCATGGCATCTGCTTTTCAGCAGTCCAGGTCAACATTTCAAGGGATATTAGTAAAGGTTTAAAAAGTTGTGGTATATGAGCCATGTATGCAAGTGTGTGTGTGTGCGATCTGTTGATCTGTAAATGGACATGGCCTTTTATGATAAGATGACTAAGTATTAGCCCATTCTTGCAAAGATCGGTGACTTAGGATTTGCATGTAAGTTGGTAGTTTTGATATTTGGCAGCCTAGGACATGCCCACAAATCAACTATTAGTGTATTAAGACTGGCAGGGCTAACTAAAGGGAAATCTAAACAACTTGCAAAATTCTGCTTAGTATCAGCGGTAACAGGCAGTTTTGCTGTGTGGCGTGATGTTTTTTGTACCCTTGAGTGTCAAAGCTGTATCCTGTCTGTAAAGAAATATAATTGGTGGGTTCAAATAAAGAACTCAAATGTCAGTGTTTTCAGGTAACCTTACACTTTCAGTTTGGGAAAGACCCCGGGCTTGATCAGCCCCAGTAGCTCCATCAGAGTATCTAGCAGGACATGAGCCGAGTTTGACAAGAAGTCTCGCCCACAGGACACTGCTCCCAAGTCTGAGAAGGCAGAGAGAATCCACTCAGCAGGGTTCAACGACCATAAATGGCTGTAAGAGGAGCTGCTGACACCTGTGCTCAGGCACTCACTGGTGATGACTCCTGCGAGTGCAAGGACAAACTGGTGCTCATGGGAGTTGAAGTCCTGCTGAGGCAGCTTGGAGTCTTGGTCAAGTGACTTCACAAAGCTTTCCAGAGTTTGACCTGCCACACTCAGAAACGGCGCAAGCTTACCCTATGTTGGAAACACACACACACACACAGAGTCTGGACAGTAATGCTATCCTCTTAAACTCACTTATCAGACTAGGAAATCCCTCTTTAGCTGTTTCCTGGCACATTGCCACAAAAAATGTACAAATAAAAGATTTGGCTTCAAAATCCAGATATAATATTTATGTAGGCTAACGGGCTTCAGTAGTTATTTGTGGTCTGGAATTTGACAGGAAAGTAATATTTCTATTCCATATGTAGACTGTGAATGTAATCTATGGCCTAAATGTTAGTCCATATGTACTCATATTGCTGAATGGGGTGTTTGTGTCACAGTGAGCATATTTGTGTGTGTGTATCTGGGGCCATGTCCTTAATATGTGTTTTGTCAGACTTGGGTGTATACATTTATGCATGTACATTTCACAAATAAACAACTAGAATAAAAAAAATGTCAATTTTTACCTATGTCTCTATGTGCGTGTGTGTTTGCTCTACTTAACCTCCTTAGTATGCCTGACTGAATGTGTTAGACAGTATACTGTTTGTGTGTGTGTGAATACACTACTTACCTACTATTCTTTGTATCCATAAGTATAATTATAATATATAATTGTGTATGTGTGTGTGTGTGTGACTAACTCTCAGTATGCGTACATCAGCCAAAATGTCCCTGACAGCCTCCTCCTTGCTAGAGGCGCTCCAAAGCAGGGTGCAGACGGCAGCCCCCAGCCCTGTGCAGAACTCTGCCTGCTGCTGCAGCTGTTCCCGGCACTCCCATAGTTGCTCACGTAGCGCCAACTTCTCCTGGGGAACCACATAGTCATTCAGAAACAAGCTTGCTCTCTCTCTCTCTCTCTCTCACAAACACACTCTTTTAAAAGCTTAGTCACACACACAAACTAGCCAAAAATATGAATATGTGAATGCATATGTACAACATAGCTTCCTTTCATTTATCCCTGTTGTCATCCCTCTTCTCTCACCTCCCTCTCTCTTTGGCACTCACTCTGGGCTACCTCTAGGCGAGAGCGGAGGTGAAGGCAGTCTTGTCTCTGCTGTTCCTGCTCCTGTTCCTGCCGCTCTCTCTCTGCACAGAGGAATCATGTCACCATGTAACTTTTCACATTATTTTATTGTACTGTTACATACATTATATGTGAAGACTTTATAGTCTTTAACACACCCATTAAGTTGTTAATTGGAACTGGAATGGGAGCAGTAAGCTATGTCAGTGTACATCTCACGTGTTTCTATTTGCCGTGCTTTGTGCAGTGTGTCCAGCAGGTCTCCATTGATTACTCTGGGTAGAAACTCTTGTAGCTGCATGACCTCTGTAGTAAGTTTTTCCATGTCCCTTTTTCGGATGGACACATATCCATCTCTCCCAAAGTCCTGCGTGAAGATAATGTAACAATGACAAGTGCCCCATCTAGTGAGCAGAACCTGAAACTACGTGCTGTATCAAAACAAGAACTTCCCACGAGCAGTGGGGAGGACCTTAGCGAAACTTGATTGTGAATCCTCTCCATTTAATCATCATGCAATCATGCAATTTATTAACATAAATCATTTTATTTGACTTTCCTCCAAAGAAAAAAAGGGTTAATTACTGTAGGTGTTTCCCAGGCCTTGACTGACTTAGTTTATGATTATTTTAGGGAATTGAGACTGCATGGATAGCTAGCTGACTGATACGCACCTCTGTTGCTAATAGCAAACGGACATTACTAATTTGATCCAGCCAACACACAACTTGTAAATAATGTCATAGGAACCTACTCCTCACAAACACTTCAAATTTGTCAAAGCAGACCTTTCAATTCTAAGATAAAAAACATTACAATTTTGTTGCATGCTGAGCTAGCATAAATGTGTTTCTGTTGTTAGCTTACCAGCTAACTGAATTTACCTGGTATTAACATAATGTTAACAGGTTAGATGGGATAGGTTGGTCATGACATATCACCAATGCAACTATATTACCTCTGTCTTCGAAGAAACCATTGACATTTTTGTTTCAGATGCTTTCATTTTCATTTATCTTTTGAATTAATCTTTCTGGATTTCGTGATTGCAGAGAATTTCTAACAGCACTCTGGTGTCAGTATCCTAAAAGACTAAACAAGAAACTGTCTGAAGACTCATGAAGACTGCGCGGCTTACGCCCCCTGGTGGACTAACTGTCTGTAACAGTGTAATTACAGACAGTTTCAGCACAACAACCTTGATCCGTTTCTATCACCACACCACCCATGCCCAGACAACTGCTGGGATCAGTGTTGTGCAGAAAATGTAGTTAACTAAGCTCTCAGATGAAGCTTCACTACACTAAAGCTACCTGACGACAAGAGGTTTCAAGCTAGGTCGCAATATATGGCAGAAGTTGTTTACTACGCTGAAGCTACTTTATAATTTACAAAAAGGACTATGAATAAATTAAATGGTCCTACCTTCCGCGAAAATTCTATTAGTGCCCAAACTAACATGTCCCTCCAATAGACATACAATAGTAACTAACTAATAGTAAGTAGGGATACTTTTATATAGGTGAAACGTTTTTAAAACAATAATCTTTGGGTGTTATTTTCACATATTGTGCCCAGGATAGACTATATGGAAGAATAGTATGTGCATGTATGTACTTTATTGGGATCCTGAAAAAACGCAAGACTTCCTTATGGTTATACATTATTTCTAGTACATAATACTTTCAAATATGATTTTACGGTTTACATTTACTATAACACACGTTAGTTACAGAAGACACAAAAGTTGATATTTGTATAGACTGTGGAATTTTTTTAATGTCACCGCTCAACAATGCATCACATTACTGCAAAGAACTGATCCTCCATGCATGGCCTAGATGGAAGATTTGCTGCTGTGAGCTGATGCTCTGGAAATATAGCTAATGGGAAAGCCACCACATTACAAAAAGAAAAAAAAAACGCTAAACAAATGAAAAGTTATCAGATTCAGAAAATAGTACTGCCACGCTACTCATAAACGTAGTTAAGCTAGTAGATTTGCTACTTGTGAAGCTCCTGCCCAACACTGGCTAGGACAGATATGTTACGAAATTTGTCTTTTGCAGAGGTTTCAGACATGGGCGGCGGAAGCAGGTTATCCTGCAGTTGAGAAAAGACAGGTGTGCACTTGTGTATGAGAAGTGTGGCTTTAAGTACAATTATATAAGCCTATATTATAGTTCACAACAATCTGACCAACACCACACCATCATTGATTTAATGCTTCAATTTAACCATCGATTACGGTAGAGTATTCAAAATTGATTAAAAAACTCCATGACGGATTTTTCATGCTCCTCAGCCGCAGCCAAGCCCATTCTTCTAGATACTCCTGTTCGGGATTTTTGTGTTGCCACTGAAGTTACACTTTGAGGGTGTGCGCCCGGTGTGTCTTTGTATGTGCCTATTCTCGTCAAACGGCACTCGCATTTGGAAACCATTCAAAACAGCTTCGCGGGCTGTGCTGCCTACAATTTAGGCACTCTTTTATATTTTTAGGCAATTTCAGGCAGTACAATGATGTCGGTGGGCATCGAGTCTGGATTTTCAAACGACGAGGTTCTCAACAATCGTTTTCCTCTCCACCGAGCCTGCAGGGATGGGGACGTTGGTGCCTTGTGTTCGCTGCTACAGTGCGCCACAAACCAGGCGGACTTGGTCGCAGAAGACTCTTTCTACGGTTGGACACCCATTCATTGGGCAGCACATTTCGGGAAGGTATGTGTTCTTTCTCAGTCAGAAATGACCCTGTTTTACTGCGGACTGATGAATCACTGAATGAGCAAACTAGGTTGGCCAAGTTTTGACATAACGTTATATTTACTGACATGCTAACTTGGCTAACGTTTGTTAGCGAAGGTATCGGGGTCGCGCCAAGCAACAAAAGAAACAACGTGACAGCGTAGATACTGCATACAGGAGATGTTTCTTCCTGGATAAAATATAGGGTAAGGTTAAGTTAACGTTAACGCAAGCATTCCCTGCGCTCGAGGTCTTTAAGTATGTCTTTGTGTGCGGTGTACTGCACATCAATAGAAAATGGGGAAAACCTGGCAAATGACGACTTGATGCTCAAAATCAGAGGGATTTTCTTTTTACATGTAACATAGGTTATTATGAGTAATGATTAGGGGACCCTGCGAATTAATAACATAATTGAATAAAGATTTGTCGAAGTCCGTCAAAAAAAATAAAACCACTTGTATTGTGGCTGTGGGAAGTGCCGGTACGTATTATTAAAGTGTTTATATTATGTTATATAAATGGGAGGGTTTTTGCTTCATTAATAATTTTGGAAAGTACCCGTCTGACTCCACCATATGCAGTGCGCAGGCGGCTCCGCTGGCTCCACGTTGAGCGCTCATCACCGCGTTCCTGGTGCTCAATTATTTATTGGCCAAAGGAGAGCCAATGGCATAAAACGCGCCAAAATCATATTTTAAAACAGGCAAATATGAGGAAATGTACTTTAACCTTAACCGTGTTTCACAACCCCATCCCTTTCACGAGCGTGTTGAATTTCTAACGCATATTGGTTGGCGAATTCTCTGGTTAAACCATTTTCAAACCATTTCAAAATATTGTATAGTAGTTTGAGGGTATACTTAATAACTCGAGATGTTGCATTCTATATTTAAAACATTTTATTCTGTATATCTCAGCCTAAAATGTCGGCTGCATGTAGTTTGCTGAGGGCAGTTGTAATTTCCAAAGTTGGTTGGGTGTTCTTAAAATGCAATTGAGGGGATTGTTCTGGTGGTAAGACCCACTGAAAATAGCCTCTGAATTGTCCAGCTAACTACAGCTCAAGTAGATTAATGCGAGTCTGAACCAGGCTTTTAGGTGTAGCCCAATCTGTAAAATGAGTTGTTTTTTTTGTCCCCCCCCCCCCATAAATCCGTTTTGATCAACCTGCTCATTCCTCACTCAGAACGGGGAATAAAACAAATGTCTGGCCCTCCTCTGTGACCAACTAGCTCGTTAGGTCACAACAGTGGTGGTTTAGAGAGTAGGAGGGAGCTGGCAGAAGCTCCTGTCTCTGCGGTTTATGTCAGAGGAAAGTGTGAGCAGAGACGCCAGTTGGGCAGGCTGAGGGAGTTGGGCGGGTATAATTTGGCTGTGCCTATTTATACAACAGTAGCAGTTGGTGAAAGTTATAGGCCTACTGAATGTTTTTTTTCATACCATCACATTGTATGAAGTAGTAAATGAGCAGTACCTGTACAAATCAATTTGCCAGAAATACATTTTATGAATTATCGGTTTCAATGAATGCGATAAACATGAAACTATGGCTATTTTAAATGTAGGCCTAGATGCAAACAGTAATTTTACTTATGTTGTCTAACACATTACTAACTGAATTTTTTTCCTGCTGTTTCATTTGCTGCCTCACTTTCCCTCTGTCCCTGTCCCCTACACAGCTGGAGTGTGTGTTGCGCCTTGTGCAGGTTGGGTGTGAGGTGAATGCCGTGACGACACGCTTTGCACAGACACCTGCACATATAGCTGCTTTTGGAGGCCACCCTGAGTGTCTGCTGTGGCTTCTTCAGACCGGAGCTGACATCAATAGACAGGTGACCTGGGTCTTATGTTTCAAAATATTGTGTTTAGATCGACAATGTTTATACATGTGTCCAAGCTACTATGTGTAGTTCTCATGGATTACTTTCAGCTCAAGCTTTGCTTATATTCAAATTTGTATTTAATACAGTTGCCACATGTGGTAGAGCATATTAGGCTATAGGAAAGACGGGCTAAAACTAGTTGATTTGCATTTTAACTTCAGAGGACATCTGAATAACATGGTAGCATTTTTGACATTTTGACTTTAAAAGTAAACATACATGAGGTTTTGTTTAGTGTTTTTAATGTCAGTAGTGTCATGATAATTTCATGTGCCAGTGGATTCAAAGGGGCTGATGATATTGTCACTGGTACATGTCCCAGTGTCTGTGACACTGCATATTGCCGTGACACGCGTCACATTTCCTCTGCTTCCTATGTGTTGTGCTATGGATTAGTGGCAGGCAGATGGATCTGAGCATGGCGACCCTGGCGACCCCCCCCCCCCCCCACACACACACACACACACACACACACACACACACACACTCTTAGAATGAGGTCAGTGGGATAAGAGGACTAGAGCCACTGCCTGTGACCAGTAGATGTGCATTTACAACTTGGTCTCCTCACTGGCCCTCTATCTGCCTGGCTACCATGCTACAAGGACAATATCATTCAGATGTTTACAGAGGGTGGTGGCTCGTTCTTGATTAAACCATTGTAGAAGTATTCAAAACTTCTAGAAAATGCTTGAAGCACTCCAAGTAAAGCCAAATTCATTTGTAGCGGTCTTATTTGACATAGTGTTGTAAGCAGTATGTTGGAAGCACTGGAAATCAGATTATGTTGAGTGACTTTAATCTTGGGTTGCAGAATACCAGCACCGCAGCGTTTTGTACGTGCTCAGTACCCTGCACACATTTGCTTACATGTCTTGTAATTAGTATTAATAGATCTTAAGAGACTGTTTGGTATTAGCTAATCAACATGCCGTCCATAGCTATTTGTTTGTGTGTGTGGATTTTGGAAAGATGCAGATGGATTACTGAAAAGCAGTTGCAGTTAGAGGACGAGAGACAGGGAGAGGGGAGACTGTGTCAGTCAGTTGGCGAGTCAGTATAGGTCAGGGCTTGCTCTACTCAACTGTGACCCTAGGGCAAATTAAGCTTTGTGACGCAACTGTGTGACTGAGAGCATGGCTGTTGTCTACACACACACACATATGCAGTGGTACACACACCACACGTCACATCGTGTCTGCTGCACCACTGATTATGCCTGGACTGTTTTCTTTGACCTACATTTCTGCAGATTGCGCTAAATCTAAGCACAGAGAAAGATTTCCTCATGAATGCTCCATGTGAAAATGTTCTCCAGACCTCTAGAGAGAACTATCAGGCTCAGGTGCCAGAACACAACAAAAAAGCAAGACCTGAAAGCTTCAAAACAACTGTTTTCTTGCCTCAAGGTGTTGTCTATATTTACAGTTCAGTGAAACAGCAAGCCCTCAATCATGAAATAAGTAGCCTGAAATGGCAAATAAATACATAAATAAATAAGAGGTTAGCATCCAAAATATGCAAAGCATCAGCTTATATTAACTTTCTCTTACATAGTGGGTGGTGTGGTGTGCAAAAAAGGTTTTTTTTTTCCCCTTCAACATTAATCACACTAAGTGTCTGTCTGCAGGATTACGTGGGTGAGACTCCAGTTCACAAGGCAGCTCGGGCAGGTAGTATGAAGTGCATTACCGCCCTGCTGCTCCATGGGGCCAAGCCAGAGTAAGTATCTGCACAAGGGCATGCTTTCTTAAAAACAACAACTTTGAGTCAGACAGTTTTTCAGAGGATGAAGGAACCCCATTAATCAATGACCCTACGTGAAATAACCAAGTCTTCCCCTCATTCTATGACAATTTTGGTTTTAAAATAAGTTAAGTCAGGGTTAAAAATTTACTTTTTACCTTATCTACCAGCCACTGATAGGCTTGTGGGAAGTTCACCAGCTTAACAAAAGTAAAGCATTTGGTCTCTTAAACCTACTAGCTACTCATCTGGCAGCATTTGGCTGGTGATTAGTTAACTCATGAAATAATATTTGGGGAGTCTTTCAAACTACTAATCACATGCATTTTAACTCTGTCATTTCCACTGGTTTGATAACTAAGGACTCCCTAAGATAGTTTAAGTGTTGTGTGGAACTACTTGTGGTACTGCTTAGTTTTATGTAGGGTTTATGTAGCAGGTGTCTGTAATTACTGCGCCTGAAGTCATAGGATAACTGACAAGAGTTGATTTAATTAATGTTTCGATTTTTATTCTAAAAATATTTTTGAACCCTTCCTGATGCCCCCTTAATTTAATGATTGTATTAAAGGGGTTCCTTCCTCTGGTATCTTTATTATGCTTTTTTTGGTAAACCGTTCTTATTGATGTATTTTATTGAGCTTCCTGTTGTTCCTCTTCACTGTTGATGGCCTGTGTTGAGATTAACCTTGTAAGAGTCCCAAAAAAGAAAAGACACATGCACATTTTCTTCGTTGTTTGCTTATGGCAGGCATTCAGAGCGCCTAAATTGTATCTACTTATTGTTAGCAATTTGAGTGGGTGTTATGTTTACTTGTAGTTTGCAGTTCTGCAGTTTTACTGGCCAGACAAGTTTAACAAACCTGTCTAGATGAAGCCCTTGATTGACAAATATTGTGTTGAATCCATCAAATGTAGCTATGACAGTCTCTTAGAGGAGACAATTAGCTAATTGGAAGAGCAGAGCTCAAAAGGGCTCAAAAAACTTTTATGGATTCATTGCCACAGTAGTTCCAGCAAACCCAACTGATTCTAGGAATGGTTTAAAAGGTCTGTGGTCAAAAATACTCCTGGCTCTCATACAGTTCTGTCATTTGACTGGGATAGACGTACAGTAGAAATGACTCGGCAGCAGATTTAATTGTTTAGATACAAAAGCTTTGGTTGTATTAGCCTAAATATTTACTCACAATTGTAACAGTATATTTTAAGGATGGCTTTTCTTTGGATATGGAGACTATTGGATAATTGGCAATGTAGTGCTGTCTTGGGCACTGTATACTCAGCCCAATAAGTCTAGACCTTGGCATAAGATGTGGCCTCATATGTATGTACGTATATCTCCTCTGTGGTCACCCTGTCATGCAATATATTCTATTTACTGTTGGAAATGTAGCCCGCCTCTTTGGCCTTTGCTTTTCCTTTTGAGTTCTCTGACGGCTGAGTCACAACAGCTTTTGAGTTCTCTAACGGCTGAGTCACAACAGCTGTCAAGAGATGCCAATTGTGTGTTTGTCAGATTGGTGCAGGCTATTAAACCCTGGCTAACTGTACATGAGCATGTTACATTGGACATTGTTCCTGCTAAATTGTCCCCTGAAAGACCACTAGGCCTATATGTGTTGACACTGGAAAGGTGTCATGATGACATTGACTATTTGGTGTTGGGAAGTGCCTATTTACATGTCTAGGCAAATATGATGAAATGTGCATCTGTCAAAGCATCTCTACTGTGGAAGTTTTTGATTTAAACAAATACAAGTATATTATCCACCAATTAAATCATGCAAATATCCTTCAAAATAATTGACTTACCCAGATTTTCCTAAAAATGTATGCCATGTTGTGGTCAAAGATGACACTACCGAGGCTAAATTCTATAGGCTAGAAGTGTTGATTCATTCAGTATTGGCACTTTCAACACTTTATAGGACTACTTCTAGATATTTGGTATTATTCTTGATGGAGACACATTGGTTATAAATCTTGTTGCATTGCAGTGAGTTTGGTTGTAAATCTTGTAGCATTGCAGTGAATCCCAATTTCAACTTTGATATTAATGGAGTGGATTGGCAAAAAAATCCTAATATTTTACCTATATGCAAATCATTTTCCACTATTAAATAACCAAAATGTCTCAGTATGATTTTTTTTGATCTAACTAATTAAGTGGTCTGGGCTGGAGTTTATGTGATTGAAAAAAAGATGCCTGTGTAGACTAAAGTTCAGTCATCATAATCTGTTGGTTGTGTCTCTTCATTTTCTACTTCACTAAGCAATTGCAGGTGTAGGAAATGCTGTAGCATACTAGTCGTATTCCCTAAGCAGGGCTCCAGGGTGCAAACAATTTGGATTCACATCCAACAAGACATCCCACTTAGTGCAATTAAAATTTTTCCCTTGGTCACACTGGTGCACCTAGAATTTTGACCATGGCTTAGCCTACCTTGCAAAATGCACATACTTATACATATTTCTGCTTGTTCTTTCACTTACCACTTCTTGCTCTGCTTATGGTCTAATACTGCAGCTACTACATCAAGGATGCCAAAGCTCAGATGTCTGCAAACTCATACTCTGCCATGCTCTTCCCTTAGTCAGTTCAGATCCTGACCTCAGGCCACCGTTATTGCATTGCTGTGAGACATGTTTGGGTGCATGTAAATAACGTGCTGGTGCACCTTCCAGTAATTCCCCAAATATAATCTGCACCGTATATGAGCCTCCGGTCAGTACTGCATATGCAATCTAAAATGACAAAATAGTGTACTGTCCACAATCGTGTATTAACCTTACCTATGTATTAACAGCAGTTTACTAAACATTTCTTATTGCATCCGAATCAGACCATGATTTCAAGAGAAAATGGAATAAAAAAAACTAAATGCTTTCATATGTATAGCTGACCCCTATGTATTAACCCTCACACATGAAGACATTTTGCAAAACCACTGTGTTAACTTCAGTTATTAATCAGGAAATTAAGGTAATTAAAGAGTTGTGTGCACCAGTGTAACCAATGAAAGGAAAAAAAAAAAAAAAAGTTGGTCTGGAGCCCTGTCACACATTGTTTAAATACAAAGATGAAATTGCCTCCAACTCTTGCTGAGAAGATTTGTCTTGGCACTTGCTTCAAAAGGTGTTCAACTCAACTCCCTCAGATTTGACTTGGTATTTTTTTATTTTGGTTTTCCTTTTGATTTAAATCAAATACACCATAATATTTATTATTAAATTTAGTAGACATTTTGTTTCACTCTAAAAAACTCAAGAATGAAAAGTATACCTTAATATATTAGTACAGATCACTGCTTAAAATGACAAGCTTCAGTGTAGAGAATCTGTACATTCATCTGCACTGTTTTATAGAACTGTGTGAAATTGGCAGCCCATGTGATGAAAATATATATACGATCATTTGTGTTCGTTTGTGCATTGTGTTGTGAACGTTTGTGCAAGCGAAATTAACATTTGTGCTCAAACTGTTTAGAGATATAGGGGAATCTATGGTCCATCTACTGTATATCCAGGTTATTTATGATGTCAAATAAATAAAGTTTAATAACATGACATGCTGATGCGCAAATGTTAATTTTGTCTGCACAAACAACCATTCCAACCATTTTGGCCTAATTTTGGTGCTAATGGGGTGCTAGGTGACCTTAGGTTACCAGCTATGTTAAATGTTCGATATCTCTAAAACGGTTTGGGCACAAACTTTTTATTTTGTCTGCACCAACAATGCATAAACAAACACGCTAGATTATAGACACATTTTGCATATAGGGGTTGCCAGCTTCACACATTTGAGTTACAGCCTTGTCATCTTTATTTCTTTGACCCTCCATATCCAGATCACAGTGAAAACAAGAGTTGGGGGTGTTTTTTGAGATTTTTCATTTTACCAATGGGGATTTCAGAAATTAGAAAAACAAACAAACAAAAATACAACTTATTTCATGTAATTAATTCCAACAACAATATTGATCATATTGTTATATTCTCAATAACAGTGCAGATGTTAAACATTTGTGTGTGTATCCATTCTGTGACCTGTCACAGTATTGTGTGGTAAAAGGAAGGGAAAGATAGAAGTTAGGCCTAGTGTCTGTGTAGTTATTTCACCCCGTGATTAGTAATGATGGCAAATTAATAGTCTAATGTCTGTGGAATGTGGAAATACATAGGACTACTTGAAGGAGCTTAGCTTATAATAGTATTGTGTGGGACAATACTTAGGCCTATGGTCAGTTCAGCTTAGAAAGAGGAACTAAAGAGTAAAGTTGTAGGCCAGTTGTTTGTCTGGTAATCAGTAATGAATAATGGTATTGCTAAAAAGTATTGCATGTGTCAGTTTAATACTGCGAAACAAGGATAAGGAATTGGATTGGGATTCTTAGAGGGGCTTTATATTATGTAAGCCTAACTGTTGGCTAGTGAACTAAATAATTTTAGCCTGTCTGGGCCAAGCGGCTTGGGGCAGGTTATTACTATTTTTGTCTGCCCCTCCCTCATCCCCATCATGAAGTTAACAGAAACTAGTGAACTTGGTAGGGCACTTAGCCTTTATATATGGCATGAAAACGTTTGCATAATTCAAAGATATCAAGACTACCATTAGTGTCTCCATCAACATTGGTTGATGTTTTTTTATTGTAGACTATTTATTACCTTGATAGAGGCTTGTGACTTGTGTAGGTCTTTGTTTTAAGCTGATAAGATAACCATTGATGTTCAGCAAAAATGCTTGTTACAGAGCGTTTTGTTGATAACCTGCTGGTGACTGTAGTTACAACTGCTATGCTTAATTGGGTCCATTCTTAAATTCACCCTGATAGTGGATTCAGGCTCTTTACTTTAAAAAAAAAAAAAAAACATAGATTAACTGACACTTTAAGTGTCATTATTTTAGCTTCTCAAATAATATCTTAGCAAATTTAAAATCCCATTGCTGATTGTATGGGTTTATGTGATGGCACCCTTGCATTGCCTTGCTGTTTGTGCTACAATGACTCAATAGTGCCTCAAGAGGTACTTAGTGGTATTATGAAAGTGGATAGACTGAGACCTGCTGGTTAGTGTGTTGACAAGAGTAGATATCTGGGCAGCACAGTGCATAGGCAACATTGACCTTTCATTAAACCGTATAATGATTCACATTCTGTTATTTCTAGATAATTTTTTTGTATATTGTAAGACTAATAATTCCTGCTTATTAGAGAGGGTTACCTGGAACTCTACTCAATCATACTTACAAATCAGTCATGCAACTGTCTTAATGTCTGTAGGATCTTTTGCAACATTACTACCCTAATTGTTTGGAAATGTCTCTTATTGTACCTGAATGTCCAGATATATATATATATATATATACATTTTAATTTTTATCAACTGATTTTGAAGTGACCTTTTTTCATGGAAAGCAGCATATGAAAAGGTCTCTCTGAAGATGACCTTTGAGTATTTCTTGATAAGCATTAACTGCCATGAACCACAAATGCCCCTACACATCTTAATGTTTTGCAGCTATTGAATTTGAACATGGCTTGATTTTTCTCAAGTAGTCCCAGAAAGGGTGGAGCAATCCAAAAACAACTGAACAATCTGCAGCAAGTGCTTCAGCCAGTGCTACTGTTCTGGCTATAGGAGAGTTGTCACTATCGCTTCCTACCCTATCTACACACGGGCAAACAGTCGAGGTATTTTCTTGCGGTGATTGGTTTTAAATTTTAGGAGCTCAGTCATTCATTATATATTTATTTTTAGTTGTTTTTAGACCTGCATGCTTTGCTTAAAGCACTTTTTAATTGTTTTGAGATTTTACTGTAGCTGAATGTGTTATGTAGGGGATTTGTTTTGTCAACTAACCACTGGATAAACTGGTAGGCCCAGCACTAATCTTTTTTAGGTTGACAGGGTAGAGTTAGCAGTTTGGGAATGATTAGACAGGGTTCTAAAGAGAAAGAATACTTAAAATTGCAAAGCAAAGCATTCCAGGATTTGGGTTGAAAAAAAAAAAAATTAAATGCTTCCTCACAGACCACAATAGTGGATCTAGTTAATATGATCACATAATTAAATGGAATGGAAGAACCTCCTGTGCTTTCATTTCTGTTCCAGATAATTATTGACTTGTTTTGGCTGTTGTTGTTGCTCTGAAGCATAACATTTACAATTTAAAATGCACTACTCTTTCCTGTTGCAATATCGAAAAAGACAGACATAGACCTAATGCTCTATAGTTAATGTAGTATATAGTACCACTGTTGTAATAAGTTTGGATATCTTTAATGTATATTTTCTGCTTCAGTTGATGGAACTAAAAAACTCCATACAACAAGTTTTTCTCGTCAGCTGTTGTATCAACCTTGTATGATTTGGATTAATGGCTTTAATAATAGCTGTAAAAAATGAAGCCCAGTAATGATGCGCTGTTCAGAGTTGTCTATGCATACCTTCTCTTGGTTATTTTTAAAGTGCTATAGAGCTAAGCATGTTGATGAAACAGTGCTGTAGTTTAAATTGTGATTATTGTGACATCTTCCATGTCCTTTGAACACTCACAGCCATTTCCCACAACTCTGATGTAAAAGAAGCTCCACAGATTGTTTCAGACAACAGGCAGCATTATCCAGATTTGTTAGCACAGGAAGTCTTTTCAGTCATATCTGAATGCATAAGATCCTTTTGTAATTAATCTGGAAGCATTTAATTTTTGAAAAGAAATATAATGGGTATGCAAGCCTGTTATGTAATGTCCTTTGTATCTGTCTAAAGGGTGCACTCTGTTCGCCTGCTTAGCAGTGGTATCCATGTTGTCACTTTGTCCTGTGTAGAATGATTCATTCAGTGTTTTAATGAATTCAACAGGAAAGGAAAGGTGTTACATCTGGTAGGAAGGAAATTGAATTCATGAGTGATCAAAATCCACCATTGTGTTCAGCAAGCTATCTCCAAAACCAAATTCTGTCCTTTTTTTCCAAGCTTGGATTAGTAAGCGAGAACACACAGCAACTCAGACTAACAGAAGCCTAAGCCTTAAATGGTTCTAGAATTTCCACTGATGCTTTCTGTGGAAGGATATTTCTCTCCACGAGTGGAAAAACATTGAGTGTCAGTGCTTCATTTAAAATATAATCTGGCATGAATGTGCCAGCCATCTTTCTGGTAAAGTTTGTCATTTGGCACACTGAGAGGGAAAATCTTTGCTATGGACTTTCCTGCAGAACATGTTTGATGTCTGTTGTCATGGAAGGAATTCTAAAGTGAAACGTTCTAAAGTAAAAAGTAAATTATCATGCCTGCGAAAAGTCAATGTAGTCACTGCACACTGTAATACTTTACTGGTTTATCTTATTGAGAAAAAAAATTGTGTGTTTGACTTGGTTGCTTCTTCAGGTCTATTCTCCATCTGCCTTGGGAGCTGACTTTAAGAAGCAAACGAGCAAAACACTTTTGGACTTATTTATTAGTATTCCAGTGTGTGGTGATTGATTTTACTTTTAGATCATGTTCCTGCAACCAATCAACACCTGGTAAACTGAGGTGGCAGTGCACAGGGATTTTTTTTTTTTTTTTTTTAAACCACAATAGATGATTTGTCTGAAATTTATAATGCAATATAGCGCTTTGATCTGTCCTAGTAAATAAATTTAAAAAAAGAGAGAGAAGGGCCTTAAGTTTAGCCTGAGATGTTGCTGAATCCTGTGTGTGGTTTGTCATTCATGAATTCCAATCAGACTAGATTTTGCTGTGGGTGGTGATGACATTTGGGGATGTTATGTCCCTGTGAGCTATTTCAATACCACATAATTTTTTAAGAGCAAATGAAGGCACAAAATTAACCTGAAGACGAGCTGACATGAGACCACATTTTAAGAAGTCAATGTTTTTCTGACTTGAGCAAAGAGACATCCATTGTAGTGCATACCTGAATTGTTAAAACAGTTCTTGGTTCAATTCTTTAATTCTTGCTCATATCAAAGATGAGCACTGATTTATGCAGTGACTTCACATCTTTTTTAAGATTGAGTTAAGATTTTAACCTTTATCTTGAGAATTGAAAACCTAACTTTCAAAACTCATTTTTATCAAACAATTTTGCCCTTAAAAGTTACCTTTTTTAATTTATATTATTACAATACATATTATGACCTGTTACTTCACCATGATGTATAACAATTTTTTGCAGCATCCAATGTGAAAGTAATTTAAAGAGCTTAGGTGCTCTCTAGTGGTGGAAGCTATAGTTCTAGCTATAGTGGGTTAGCTATAGTAAATGTTTTTGTAGTCTCAACAGTCTGCTTCTTAAAGAAGATTAGCTTAAAAATAAGCTTTTATTTTAAGGTTAAGTGTAAGTAAGAAGGCAATGTACCTCATGTCAGTTGGACTTCAAAAATGTAATTGGATCTGTTTTAAATTAGCTATTTCACTTTTGACATCAGACAACTGCAGTTGGATGTTCATCCCCTCCTAAAGCAATGTAGTCTGAACTCATGGGAGATCTTTGGCTCTTCAGAAAGAGCTGTGTTCCAGTGTCAGATCTGAGAACAAGCGTACCAGTGAACTTGACAGCTTGTCAGTCACAGTTGATTGATTTTTGTCTCGTCAGTCACAGTTTTTACTTATTTATTTATTTATTTTCTTTTGGGGTTGATTTTGTCTTTTTTTTCCTTACTGTGTTTGCGTACAAGCAACATTTCTTATGACGCTAACTGGCTGCTCTCTCCATTTGGCAGTTTGAGGAATGCCAACGGTCAGACGGCAGCTGATCTGGCCCACACACAGGGCTTCCAGGAATGCGCCCATCTCCTCTCCAATGCCCAAAACCAGCTTAATCAGCTCAACGGTCTCCGCACCAACGGCAGCAATGGCACCAATGGCTTCCTGAATGGAGGCCATAACCACCAGGCTTTGGGTGGCATTGCCAATAGAAAGAGGTTGCTTGACTCCTCTGAGAATAATCACTTCAAGAGGGCAAGGACTGGAGGTGAGCCTCATTTGGAATTCAGAGGTCAATGAATGTTTAATTTGCCATTTCCAATTTTAAGGACAAGTTCATTTTTTTTTTTTTTACACATAAAGCCCTGTTTTATGAACATTTATGATTACATTACATTACATTTAGGCATTTAGCAGACGCTTTTATCCAAAGCGACTTACAAAAGAGGATAACATTCAAGCTACAACACAATGAAAGAACTAACAAGGAGTGCATATTGCTAACATAGAATCTGCACTATTTTAAGTTGAAAGTGCAATAGTGTAACACAGTGTAGAGAAATAAAATTATTAAGTGCATTCTCAAAATTTACGCCAGGAGATATTCTTGGAAGAGCTGGGTCTTCACGAGTTTCTTGAGGGTGGAGAGGGTATCAGTTGATCTGGTAGCACTTGGGAGGTCATTATGGGAGGTCATTATGATGAATTTATGAGCACGTAGTCTAAAAAAAGATTGATAGTACTTTTGATCAGTTGGCATTATTGTCTTTGGCTTTCTCTTTTATAGCACAGTAGTGCTTATTCCTAAACTTTTGCATCTGATTACCTCTCTTGCCCCACAGATATGGACTTTACCCTGAAGTTATCCAACGGTGCAAGAGAGGAGATGGAGACCATGCACGTGGAGGAACTGGTGCCAGACACTTGTTCAGGTGGGACTGGGCCCGTGGTGGGGACGCTGAGTGGCATTGAGAGCCAGATGGACCAGGTGGCCACAGAGAGCCCCTCTCCTGCCTCCAGAAAGCCAGAGTTCAAAGCTGAGCCAGCTCGCTGGCCATGCACGCTCTCATACGCCTACCTGTAAACGGCCTTTCCCACTCCCAGTCTATTAGGCCCTGGTGACTTTACATATATGAACTGTAGAGGGGGGAAAGTTCTGTATTTTATATTTAGGCCAGTTGACAGCCTGTGTGGTAGAACCACCATGAACTTTTTGGATTTTTTTCAAAGCTGATTGTTACTAATTGGAGATCAGAGATTGGGTACGCTGAAGCTGTAAGGAAATGTGTTTATTATTACCATTCAGATGTCCTCTGCTTTCTCTGACTATGGTTTGTACATTGTGTTGCACTTTCCTACATTGCACTCGTGCATGACATTCAACTGCATGTATAACAGTGCAGACTTTTTCTGGTTTGTACTTTATACATGGTGTGTCCCTTTGTTTGGTAATGGCATTTGAAGATGTTGTCTCTGAGGCATTTCAGAGAGGTCAAAGTAGTTGGTGCAAAGAAATGCTCCTGGCCTTCACATAAGCTCTTGAAAACTTGAAATTTTGTTTTGCACAGTCAAGTTTGTCACTCCATTGTGTCTGTCTTGCTGACGAGCTGTACATTACTCTATAGCTTGTTGGTGGCGACAGGACGTAACAGCATGAAGAGTGCAATTTACAATTTTAAGTTATGGATGAATAGAACTTAAGTGTAGGAAGGCTGAGTAAGCTCAAATACATGCATGGGGCATGCTTGTCTTTTATACCAATTTCGTAATATTTGAAGATGTATTACGTTGTCATTTAAGTTCAGTTCCCCCTCACTTTTTTAAGTGGATCTTGCATATACACATTTTTTTGTTTTGTTTTTGTAGTTCACACCATGCAAAATTTATGGTGGGTGCATAGTTTGTCTGATACTACAAAAATGTAGATATTCCTTGCAACGATGAATATAATGTAAAATTACATTGGAGTATGGATACAGAAATTAGCATTAGTATACTGTATTACTAAAGGGAGTGTTCTAATAGTAGTTGTTTTTATTCATAACTTTGTTAACTTCTTTGAATTTATAATATTGTTATCGGGATGTCCCAGGCCATTGTAATCCTACACATTAGTGAATATCTCTGGTGATGGGTTGTCAAATGCATTATACCTTTGTGTCCAAATTAAATGATCTAACATTTGAAGCAACAATGACTCCCTGTCTTGAGTGTGTGAGCGTAGTGTCTATTTTGGTCTGTTTGTCAGAGGCTAGTTAGAACTATAGTGTCTTGCTGTGTTATTTCTTGTTTTTCTGTACAATTATCAAGCAAATAAGAGAAATCGACACTTGCACATGTCATGTGAGTACACTTGAATTTTCTTCCCTCCCTAGATGTAGGTCTATAGTGAAAATGTCTTTGATAGTCAATTTTGACTTGGCTAGGTATGCAGGTTTTTTTTTGTTTTGTTTTTAGTTTTGAAAATTAAATTGGAACATTAGTTCCAATTAGCAGAAATTAAGTGGTTTTGATGAAAAGCTGGCTGAAGTTTGTGTTTTTACAATTGTCTGATATTTTGATCTCACCCCCTTTGATGAGAAGGCACTTGAGATGCAATATTTTAAGGTGTACATTTTCAATTTGGCTAATACTGGAATATCTTTTTATCCCTGAGTTAAATCCTGAGACTACTGCGCTGTCTGTGACTCATGGTGACAAACATGATGTGCAAAACAAAATTCAAAGAGAACAAAGAAAGGGGGCTTCAGCCTTTAAATAACTTTTGTCTTTATTATCTTTACACTTGCAAACGTAGATAAGTCGCGTGTTTAATGTACAGTACGATTTGACTGACTGTTCAGTTAGTTTTCTGTGTTGTCCTGTCCTCAATTCACTGTCTCATTTTGGACAGCAGGTGGCGCCACCATCACAGAATCTTTGACAAATGGTCACACGCCACATGCCATAAACTCCACTTCCAACGGGTTCCCTGACACCAGCTCATCATCTGCCAGCAGCAGCACAACGCCACCCCACCAACCCAACCCTGCAGACATGTGTGGCTCCCTTCACCTGGCTGGCAGCCCCAGCAGCTGCATCAGCCACCGGCCGTCCTGGGGGAGCTTTAGTGGTGCCTTCGCAAATGATTTTGGGGACCACCTGCACTATGGCCATTACCACGGTTTTGGGGATACCGCAGAAGACCTTGAAGATACTAGCAGTCGCTTGGAACACTCCAGCACCATGAAGGTGGAACACAGTTACAACCAGGTGCTCCTGAATTCCATGCAGCTTTATCATGGATCCTAAAGAAGGACAAACAAGAGATGAGACCGTTCATGTGCATGTGGTGTGTTGTGAAAGTACGGCTAAATCCCAGTGTCCTCCCCAAACCCTCAAATATTCCCCCCTCATGACATTAATTAGCTTCATGATTTGCTGATTCATGCTAGTTAAGTCTTTGAGGAGTCAGGATGCAGGTTTAGGGAGGACGATGGAATTTGGATAATGTGTGTTTCATGTTGCAATGGTGGCCATCACCATCTGCCTTAACTGCTTTGAAGAGTTGCTTTCACCATGGCTGGAGTAGGCTGCCTTCCCTACTCCCCCCCAGATATAATGTAAACTAATAAAAAGGGGAGAGTGGTGCAATTACTTATTATAAAGGGCAAAATTATTTTACTTTATTTTTGTCTGTTTAGAGTAGTGATTTTTTATGTTATCCTTTTCTTCAAAGTTGTGTTCTGTTAACAGAATGTAATGGATCCCATGTGGTGGAGCATTAATGAGTAGCATGAGGCAATGAGTGATGTCAATGCTTGTTGGAAATTTTGAATGTCTATGAAAAAAGTTATTTAATTTGATCTATTTTAAACAATATAGTAGTTTTGTGCCTGTTTTTATGTATTGTGGATGTAAAGCTCAATTTTTGTACTGTAGTGAAATAGATTCAGTTGTCTTGCAGAGGGCTCTTCAGTTGCTACTTGCAGAGTGAAATGAACTGTAAAACAGTTTTTGTGTTGTAAGGTTTCTTGGAAAGAAAAAAGCTGCAACATTCCTTTTGTTATAAAATACACTATACTTTGTAATAATGAAGTGTCTTTATTCTAAACTTATTTGATAGTCTGGTAATGAAAACAGAGGTCTTCAAATTCAATTTAGTGCACTTAAGATTAGTGACAAGTGAATGTAAATGCACATAAAATATCAGATAACGTTTAAAGACGTCTGAACCACAAGACTGGAGATACGGGCTATTTAAATTGCCACTAGAGGGAGACATACGCTGTTAATGCTGCGTAGCCTACTGTGACTGCGGTACAGGGAGCAAATTTTAAAGCTACATGCTTGACCAATTTGTCTCTCCGTTCCTGTCCAGAATTATTGACAGAAATTACATATTCAAACTGATTTGCCCTTAGTTGGATAGAATACACAAACATTGCCATTATAACAAAACCATTAAATTTCATCAGATGTAGGCTAGGCCACAGGCATGCAGTCTACCTCACAGTTTCCACAAGTACATGTGCTGGGCCAGTGCGGGTAGTCGGTTGCAACAGCAGGGCTACCGGGTTTCCCCTCACATTTCGGGGGGAGCAATGGCATGTCGGTAAGGGAAGCGTGTCACACGGCGCAGTACGCCAGCATCCGGAGATGCAGTCTACGGTAGGTAGCACAAATTTTCTATCTTTAAGCCTATAATGATGTGAATTTACATAACGCTGGCAAATGCCACGCAACAAACATTGAGCCAAGTGGAGGGGTCGACTGTTACCACCGCAGCCATTCGAGTTTCGTTTGCTAACCTAGCCACGGTATTTTGGTCACATTTGTAGCAAGAGATGGCTTGTTTAGCAACTGTAGCAAAAGCATCTTGTAACATAATAGCCGAGAAAGCCTTATCGCATGAAGATGGGTTACCACTACAGCAGTGTTTGGTAAAATCTGTGGCCAGACATTATTTACAACATACTTATGCTGTTGGTTCTGAGTAGGCCCAAATTCGCAGCGGTAAACCGAGATTAATTCAGTTCCGTCTATGGTGAGGATGCAAATAACGGTGTGAGTTAGCATGATTTTGAGACAAAATGTACGCGCCCGTCATCAAAGACAATGGAGCAGAATGTTAAGCTCTTTTGCTTTTGAAGGTGTTTTCATTGAGAAACGGTTCAAAACCTATCCCGTTGCCGGGGAAGTATACTGCACCTGCTTCGTGAAATTTTAAGTGACTTGTCTTCAGTTAGAGACGCAGGGGGAGGGAGGGGGGCAAGAGAGATGAGGATGAAACGCGGCTTGTGGGTGTGTACCCGCGCGTGCGTCTGTGCCGAGCAGATGGCAGTTATCCAGAGAGGGTAACTGCCTTTGTGAGCCCTTTGTGTGGTGGACGGCAGAGCCACACTTTCTACTTTAAATCACTGCTGTTTGCCTTGGGGGTATTGTTCTCCTCTCGGTCGCTTTTTAATAATATAGTTGCATTCCACTCTCAGCGACTGGCTGTGTGACCTGCTGAAGTTGCCCGAAAGCCCTTGCAATGCACAAAGCTTCAAGCATTTGCCCTTAGGCCTAAAGTTTAAAACAACTTTGCATAAGACCACAGATTCTGTTATTTGACCTTCGCGAGCTCAAGAAACCTCAGGCCTAGACAAGTACAAAAGAAAACTAAGGAAACATTTTCACCAGTAGACCATAGAGGTCTTTGTGCTTTTGTACATTGGGGGATAGCGACTATGAAGTAAACAAATGCAACATAGCCTTATACACCAAAAAGAGACATTCAGTGTGTGTAATACAGAGAAACATTGCAACAAATGTTGGAGACGTGCAGATTCTATGCTTGTAGGTCTATGATTGGATATTCTCTAACTAGGCCTATACCGCTGCGGGTCCTTGTCAAAACAAAAAGCCTGTCTTTGGCTTTAGTTTTCCTACAGTGAATGAATTTTTACAGCATTCTTCCAAACCTGACCTTTACAGTAACCCACTTTTCACAAGAAAATTTGAAATGATTATCAGTGACATTTAAATCTTGGTCTCCAGTCTGTACATGTATGATGAAGTCAGGAAGATCAGAGACTTTTGCTCAGGAAGTTGGCTGGCCGTAGGCCACCTTGAGTTTTGTGAGACACGAACACCCTTTAGAGACAGCCTTGACCTTAAAGATGATTTTTGTCTTCCTTTTTAAGTTGGATATTCATATTGAATATACATTTTTTAACTAGGCTAGCTATTTTTTTCTCATGTGTCTCGTATGTTTCAATGCATTCGTTTGTGGTCAGCCTGTAGACCTTTCTGACTGTAGTGTTAGCCTAACGTTTCTCTGTTGGGGATCTCACAGACCATTTGTATTTTAATTCACCAGACATTGCCATTAATATGTCCGTTTGACCTTAGTGAAATGTGAGTTGGAGAAAACAGGTTGCCTGCTTGGTAAAACTAATCTCTTGATCTCGCTCACGAACACACATGCACACACAGACTCATCTGCTAAGATGGGTCAACCACAAAGACTCACAAAGTAAAAATGGGAGGAAGACCAACACAAAGGATGAAATATGTAAGAGATAGAGCTATGTGTTGGTGTGTGTGTGTGTTTATGTGTATAGTAGTCGCAGGGGACATGCTGGTTTCATCAGACGTGATCATGGATTTTGTGAGCAGAGGTCCGAACAGGAGGCACATTGCCATGGACCTATCACAATGGGCTGTGGCGGGCTGGTAGGACAGTGGGCTGTCTGCGCGCAGCCCAACAGCTGGTCTTGTCCCATAGGGGACCCTCACCCATTCTTGCACTGGCCTGCCAGAGACCTCTGCCCGGCCCCTGAGCGCCGTGCACCGCTCTGCCTCTCCCCAGAGACTCTGTGCACATGGCAGCAAGTCTGTCATCGCACACACACACACACACACAAGCGTACATATACATGCACAGAGCCTAGCAAAAAAAGCTGAGGCAGCAAGCTGTTAGAGAGGTCTTGTCAACCCTCCGAAAATACCCTTGTGTTTGAACATCCCCTCTCCTACCAGTGCGCCATGTGATGTGCACTAGTGAGACTTGCAGTGTCAACACCAAAATCCCCTGTCTGCTTTTGGTGTCTGGATGTGGACTTGCTGCAAAACGTAGCAATCCTTTTAGTTCTTGCGTATTTCAGGTGTAAAGTATTGTCATTATAGATCAACAGATGGGTTTATGTACATCCTGTGTTGTTACTCAGCAAAAAAAAAGTTGTTTAACTGTTTCCATTTCAGAATACGGGTGATAACAGCATATGGTATTGCCAAAAAATAAGTTTTTGTTTGTTTTGTTGAAAATTATTTTCATGCAGCCAGTATGTAGTCTGAAAACTTTGAAGCATTAACAACTGGAGTAGCTTTAACTTCTACTTCCTTACATTATCACAGAAATAGCTGTACTTTTTACTTTTTACATTTTCAAAACAAGCTTATTAATTTGTCTAGGACTAACGCATTTTATGGAAGTTATCTATGTGTTCAGTTCACAACGATCGTGTGCCTTCCCAACATTAAAGCTGATTCCTACATGGATGGGACAATATTAGTAGGACTGCCAACTAATTCTGGGTATCATCAAAGCATAACAAAAAATATGTTTGTGAATTCCAGTGCGTTGACATTCCAGTGCGTTTTCCACATAGACACGTGGAAAAAAATGCCATTGCCTTTGTTTTGTCATGTGCTTTACCTCATTTATGGTAATAAAATGGCATACAGTGGGTCCATACAAGGCTTATTCTGCCAGTGTCCTTTCCTCTTTAATTTTTGTGGTTTGTTCCTACCCAGTACATGGGACTAGACTCTGCAGGTGGGAATAACACATGCTTATCTGTCTTGCATCATATACTATTAAAACCAATGAAAAATATGGCCTGAAAAAAGATACCTCAAATAATGGCAAGTTATTGCTTAGTACTGCTTTAATGTGTGCCTTAGGCTAAGTAAAATTTAAGTAACCCTTATGTTTAAATGAAACTACATTTCTTCATAGTGTTGAATACTAATGCCAGGAAATTCTTCCTTGGTGTTGCTTAAATGCCACTTTAATTTGAGGGTATGTCGTTAACAAGACTGACAGTGCCTTGACAGGAATAGAATTCAGATGTGTAAAAGTGGTCACTGTGAGGTGTGGCATCATCCCTGTGCTCAGTCTCAGCAGCCAACTGACCCAACATACCTGGCAGCTGCACTGTAGGCTACTGTAACACAGCAGCTCACTCTGGGTCTTAAAACGGTGATCAGGGGCCTTCTGCCAGCTGTTAGTGTACTCTTTCTCTCTCTTACTCACTCACAAACACACTCACTCATACACACACACACACACACACACACACACACACACACACACACCTGGACCTCGTGTCTTCCCTTCAGGCAGAAGGTGGGGCGATCCCTGGGTCTGAATAGAAGAGTAAACAGAGGGGTTGAGGAAAAGGCCAGAGAGGCCAGGCAGGACATAAGGCCTCCTTCTGCTCGTCCTTTCACAGCAGAGAGGGCTGCTGCTAAAGTGGGATTAGCAGCTTCATCCCCCCGTCTCTCTCCTCCCATCCCCTCCTCCCGCACCTCTTCACCTCAGCTGCTCAGTCTGCGGACAGATAGACTGAAAGATTGACTGACAGAGGGACATCCAGATTTTTGGTCTGGTCTGGTATCAGATGCTCTGGTGTATTTTTAGGCGGTATTTTCTCTTTTAATGATGCCGTTTTGTTGTTTGAACACTTTAAAGCAGATTGTCCAGAGTGATGTAATATTGAAGGACAGAGTTACATTATCCCTGTTCCCTCCTATTCATTATGTTTCTGATGCTCTATTACACTTAGATCCTTGCTTCAAACACATTCAAATTATGGGAAAATAAAAAGTTGAATTTTGAAATACGTTGTCAAATGATTGGGTTCCTGGAATCTGCGACTGCGAAATTTATATTTCGCTTTTTCAGTGCTTTACACATGTATAGGGATAGCTACCAGTTCTAAAGCACCATAATGACCAAACCTATTCATTTGTATATGGGCTGCCTGGGTCTGGAATTGTGAGAATGTAAGCATTTCATGTTTTCCTTCATGACAACTAGAAAGAAAGCTTGTTGCATAAACCACCTAAACTTTTCAGGCGGGGTTAAAATGGTGTGATGCTTCGTCTTAACACAGTATGTCAGATTTTTCTAATGAAGACCAGAAAAAAATATTCCAAAATATCTGACCTTTAATAACCAAAGATTGATGTGACACAATTTTTTTTTTGACAATTCTTGCTGACTTATGCTGACCTGTTGTTTATTTTAGCTAGTGATGCCACCTGTGTTTAGTGACTATAATAGACATGAAAAGGCAAAACTGAACAAAGTATAAATGTTAGTGATTGGTGATCTTTTAGAGTTTGTTGGAATTAAGGTCATGCTTAAGAAATGCTTATTGGCATTTGGAACATACACACTGTAGTTTTTTTAATGCAGTGTTTTTTATTGAGTTCTTATTGTGTTTTAACCAAGGAAGTGTTTTCTATATTGAGGGTTCAGTGAGGGAGGATTCTAGGGAATGAGGTGGCTTGCTACATTTGGTGTAAAAGCACCTGTTTACTTTCAGGCCACCCAGCAGATGGTGGCCACTGCTCCGGACCCTCAGGGGACCGGCCAGCTGAAGCTCAATTAGAGAGTCACCACAAGTCAACCAGCCTGCCCTCACTGCCCCTGCTCCAGTGTCAGCTACAGGCCTGTGGCGCGCGGCCTTACAATGCACTCGATACCACACCACCCCCAACACCACCCCTGTCCCGGACTAGTGCATTGGATGCCTGGCCGATTTATAGCTTGAGTTATGGCTACACTTTTGCCGATTCTTTATCATCCTGTCTTGTGTTCTAGTGACGCTTGAACGTGCTTCGCCTGCCTTCATATAAACTTTTCTATATACATGATGGTTCTGGAGGTGTGGGATGTGAACACACCTTTAGTCTTTTAAGCATTCTTTGGAACTTGTACTGTTTTCACAAGTGGTTGTACTGATTTACTACCAATTTCATGTTGGACTTGGCTATAGCATATAGTCCATGTGGTTTTAAGCCTTAATACTGTGAGGGAGGATTTTGTGTTAAAAAATCCAAAATTGGTATGACTATACCATTTAAAGATATGCATCATGAACAACAAATATTGTGAAGGAAATTATCCCCTCAGTTCCCCTATGTTGAATGAATGAATGTTTTTATGCAGTCCCTTAATTATACTGTAAGGAAAAGTGAAAACTGCTCTAGTCAGCGGAGTACAAACTGTATCCAACAGGTTTCATCCATCCATCAACCTCACAGAAGTCATGCCTAGACAAACTTCCAACATTTACACATTACACATTTAATAAGCTACTTTTAGCCTGTAGTCATTTGCTGCCTGCATCACGTCCAGACCCTGCAGTGCAGTGCCTGACTGCTTCATCTGAGCCCTTCAGTGTTCTCTCTGTCTGGAGCAAACCTACTTGCATGTCAACCCCTGTGGAAAATTGCATTGAGCTGCAGGAAGGTTTCACTACAAAGGCCCACAGGCCAGACAAAAGCAGACGACCATATCTACTTGACATGCATGCGGGGTGGAGGTGGCCAGAGCATGTGCCTGCATAGACGCAGGCGAAAAAGGAAAAATTCACATCATAACAATTTTCACTGCGACGCCTTGTGTGATTTCATAATTTATGGATAGGGGCTTTCAGGTTTTCATAGACTTCTGCCCCCGGACCTAAAGTTGCTTTTATGCAAATATATTTAAAAGTAGTCCAATCCCCCTTTTTCTCCTCATACTTGTGTCGTCTGACCCTGGAGGAAAGAGATTGCTCTGTGAAGCTAGAGATAAAATGTTCAAATTCATAGACACTCAAAACCACTTTCAATTAACGCTATGAAATAAGGCTACTTGAAGAGGTCTGACATTTAACATGTCACCGTTGTCTCTCTGTTAGCAAATCCCCCCCAAGAAGCTGCCATTTTAGTGGAAGTGTGTCACAACAATGAAGATATCTATTTTTCCTATAACTGCTGAGACGTGCATTGTTTGACCTACATAAAGCTTTTGCGCTACATCTCTTCTCTGCATTGCTACCCCTCCGCACACACACCCCCTTCACCCTGACACACACACACACACACTCGCACTCTGTACCCTTTGCCCCCGCACACTCTCTCCATTCTCTCTATTCTTCCGCCACTCTCCCCATCTCTTCTCTCCCTTTTTTCAGAGAACATGCAATGCTTTTAACATAATTCAGCTCATTGTTTACGCACTACCCCACCACCCACCCCCGCCCTCCCCCCGGCTGCAGACAAAGGGGGCCGAGCCGGCACAGTCCCTCAGCAAGCCAGGTGTTTCCCACTGCCGGCCACCTCTCTAATGGCTAAGGCCTCGTGCTGCAGCTGCCTACTGACGTTCTTCTTTGTGTTGGCCTATTGTTGGGCCACGCACCCCTCGTTGATTCATGGGCCAGTCAGGGGAAGACCCCCTTTGGAATGACGTGTGGTAGCTTATCTGTGGATCTGTGTGTGTGTGTGTGTGTAAGAGAGAGAGAGAGAGAGAGAATTCTATTGTGAGGTCACTGAGCTCCTATTGGTCTAGGAGAGGACTCATTCTAATGGGGGGAATGGTAGACACTGAAGCTCCATCTGTTTCGTCAGTCATTGTTCAGCCGGCTTGCCTGCAGTATCAACAGTCTTTTTTAGGGTGGACTAGAGGCTTTAGGTGGCCTGTACCCTGCAAGCTTGTGCATTTGTGTCAGGCTGTGGATAAACTACTTTTCTTGGTTGTCTTTTGGTGCAACTCAAGGAAGAAACTGGACCAATTTGTGGATGTAATATTGTCTTGTTTCTCTGGTGACTGAGGAGACAATCTGTGAATTTAACCAATCAGTTCACTAAAACCTGGATTTGGTAGTTTTGTTTTTCAACAAGAGCACTTATAGAGGACTGTAATCCGTAACTTTTTGGATTGTTTGATGGTGAGTATTTTATTCATTTATTCATGGTCATAGACGTTTGAGTAGTTTAATTTGTTTACTTGTAAATATTTCCTCATCTTAGTTTTGTACCTTTACATATCATATCTGTATTCCCCAAATGTATTAGTCCCTTTTTATTTATGCACCAGTACTGTCCAACATTTTGATAAGTCTAAAGTAACATGTCACTTCTTTTACAAGTAGGTGCAACTATGCATTTGATCTTGGGACATGTGTCAACATTAAATTCTGGTACCAGCAGTCTGGTATGGGCATGGATGTGTATGGGCCTGTAGATATGGATATTGGAGCATCCTCTGATCTGGCCTCACCTACTCATAGTTTTATCAAGTTCCAAGTGAATTACTGGTTTGTCTGAAAGTTTTCTCGTCCCTCAAGTTTCAGTTGATATAAAGATGTTTAAAAAGTCTTCCTTTTGTTTAAATTCAGCACTACTTGTAACTGACTTCTAACTTTACTGTTCAGCTTCGTCAGCTATGAATGATATGAATGCCAGAAGACCTGTGAGCACGAGAGTACACAATTTTTTTCCAGAAACATATCATTACATATAAAGATTAGAACAAAAAGTAGAACTTGTGTGAAAACTAGCTGATGAATGTTTTGGGGGTGGGGGGGGGGGTATAGCTTCTGTTACAGTTGGTGTCTGTGGGTGATATTGTTGGGGGAAGGGGTTGTTTGCACTGTGGGGTGAAGGCAAGGTTTCCCTTTGTGCATATGTGACCCTGTCAGGCGGGACATATGTGCTGAACTTACTGGGCACGCTCATCAGAACAGGAGGAGAGAAGGAGAAAAGGAGAGAAAGAGAGAGAGAACACCAGTTGCTGGGTCTCCTGTAGCCACAGTAGACATCTGTTGCCTTCCCGACAGCGTCACCCTCCCCTCCTCCAAGTGCACGCACGCACGCACGCACGCACGCACGCACGCACGCACACACACACACACACACACACACACACCCTAGTCCCAACGCACGGACGTCCGTCCCCTTTGTGTCTCTGTGGCGGGGGTGGGCATCAGGCTTCCCCCTCCTCAGTTCACAATGGCAAGGCCCCCAGAGGACTCCTACCCTCCCCTTTCATCCCCTCCTTCTCTCGTTCACTCTCTTTCTCTCTGTTTCTCTCTCTCTCCCCCTCTCGATCTCCCTCTGCTTTTTTCTATTTTTACCCACACTCTGTCCCCTCTTTCTAGCCTCCCTTTCCTCTCCCCTGCCTTCTTCCTGTCAACGGCATGTGTTTACATATTCATTACATTGGTCGTAATGACATTCAGGAACGTTTTTGCTGTTTGAAAAATGCCACCACACTTTCTCTCAGTGGTGAGCTGTGAATTCTCCGTAGTTGTCTGTGATGAGGCCGAATCAAAATTATTTGCCAGAGTAAAGGCTGTTCTTGGCTTGATGATGGATGGTGCATTGGTTCTTGGATTGTTGCAATAAATTGCAAATTCTTTTTTTTACTTTACATATTCTGATCAAATATTTATCATACCCCAAGCCTGCCTTGTTTATTTAGTAACTCATGCTGGCATAAAACATTTTGTGTGGCGGTATTTTACAGGAAATAATTAAATCAAACTTTGTGGTAAGCAGTAAAGTTAGCATGCAAGTTACACCAACTTCACCTAATTTTCAGTTTCACCCAATAAGAATAAAAAAAATCTGAAGATTCATTCAGATTGTCCTTAACCAGTGACATGTGGTCCCCACTCCGTTTCATAAATGCATAGTCTGACATAAAGAGCCATCGAATTCCTTTGAGCAAGTCTGCAGCCCTTTGAGAGTAGAGGACATACTGATCCCTCATCCTTTCTTTTACAAATCATTATCCAGGTGTGTTCCTTTAGTTTTACTTCCTGGAGTAAATTGTCCCTGGACGCTGTTTTTTCTAGAAGTAATTTTGCATTCAGTGAAATGAACCCTGTCTTTATTGTGTTTTAATTCTGTTGTATTTACGCAAGGGTGTAATTCAGGATTTACTAATTCTAGTAAAGTACTAGCACTATGTGCCAAGGCTTCTTCTCTATATTCTCATGTGATGTTAGAAATATTCATATTTGTATGACTATTTGGCAGATGTTTTCACCAAAGGGCCAGATTTCTGCAGTCATAGATAAATGTGTGTGTAATAGCTTTTCACAGTCAATGGCAAAAGCAAGTGATCAGTTTCATTTAACAGTTTGATGGCCCTTTGAAATTAGACTATGAGATAATCTGTCTCGCTCTTGAATTTGCGACTGGTATTGTTTGTTGTTCCTTAAACCGTGCCACTAATGCATTTGATGATTTTTGCTCAGATTTGTAATTTAAATCAGATACTTTTTTTTCCTTGTAGACGGGCGCCCCATATCAAACATTTTCTTTATTTAACATTTCCTCCTGGGCTATCTGCTGTCTCACTTACAGTTGAGGGTAGTGTCAATTGGTGACTGATTTAGAATAGTTGACTTTTTACTTTTTTGCTCATCGTGTGTTGTTTCGGACCCACTGTAGTTGTGTCAGTTAGATGTCTTTATACTTCCTATCCCTCTGGCTATTTTATGATATGGTTGAGCGACAGATCCTCCGTTCAGTTCTTTGTGGTCTGTACCACAAGCAGGAGAAGACATGCTTGAGAAGATGTTTTTTAGCCATGATTTTTAAGCTGAAGTTAAATGTCATCACGCAGGGGCAAATTCAACAGAAGCAAAAGAAAATCTTCTAAGTCTATGGTCTCTCTCCTCTCTCTCTCTCTCTCTCTCTGTGCGTACCATAGATGCTGGAGACGAGTCTTGCTGTTCAGGTTGGCCTGGTGCATAGACTGCTGTGGCAGAGTGAATAAGACACTCACTCCTGCACCCATCTCCTCACTCTGCCTGCTCTCTCTCTCTGTCTCTCTCTTTGTGCAGGGGGGCATATAAATTATTCTGGCTCTGTCGAGGCATCTGAAAGGGGGCATGCCTCTGAGCAGCTGCAGCCTAGCAACAGCTGTATCAGACAGCCAGACAGCCGCCTTTCATGATGTAATTCCTGCACCCTCTCCACCCCCAGAACAGTAGTCACCATGCAGTCAACCAATGTTTTATCAACCATTTATATGGCTATATGCCATCCAAATTCATTTGGACAGGGTACCAAGACCAATAGTCTGATAAAAAAGGATAGGATAGGATAGTTACAAAGTGTTGCTTTAAATTTTCGAGGCTAGATTTTTGTATGTGACCCTACTTGGAATGAAGTAGATTATGTGTGGCTTGATTTGTGACTTGTTGTGCCGTAAGGTTGTCAATGATGTAGTGTAATACTGATGTCTTTGATATTTGCTGCTAAAGTGCAAACCGGTTATACACAGGCTTATAAGTACTTAACTAACCTAGATAGTAAGCTGGGTAGGGCACAGTGTGACTTTTGAAAATTTGAACTGTCACTGAAGTGCTGAACTGAACTCATTATCCACAGGTTCTCATGCTGAGGTGGGCCTGAGAGAAGTGTGACCTGAGGAGGCTGGAAGAGCATCAGCAGGTGGAGGGAGCTCTGGTGGGGTGGCACTGGATGTATTCGACAGCTTCATGGGCCTGAAGGACCATCTGGATGATGGAACAGGCCACCTCCTTGACCTCGGGATCGATCTGGACTACCTGCACGTGAAGGCTACCGCCAGCGACCGGCCGCCCTCCGCCAGCGAAGCGGATGCTCATGCCAAAATGGAGCCCGGCCCGTCGGAAGAGGCCGAGGGCAGGCTACCCGCTGGGACGAGTGTGGGCAGCAGCAGTGGCATTGGCTCCACGCCCGCCGACTCCGAGGAGAGCACCGACAGTGAGACGGAGCAGCAGATTGGCAGCGCCAGGCCGAGCTTCTCCTCCGACACCCCGGTGGCACCGCCGCCGACCCACCGCTCCGCCCATCCACAGCTCTGCCGCTCTCCATGTCTGGACCTCGAGTCTGCCTCCCCCCCGGGCGGTTCTGTCTCTGAGGACACGGACCCTGAGGAAACGCTCCGCGCCTACCAGAACAAGATGGAATTTGCGCTGAAGCTCGGTTACCAGGAGGACCTCATTCGGCTGGTCCTGAGCAAACTGGGACCTGAGGCTCTCATCAACGACATTCTCGGTGAGCTTGTGAAGCTGGGGAGCAAATCGGAGACAGAGCAAGGCAGCGGACCGTCGGGAACATCTCAGTCCAGGTCTTCATCCTTGGCACCCTCCTCTTCCTCGTGTTCCTCCTCGGGCTCCATCACGTCCTCGTCGGGCTGTGGCTTCTCCGACTCCACCGAGTCTCATCAGTCGGACTCGCCCTCGCAGATTGACACTCTGGATGACAAGGACAACCTGAGACCCATCGTGATTGATGGCAGCAACGTTGCCATGAGGTAAATTCAAATCACTTTCATGGCTTATGAGGTCCAATGTCTTGTTACAAGGTAGAACTTGTAGCACTCTGACTACTATTTAACTTTGTTGCTTGCATGCCCAATCATACCCATATCTATTTCTCCATACTTTTCTTGGAAAGAAAAGAGAAATATTTCCCTCTCTTGAACGCTTTGGAGTGAGTAGAGGAAGAGTATGATCAGTTATGAGATCTGTTTTCAAAAGCAGATCAAAAGCCAGTCCATCAGCCACATGTTCAAAGCCACACTCTCTCTTTAAGAACAACGAGATCCTCGTATGTTGTTAGAAGCCATTTATAGCTAGGACTCAGTAATGTTTTCTCTTTTTTGGTTTGTTTATCTTTTGGGTAAAATAAACATTTTATGTACTCCAAGATGAGACAAAAAATGTCTTGTTTCAGAGTTCAGTCATCAGCTCTCCAGTGTAAAGAAAAAAATTGAAAAAAAAAATCAAAATAGACCAACTGAATAAACTAAGGTTTTGTTTATTTTCTGCTTCACCTATAGATACTTGGATTACGATTAACTATAGATATTTAGATTACGAGCAACAGTAATTTAACATAGGAAGGTGTCATACAGAAAGCAGAGAGCACAAAGTGGCAGCTTGAGATCCACCAAGTCCACCTTAGTGAAAGTGCTTACATAATGATTATGCACTGTCAGAATTGAATCACACAGGGGGGTGGCTGTGGGCCCCTGCCCCTCCTCCCCAACATTGTGCGTTTAATGTATGCCAATGGAGGGGGGTGGGGGTGGGGGGCATCGTTTGGTGACCTCCCAAGTAGAACCGAGGGGGAGTGTGGGCCTTTTGAAAACACCTGTCAAGTCCTTGACTGATGGGTGACTCTCCACTGAGATCTTTTGAGTGGAGTGCAACAATATGTCTGAAAAGATCCTCTCTGATGGGGCCCCGTCTGGAAAGTGGAATAATTTAGGAACATGTAAAAGCTCATATTGAAAAGAGAAACAAGGTTCAGTGGAAGACCATGAACCATCCAGAGTGTCATTTTGACCATACAGGTGACATAGGACTGAGTGCAAGTTAATAATTTTGAAATGATTGGATTTATTCTTGTGTTGTTTTTGTAAGAAGTTTTCATGTTGGTGAAAAGTTTTTGTGTGAGTTTTAAAAAAAAGACTCTTTTGGAACTGGCATGTTGTTATATCAAAAATAGTTCAAACCACCATTGACCTCATCTTGGGTGACCTTATTCCATTCTAATCTTGGAGAAGTATAAAATTTAGACATTTATTGGATTAGGGAAAATTGAGAGCAGCAGAACGGTTGACCTGTAAGAATGGGCGGGGGGTATCCCCAATTAGAGGTTCACTCTGAGTTTAAACCAGCATTTTTGTGTGCATCTTTCAAAGCCATGGCAACAAGGAGGTCTTTTCATGCCAAGGCATCCAGCTTGCAGTTGATTGGTTCCTGGAGCGAGGACACCGTGACATCACAGTGTTTGTTCCAGCCTGGAGGAAAGAGCAGTCGCGGCCAGACGCTCTCATCACAGGTGTGAACTTTCTCAAATCCTTTCCAATGTTGTCGGAGGGGTATCTGACGAAGCAATGTCACTGGTTAACCTGAGTCACTTTGAGAGTAATCATTGATCTCGGAAAGAACACTGCTCTGAGAATGTGTTGTGTCTGAGGTGTCATGATGTTTCGAGGTCAGCAGTTACTCCTGAAGTTAGCCAGTAAGCTTACTTTCTGGTCCACACAGCTCATGCAGTTATTAGAGAAGAAAGCTAACTTTATCGTAATGCTTACTGCCTGCCTCAAAATCATGTCAACACTAATTATAGTTTGTTTTGAGTAGAAAATAGCATTTCATTTCTTCCGCTTTTATGTTATCGTCCATATTGTTGCTTGAGCGCTCTAAGCTATTCCGCAGAAGGATGGGGCAAAAGTTAATCAGTAGTATAATGGCAGGTAAATATTAAGCATTGTGTCCTTCACCTTTGTCCAGACCAAGAGATTCTAAGACGGCTGGAGAAGGACAAAATCCTTGTGTTCACTCCCTCGCGGCGGGTGCAGGGTCGGAGGGTGGTATGCTACGATGACCGTTTCATCGTCAAGCTAGCCTACGAGTCAGATGGCATCATAGTCTCCAACGACAACTATCGAGACCTGGCCAATGAGAAGCCAGAGTGGAAGAAGTTCATTGATGAACGACTGCTGATGTATTCCTTCGTCAATGACAAGTAAGTCACCCAGGCAAAATATAAATGTGGCCCTTCCAAATTCAACAGGTGTCTTAGGAATCTTTATGTGTGTCTTATGCACTTTGGACAGCACTTGGTCAGTGAAAGCTGTGTTTAAATGTGAATAAAAATGACTTACAAAGGACTGCCTATTTATTACTGTACCACTTGTCTTTCTTTCTTCCTCTTTGTTTCTTTTTTCTTTCTGTCATATAGATTTATGCCTCCTGATGATCCTTTGGGTCGTCATGGTCCAAGTTTGGAGAACTTTCTGCGGAAGCGACCTATCATCCCAGAACACAAGAAGCAGCCCTGCCCTTATGGTAATGCGCCATAATCTCAGTCCTTGCATGTCCGTTATCCAGTTCTACATCTCTGCTACGTGTCTGAGCTCATATTACTTCTTCAGAGTCTCTAGGGTTCATTTCTCTTCATTCCTGATAGACCGGTTTTCCTGATTTGCATGTTCTGTATAGGAGCACAAGCCCTTAGCATGGATACAAAAACTCTCTCATTGTGATGCTATGTGAACTAATGCCTAAAGGTAATGCCTACAACTAATGCTTTGGCCTACAGGTAAGAAGTGCACCTATGGACACAAGTGTAAGTTTTATCATCCTGAGCGTGGCACGCAACCCCAGCGCTCAGTGGCGGACGAGCTGCGTGCCAGCGCCAAGAGCTGTTCGGCCAAAGCCCCCGTGGAGTCGGGCCTGGTGAAGAGCCACAGCATGCCGGGCAGCCAGCGCCCCGCTGCCGCCGCTGAGGGCAAACGCACTCAAGCCAAGCGCCAGTCCGACCCCAGCGTCCGCGCGCTGTCCTACAGCGACGTGGAGGAGAGGCTGACCAGCCGCTCTCCTAAACCAGACCTGTCCCACGGCAAAGGGAACGCCGGCACATTGATGCCTGCTCCTGGCGGGCCCCCCATGGGTCACGGTCAGGACCCAACCCGGGAGCACCCACACTCGCACCCCTTGGGGAAACATCACTCGGGTGGCATCGGCGTCCTGGCGTCGTCTCAGTATCCCACGTGCGAGTCGCCGGACCTGAGCTACTGCTCGCTTGCGCGGACCTATTCGGGCCTGAGGATCGCCGTGCCCCAGCGCAGCCCCGAGCGGCGCCCGCTGCCGGACGCCCTCCTGTCGGACTGCAGCAGCGAGGGTAGCGCCAGCTGCGGCAGCAGCAGTACAGATTCCTACGGGATGTTGGGCCCGGGCGGCGAACGATCATGCATGAGCTCGCCCGACCTGTTGGACGATGTGCTCCGCTGCCCCCACCACCACCTCGGTAAGCAGCAGCAACAGCAGCTGCACCACCCGCCCCATCCTCCCCACCACCACCACCACCACCACCTCCTCCACCACCGGGGCAGTGCCCAATACCTGCCCCAACCGCCTCCACCTCAAACCCCGCCACAGCAGCACCACCGTCTGCACGAAGGCCACGTTCTTGCACAAGTCCCAATGCCAGGCTATCACCACCACCACCACCACCATCACCAGCAGCAGCAGCAGCCACCGCCACCACCACAAAGCCTAACCCCACATGGGTACAGCTTCAGCATTGATGAGCCGCCCGACTCGCCCCTTTTCAACAAGCACTCGCGACCATACCTGTCACCCCAGCTCCAGCACCAAACCGTGGCCGCTCGCTCCAGCTGCCCTGGAGACTGCCCACCCTTGCCAGGTGGCAGCTCGCACCCTCAGAGCTCTCCCCTGGGCCGGGGTCTGGCCTCCACACGCGCCGACAGCGTCTCCGACTCCCGTCTGTACGAGAGCTCGCCCCTCGCCCCCCGCAAGACCTTCTACATGGGTCAGACGGATGGGCGATTGGGCGGATGGGACCCCTACTACCTGCAGCCACCGGCACCTCTGCAGTCCTGCTACGAGCCCTTCACCTTCCAGAGCCTCCAGGAGAGCCGTGAGCAGGCCTGGAGGGGACCTTGGGGCCGGGGGGGCACGGCACAGCCAGCCCTTCCTCTTCCTCCCCACCCCAGCCACCCCAGCCTGGAACCTGCGCCTCTGGGCTCCCTGCTCCCCGAACCTCCCCCTATCAGTCGCCACCAAGAGGTGCGGCAGAAGGTGTTCAAGAACCTGTGCAACATCTTTCCCACCGATCTGGTGCGCCTGGTGATGGGGCGCTACCCTCACGTCACCGACGCCCAGCAGCTGGCGGCAGCCATCTTGGCTGAGAAGAACCAGTCTGGAGTGTACTGAGTTTCTGTGCCCCCCTAGCCATTCCCTGTGGCTGATATCCCAAGGAAAAATAACAGTTAGGGATATCCTGGGAACTTTTGGGATATGTATCCCTGGGAATGCTAGGGATACATATTAGAGATGTTACTGCTTCAGCTCACCAAAAGAACTCTGCATTTGAAATCATTTTAAGTAAGGCGAACAATTTGATCGGACTTGACCACTGGATGCAGAGAGAGATAGAGAGAGTGAGAGATGGAGAGAAAGGGAAGAGTAGTGCTGGCAGCATATTTGTCTACCTGAAGCCTGAATGAGTTTCGAATGTGTACTTATATTTATTTTGGGTTTGTTTGTTTCATATTATATATACAGATTTTATGTTAACTATTATTTTCAGGTGAGCATCTGTTGATTCACAGGCACTTTTTTGTTGCTTTTTTATCAGATTTGAGAATAATTTGGTAACTCGTGGCAATCAAAATTGAGGATGTGAGAGGCCAGGGTACGTGTAGATTTAGATTATTTGTTGTTCTGAGGTACTGAAAGCCAAAAGAGAAGATCGTTTAAAGTCATACAGCGTTAACATGACACACATACAAACACAAACACAAGAATGCATTCAAACATTGCATAGACTCAGTGCCGTCTTTAACAACTACAAGCCATGGCTGAAAACAAAGCCTGAAATTTTTTTTTTTTACATTTTAAGGCTGTTTGTTTGTGAGCTTAGGTTGACTGCAAGTTGACGGTTCAGTAAACATCATTACTTGAAGGTGAAGCCATTTAAAGGATTTGATATAGCTTCAAGGTTAAATGTGGCGCTCCACCTTTTTAAACCTATTATGGGTTTGACCTCAACTCCTGTTTTGTGATGCTTACCTTCACTTGATTTCTTTCTTGTGTTTTAGTTTTAATCACTATCCCAAAATCACGTGCCATTCGAATCACGAAAGAATGGCTCTTGGGGATAGACAGAAATTTATATGAATAATTTATTTATAATTGTCACCATATGTTCCATGTTCCTTGAGTTTATTTCATTGTCGTTTTCTTTTTCTTTTTTTTTTCTTTCCCAGAGAATCATTTAAACTATTTTGAGAGTGTGTTTGCATGAGAGCATGTACACATGGATGTGTGTGTGTGTGTGAGAGTGTGAGTGTGAGTGTCCGGGATGGGGACATCCTCTTTGTTGACCTTCAGTAGATCTGTCAGTGTTACCAAGAGAGTACTCCTCCTCTTAGCCACAGGTGTAGTAATAGAGATGGACATTTCTTGACGTCTATGTACCTTAGTTCTAGTAAGGGACGTCTCTGGCTCCTTGTCCTGCTTTTGTGCTCCTGTTTATCGGGTACAGCAGCACATTCCAATTGCTGTCTGTGACTGATCAAATTTAAGACTCTAGAGGTCTTAATAAAGGGACAGTTGTCCCTGTTGGATCTGAATGGACCGAACGTATGAAGTCCGTCAGAATCACAGGTGACGACAGGAAAATTGTGAGCCTTGGCTGTCAGAGAATACCTGTCCTTGTTGATACAAATTGTATCTTATTAACTTAAATCAGAGTTGTTTATAAACATATAATTTATGAAAACGTATACACACACGTTATGTACAGTTTGTAGTACATGAGTAATTTATGAACTATTTTTGGCAACATTTTATCACCATCACCAGAATGTTTGAAGTTTTACTTGAAAGAACTGATTTTCAGATTTACAAATGCATCAAATGCATTTGTTTAGAGTGATGCGGTACAGGGATTGCGGCTATAGGTTATTTATTGTATTGGAAACTATAAATTCTTGATCTATTTGATGTCCACAATAATTAGTGAAGGCACAAGAAAAAGGAAAAAAAAGTTCTACATATCTGAACCAATTAAATCTAACGACACAAGTGATTGGGTTACATACCCAATGACTCCTTAATTCCGTTGAAAGTCAGACAGGTTCAAACTGTTGGGATTGGGAACCTGAACATCACCAGGCCTGGCAAATGCTTTCTATGATTTGACAGGAAGACTCCTTATTGTATTCCAGAGAGTAAGGGAGAAGGCAAGTGATAAAGTGATATCCTCTGAGACAAGCTGAAACACGAGGGTAAAATGCTGCCTGAAATAAGTATTCCATATGAGCACCTTTGTTTTGAAAAGAGCCTTCCCTCTGACCAATCAGCACCATGTGTTGAGTGGGACAGAGGTTGGGCATAGAGTAAATGCCTCTGACTGGCATTGTCCTTAAGACACATCTGATGATCTGAACCATGTTCAGCAAACAAGTTGTTTGGGTTTGTTGTTTGTTTGTTTCAACAATATTATCCTCAGCTCACATACTATTTATTGTGAAAAGTTGCCTGTATGCTTAGCTACCTTTGCCTAAGTGTGGCTTCTCTGGGCTTTATTATTAACTGACCACTGGCTCTTAAGTCTTGTGTTGAAATACAGTCCTCTACAAGTAGCAGCAGTACATATGTGTTAGTTCAGTATTACACCAAATGTTTCAGCGTGGTACTGCACCTGTGACAGTTTTGTGCGCTTTTTCCTGTTATTTTACCAGCTCAATGGTGTGTGACGAATTTTCCAATGCCTTTTTTTTCCCAAAATACTCACTACTGTGTTGTGTTCATTCCAGTGCTGGTTCTATTCCTGTTTATGACCAAAGTAACTGGTGTGACTGAATTGGCATTTGGGTGGGCCATGCTTTTTTTAAGCGTTAGTCAGTCATAGTTAGTAATTGAGTATTAAAAATGAATTATGTACAAAAGAAAAAACAACAAAAAAAGAAAATGCAATGTGGTGTTAAATGATGCTCCGTGGGAAGTTTCCAAATGTGTTATTTTTATTGAAATAAACTATTTACCCCAAATTTTGGAGGAGACACTGTTTGTTTACGCAAATATAAATTGTGCATGTCTTCTTGGTTTAACTAATATGCATAATAGAAGACTGCTTGCAAAGTACCAAAAATGTTCCAATTGACACTATCTTGTTTCGTACCCACTGAAGGGTGAGAGGAGTCAGTGCTGTACAACAGAAGTTAGTAGTTACAATTCCCTCTGCCCTGCGCTAGAAAACCCTTTTTTTGTGTTGCATTGAAAGGTGACACTGGCAACTGGCTGAACTTCATGACCTCTTTATTACCTGACTTATCCCTATAAATTAGCAGCTCCTTTTCACAATCAGTTTTCTTTATATGATCATGCTCAAATGAAAGACATGAAAAACTATACTGATCCTTTTTCCATTGTAAAAATGTTATCAATGAAGTACACGACTACAATTGCAAGACACAATCAAATAAAAAGAATAGGGCAAAAACTAAATTTGTAATCTTTATTGTTAACCAATGCTTGTAGTAATGGATAAAAGCTCCATAGTGTGTTATTGGTCTCTATGTAACAGAAAGCTATATGAACAAATAACAATAATAACAACAACAATAATAATAATTCAAAGTAAAAACAAACAGCAAACACTGACAGCTGGTTCCTGTAGGGTGAGCCTGACCCAGTGGGGGGAGTTCTCACAGGCCTCCCTGTCCACTTGGGTACATACAACCAATAAGTTCAACTATTACAAACAAAATATGTCACAACTCCAACAGCTTCATGCCTCTGTGGCTTTTAAGTAGCGAATTTTTACACTTTTAAAGAGGATGATTCAACCAAATGCAGCAGTTCTTTGATCGTACCAGGGACAAAACAACTAATACTTCCGACAGAACACTGCGATTTTTTTTTAATCACGTCTGTACAAGACTACTCGTGAAATTGCAAAAGAAAAAAAGAACTGTGTGAATTTGGATGGAGCATCTCTTAAATAACTAGCATGCTAATGCTGGTGGTTCAGTTTCAAAAAGCATAACAAAAATCAGCTGGAAGCACTTTTTTTATTGATCAACTGCTTTTTCACACTATGGCAAAAACAACCCTTCTACAGAGATGAGTGTCCATGACACAAAAAAAAAAAACAAAAGAGCTTAGAAATTTAAGCCCAGTTTAGTGTCCTCAACCCAAACAAGTGCTTACAAACTCTGGCTTCATGCCGACGTGACCTAGCTGTCTGCGGATGCATACAAACAGACAATGAAAACAAAGACATGTTTGCAAATACCAAATAAAAATGCGTTTTTTTTTTCCATTCCAAAATACTCCTGCTACAATATCAAAGTCAGATTTCTAGGGAGCACAGTTAGAGACAAACTTAAAAAGGGGGAGAAGAAAATAATTCATTATAACTGGCCTGTTTTTTCACAAAGTAATCAGTTAAACCAAGTTGTCAGTTATTTCAAACAAGGTTCACCTTCAACTATATATTAAACAGGCATAAATGACCACTCATTAACTACAGTCCAATGGGTGACCATAACTCTCAAGTCTCAACCTGTTGTTGCACACTCAAAACACAAGGGGGAGCAGCTCAATTGAAGATTGCTGAGAGACAAGGATAGGGTAGTTGCTGCCAGTACAAAGGACCTATCCTTGCATGCTCTAAAGCAACAGTCTTCACTGTTGATTTGGTAGAATGGTAAAATATAGATATTTCCATACAGAATTGGCCAGAACATTCTCTCCTGTTCCAGCAGCAGAACTGAGTCTCATTTCATTTTTCTTTTTCCTTTTTTTCCTAAAAAAAAAAAAAATGTCGCTCACATTTTCTCTCTCACTCTCTCTCTCTCTCACACACACACACTCACACACACACACACACACACACACACACACACACACACACAGAGTTTCCCAAAGTGCATCCACCTCAACAAGCAGGAACAATGCTGTAATAATCCATGTTCCTCAAGACTGGATCACATTCACAGAAAAATATATCAGCTTTGCTGAGTTTTACAAGGATACATTCTTCCAGTTGTTTAAGTGGCACTGCAGGTACCGCATACACCAACTGAGACCAAAAATGGACATTTTTTTTTTTTTTTATACAAACCTAGACCTGGGTGGGACGAAACCTCAAGCACATCCTGTGCTCTACTGATGAAGGAGGGGGGAGAAAAAAACATGCAACTGACATGCAACTTGAGTAAATTCAAGGAGCCCTCTCTCTCTCTCTCAAACAATACTACTAGGCTGGTCTGGCCTGCACAAACAGGGTATCTTTCCCCAAAAAGTACACACACTGCGTGTAAAGGGCAGCAAAAAGTTCCTCATACCATCCAACCTCATTATGTCATTCAAGAGGTGTCACAATAAACCACTACATCATGTACCTCTATGACAGGAGTCCTATCTATTGTGCACTGTCAGTATTTAGAGGGCAGGTAATGGAGACCCATGTGGAGTGGATGCTTTAGAAAGCAGAATAGGTCACTGTACAAGTACACTGAGTGAAGGTTATGGCTGTTCTCACCCAGTGTTTGACTGGTCAGTTGCCATGAGTGCAATTATGAGGTAGAGAGCTGTCCTCCAATCAGGACTGATGTTTTCATATGCTCTCTGGCCAGAAAGGCCCAGAGTTGTTGCATCTATACTCACACAGCCCACATCACACAATGAACACATGCTCTCAAACACCCAATACATACAAAATCATATCAACACATAGATGAGTGACAACAGCAAGCAGGCACACAGGCACACACACACACACACACCCACCCGTCCACACACACACACACGCACGCACACACCCACCAGTCCACACACATACAAAATACACAAACTAATGCATACATCCTCTGAATGATCAACATTCGTACCAGTTTTCCATCACCCATGCAATGCTGTACACTGATGTGTTATCTAAAGCACATCAAGGACAACATCTACATGACCGATGTCTCTAACACACAACACACTAAACTGATGCACAGACAGGCAGACCACACAAGGCTACTTTGTGTCGTCTTGCCATAATGTTCCCGTCTCTTCATCTGTCTGTCTGTCTCTGTCTGTCTGTCCATCTGTTACTGCTGGACCTTTGTGAGCCAGTAGGCAGGGAAAACCATCGATATGACAACTGCGAATCAAACACTGGAGCGAGTGACTAGAGAAAGGGCCGAGAGAAGAAAAGGATGATGGGAAGGGAGGAGAAAGGGGGGAGTGTGTCAGGAGGATGTGCTTTCGTGCGTCTGATGGCTCTTAAAACAGCTGAAACCCCCGTACATCACGAATTAACAGCCACACGTGGCCAGAACATTCTCAAGAGCTTAGATCGCTCTAACATTAGCTTACCCAAGTGGTGCTGTACAGACAAAAAAAAGGAAAAAAAAAAAAAATTCAGTTTCGATTCAATCCCATTCCAGTCTATAGGTAAACATGACATTAAATGTCGCTAACTTCTCCAATCCCCCAAGGATGGAGCGTTCAAAAAAAAAAAAAAAAAAGCTGTCACTGAAGTCATTATTTCCCTTTGGTGATCCTATCATTTTGGTTACATTTCATCATTCACAGTCAGACCTCATACAAAAACACATGCATACAATTTCACACACAGAATCTTTGTGATGACTACATGGCTCTATCCACACACCCTGGGTCACCCAAGAATGGGATCGCAGGGGGAGGAGAATGTGGGCAGGGGCAGGGGGAGAAGGGCAGGGGAGAGAGGTTATGTATGCATTTCTTTCTTTCTTTCTTTCTGTAACAACGCATGGGGTCAAAAGGTCAATTGCAATTGCCATAGTGGTGACTGTTAATAGCAACACCTTCCAGGGCTGACCTTTTCAAGGGACGCCATCCAGTTGTCATGGTGACAGAGCTGGAGAAACTAAAAAGCTTAAGGGTCAATAAAATAAAAGTCAGGGGTGGAATTAAAATAAAAAATTTCATTGCAAAATATGGGGATGGAAAAGCTTAAGCGTACACCTAGCTAAACAAAAACAAACATACAAAAAAGGTCAAGCTGTAAATGGCAATTTAGATAAAAGCAAGTCTGCTCTTTATTTTGTTCTCTCTCATCACTTGTTCTTTTTTTCCCTCCCTCTTAAAATTAATTCTGTTAGCATCTTTAGTTATCCTTATCGCCTATAAGTGAAAACAAAAAAGAATATCATATCCAAAGCAGTTCATAACAATATGATGCGTCACCTGCTCCTGATTGAAGAGGGTGGGGGAGGGGGGAGGGACTACAAAGCAGCCCTGACTGGCTGGCCGGAGAGAGCTTTGGCATAGCATGAGGGGTGGGGTCGGGCGAAGCAGCCCCCTCTGGCCTCTCGGTAGGGCTCGGGAGATGCTTTCAAAAAACAGGATAGGGACGGGAATGGGTTTAGGTCTGGGCAGGTGGGGAGAGTAGAGCAGGACTGACTGGGGGCTTGAGATTAGCCTCCAAGGCAATTTGGGGCCGTCAGGCCTCAGCGTTCCCCTCCCGCGCGCCTCACATGGACTCAAACTCGTCGATGCGCTGTTTGGTGTTTCCCTGTCGGATCTGGCGCAAGGTCTTATACTTGTCCCGGCCAGCCTTCACATTTTCGGCGTGCAGGACGTCGTTCTGCGTCTTCTTGGTGTCATCCCGAGCCTGGGCCAACTCTGAGCTCAAGGCCTTAATGACAAAGTTTGTGAAAAAGAGGGGAAGAAAATGAAACAAATTAAAACACCAACATATATTCCCAGTGGCTGTACAACTGCATGGGCCATCAAATGCTACTCATGGTCCTGTCCAAAAAAACCTAGTGTTTTCCTGAGCACATACAGCTATAGCACTGTAAACCCACCACAAAAGCCGTGATTCAGGCCAAGCCTGAAGTCAGTCAACATGTCCCCTTCAGTCCCTTCAGTAGCACAGAGGTTATTATACAGAGATGAAGATCAGACATGGAGTAGTGTGATGGACTGGTGGGTTTTACCTGCAACTGTTTCTTGACGCGTTCGTTCTTCTGCGCCTCTGTGATGCGCTCCTCCTCGCTGCGGTGGTCGTTGACGCCGTCACTGGACAGGTCGGCGCTGGCCTCGGCGCTGTTCTCGTCCTGCTCGTCGTGCTCGTTCTCCCCGGCCGCCGCCGGAGGGGCGCTCATCACCGTCTTCAGTTCCTCCTTTGTCTTCTCCAAGTCCTCCTGAGCCGAAATAGCCTGCAGAGAAGGTACGGAAGTTAAAATAAAAACAAACACACACACACACAAACACAAATACACACAGGCCCACGCACAACAAAGAACAGTACCCAAAGCACAGGGAAATAAAGTAAGGGTGAACAGATAAGGGAAAGAGCAAGGAGGGAAGAAAAACACTGGTTTGGCATACCTCTTACACTACAGGCCCATGCACTTATTTGTCAGCTGTGTCGAACTCAACAGACTAGAACACTGTGTTCACTACCAGTGCCAGCCACAAGGTGTCTCTCTATATCCAAATTTATAAATATAAGTTAACAGTTACTACCAGCACAACAAAGAAGAAGAAACCCACCCACATGCGAAGTCTGCATGCACTTTCAAAGAGAATACAAACAACATGAAAAGCTGGTGCTCAAGTCTAGAACAAGACGCAGGCCAGTTCCTCTGGGGTGGCGGCTGTGGACAGCAACATGGATAAACCACTTACTGTACACCTCCTGGGTGTGGGGGGAGGGATGAGGGATGGGATTTCAGCATGATCAAAGCTTAATCCCGAACTTGAGGCCAGCAGGCAGAAGCAGTCGGCTGTTTATACTGCTGGGCTGGGTTGGGTTAGGGCAGTGCACCTTAGTGCTTAGACCTAACCTCTTATTACCAAAGCGCTGCTTGTGTGTAGGAATACATCATAGTTGACACTGTAAAAGGGCTTGGGTGCTTGCCCTTACAGCACACCACCACAAACAACTCCGACTCCATGACAAATCATGAGCAATGCACAGATCTACATTTTGCAGATTCTCTGATTAAAACTCTTGAGCATGATAAAGTATTCAAAGTCTTCTCTATCAGAATTGCCATTGAAGCAATAGCAAAGTGATGAACTAGCAATAGCAAAGTGAGATACTAGAGAGGTATGGAAGAAATAAGAAAGCATGTTTTCTATGCGCGCGCACAAAGGCCTAAACAGCATTATTTTTGTGGTAAGCCATTTGTAACATATATTGATGTAAACGCCAACACCAGCAGTCAATCACTTCTAAGGCCATATCTCCACTTTCAGTTACATGTTTCTAGTCTGGCCTGTTCCTAATGCGGTGCATGCAAGAGGCTGATAAGAGGAAAGAAAAGGCTGGACGGGTAGACGGGGATGGCGGGTCGGCGTTTTTTGGCGGGTCGTGCGTTACTTTGTGCTGCCACTCCGTGGCCTCCTCTTCCTTTTTCCTCTTAGCCTCCTCCAGCAGAGCGATCTTGGCGGTGAACTCTCCCAGCTCTGCGGCCTGTGAAAGGGGAGGGGGCAAGAGAGAAGCAGAGCAGCACTCACCGTGAGAGGAGAGATGGAATGACGACATGCCAGTCTCCTCTAGTTAACAGCAGCTCACCCCCAGTAGAGGTTGGAGCACTTATAAGCAAATGAGGGTTAGGGCTTAAATGTTAGCTCAAGGATAATCAGCAAAGATGGCTGCGTCAGGAAAATAAATCACATTATAAAAAGTAGAATACTGTCTACTTGTAAAAAAAAATATATGATAGTAGTTCAACGATAGATTGAAGTGTGAGTCTAAGTGTGAATGTAGGTTATTATACGTCAAGATTGCTTGAATATATTTGATCAGTGAAGCTGGGAAAGTCCTTCAAAAGAACTTTCAAAATTCCTTCAAAAGTTTCTGGCACAGGACCAGATCATGGCAGAGAAGCAATCCAATCCCCTTCTCCTTTAAGAGAACCTAAGAGGCTAACCGTATTTCCATGAAAGGGAAGGAAAAAAAAAATCTTCAGGAAGCGTAACAAGGTGTGTGTGTAGGTTTGTCACATACCAGCTGCTCCTGGTTCTTCATCTGGTCAGCGGCCTGTTTGGCAAGGGCTGCGCGAGCCTCTTCAGCCGTCTGCCGCTCCTTCTCCAGACGCTCTGCCTCCTCTTTCGCCCGCTTCCTCTCCTGATCCAGCTCAAGAGCCTTGCGCGTCTGCTCCTCCAGTTCTAAAACACAGAGAGAGAAAGAGAGAGAGAGAGAAATGTCCAGTTAGTGACGAGTCATACTGTTTCAGTGCATTTCTCATTTGAGACCTGGACATTTAAATCTTGAGACAAACAGGAAATGACTATATCAATCTGACATCACACAACAGCACATTCAAGTCACTGAGGGGGACAGGAAAAGAAAGCATGACAAATGAGGACTAATAAGATTTGTCTCACGACAACTAAGTACATGAACATGTTATCAATACAGTTTCACAATACAGAAATTCCCTGACTTGAAACACTCAGTAACTGCTCTCAAGGTCCACCCTAATAACAGAAAAAACAGAAACAGTGGAAAACTGTCAGAGCAAAAAAGGCCTTATTACTGTGCTGTTGTTTACAAATAACCACACATGGGAAGCTTCTGGACGCAAAAACAGAGAGCAGCAGCATGCAAATGGACAATCAGACAGAGTCTGGGTCGGTGACGCATGTTTCATGGAAGCAGGGTAGGAATGGGGTGGGGGGTTTGGGGAGAAACACCTCTTTTCTGGGGGGGGGACAAAGGGGTACAAATAAGGGTGGCATTAACATGAAGAGGTGTTTCCAGGTGTTTCGAGTTTACCTGGAGCTGGGGGCAGCCCTACGAGAGGCGAGAGATTAGAGTTCAGTCAAGCAGCTCTTTGTCCGAGAGGCGCACACACGCACACGCGCACACACACACACACACTAAGCCAGGCTCTCCTGTAACCTTGCAAAAACTGTGCTGTGCTCACTATCGCAGCAGACGAATATATCTGATGTTTTTCCCTCCCCCAAAGTTACCCAAGTGTTGTACCCCACTGTGTACGAAATGCTTAGCTTAAAATGCTTCAAATAAGCACAAGTCAAATGCAGCCAAAACATAAGTGGCTGATAGATTTCAACAGGTTTCATTGATGATCAAATGACTGGTAAATCTGAGCATTTATTTGTCAATGATGCTAACATTATTTAAAAGGCATTTAAAAGGTCATTTTAAGGCCTGTTTAGACAAATACGCCAACTCTCTTTTCCCTGCTCCCTTTTCTTTTAATGAGGAATATTAGTAGTCAGTCCTCAGACCCAGCTTCAGTTTTGAGGGGGGATTTAGGGGTTAGATGTGAGTTACATGTATAAATTGAAGCCTGGCTGGGTAGGTTAGAAAGTGGAAAACGGAGAGGTACCACCAACCACCAGCGGCACCCACCTTTCTGTGCCTTTAATGTCTGCTCCTCGATCTGTCTCAGTCTCTCGATCAGCTCGTCCTTCTCGCGCTCAATCCTCTCCTTCTCCTTCTCTGCGTGCTCACGTTTCTTCTTCTCGTTTTCCAGTTGAGCTCTGGGAAAAAGAATGACCCACACTTAGTCTGGTAGCTCAAAGCATGTAAATAAAGGTGTGTGTGGTGTTACTTGATTGGTAGATCAAGCTCAAGCTGCTATGGAATGATTTCATGGGGTACTTCGGTTTCCTGGTTGTCTTGACTATAGCTTTGCATTCACATGCATTGTGTTAAACTGTGGCCACAAATGGCAGTAAGAGGTCTAGCAGGACAGCAGAACTGACGCTAATTGGTTAGCATGGTAACTGGACAATAAGTTGAAAAGCTTTTTTGGTTAAAAGCTTTTGCAAAATAATTAAATGCAATTGCCACTTGCGTTGATGGCAGGGAGAACATAACCAACTGACAATCTGCAATGGTAACATCACCAACAAACACATTTTTGGAGTCCTATATGCGGGTGTAAATGCATTGGTCCACAGATCTATACCTCTCCATCTGTTTCTGATGCTTCTCCTCTCTGGCTTGGGCCTTCATCTGCTGCACCTCGATGGTGTCCGGCTTCCTCCTCCTCATGTAAAGCTCATGATTGCCCATACACAGTGCCAGGATGCGCTTGTTGATCCGCAACCGGGGGGCATAGAATACAAAGTCCTGCAAAGAAAATAATAATAATAATAACAATAATAATAATAATAATAATAATAATAATAATGGCGGACTATAAACATCACCCAAGAATAATGCAAACAAACGTTTTCTTAACCGCCATGCTTTGTTACTTGTCATGTTTTTGTGATGTATCTGGTGTTAAGCGGTTTAACACAGTAGCACGTAGTTATACTACAAGAGAAAAATAAACTGACAAACAAAAAAAACTTACCGGTGCTTTCTTATCGATTGGCTTAATGACAAACTTTTTATCATTGAATGAGATGTTTCTGATTTCACTCCACGGAAAGCCAATTTTTGGTGTCAGTCTAAAGGAAAAACAATAACAACAGCTAAATGATAAATATAAGAATTACAGCCATCAACTCAAATCCCATATTTGCCATGAGGGGGCGATAGCCACCAATAAGCATTTTAGACCAGATCAGTGCTGACTCGATCAGACAGTCTCTCAGGGGGTCCTTAAGCTGCGACCATGGAATATTTCAAAGACCATCTGTTTCTCTCCCTGACTTTTGTTTGAGGCCTTCAGCATGTGGCGCTAGATAAATTAACCAGGGGCTGTCATCTGTGTGGCAATTGCTTCTGTGGCGTTTGACGGTTTAATCCCACAGCTAAGGTTAAGCCATTAGCCATGAATATTCAGTGAAAAGGTCAGTGTCCGAGCATTCGCTCACAGTGATTCAGACTTGAGTCAGCATGGACTGTAAATGACGCACAATGGAGATGGGCTAAGCTGGGGTGCTCATGGGGAGACAACTCTTTAGCCCCCTTTCTGCCCCCCCCCAAAGTTTTGCGTAACCCCAGTTGCGGACATTATTAGGCCATTTAAGACTGACTGAGGGCCTTCCGGGCAGCAAGCATGACTCATCAGAATGGCAGCATGTACATACAGTACAAGCTGTTGGCCACTCAGGTTTCACCAGCTGAGGGTGTCACTGACCGCAGACATCAGTGCCTGTCTGTCTCAACATTTGACACAAATCATATTCAATCAGTCATTCTGAAAGTGATCATGCACAACCTGAGCCAAAGCGGCAATGATGATTACACGGACAGTATATACAAAAAAATCAAACAAACCTGCACTGACCATTATTTAGAAAATGAAAATCATCTTTGCACTTAAATCCTGTTACTTGTACCACACACATAATTCATCACTTAAACCTGAAAGAACCTCCGTTTTTAATCAGCACTGCAGACCACCATGTGCTTCTAACTGACTAATAAGTCTCGCCTTCGTGCATCACACAGGCAATCCTAGACTCTCGAGAGTCTATTTTTATTGCAACACTTCTCCACTCCAGCCTCCACTTGCAGGATCCCCACGAATCTGGACATGTATCATGAGCAGCAGTGAGGCTGATTACACCAGAGCCATATTTCAAACACCTACACACTCCTTAAGAGGGTCTATGGGAAAGTGCTTGGCAGAGGCTCAACTATGAATAACCAGAGCAGAGGTACCTACAACTGAACTACACTCACTACACACACACACACAGAGAGAGAGAGAGAGGAGAGAGAGAGAGAGAGAGAGAGAGCACTGCTAAAAGGATAAAAAGATGAAAGAGTAGACCAGTGGATCAAAAAAAAAAAAAGTGTGTAATGGCTACAGGAGTGGAATGGAGTGCTCACTTGTCCTCGTGCTCGTAGATGTTGAGGCCAAGCGCATCCACGCCCAGCCACAGCTCTGTGCCCTTCTTGTTTTTGATCTCAAAATAGTTCACGCCATACATCTCCAGGTCCTGTGCGATCTTCAAATACTCCATCATAGAATCCTCTCTGTGTCAAAGGAAAAAAAGGACCGTTATACACATAGACAGATTGACAGAGACACTCACAGACAGACAAAAACAAGCAAGACAAAACAAGACAACAAGTCCTAGCAGGTATGGCATGGTGAAATCTAGCTGTGCCATCTACCAATGGGGTAAGCTTCCCAGATACCATACATAGCTGTGCCAGTGGGGTAAGCTTCCCAGATAGCATACCAATGAACTGCACAGCCTTCAAAGAAGAATCCAGGTTTTAATTTCAACTGGCTTAAGAGTGCAGATAAATAACACTGAACTGGAAGTGCATGAGGTTACATGTCACACTGCTATGACAACCCCAGCAAGTTTTCATACTGGAAGTGAAAAGGAGGAACTTGAGCCTGCAACAGAACAGCATTACAGAAATTATCTGAGAGAGGCCACACTGCTCAAAGGAAAAGGTGGGAGTGAGAGAGAGAGACTCTACCTGAGCATGCCTCTGTGTTCCTCATGCCAGGTCTGTATCCGGTCCTCCCACTGTTCCTTAGTGAGTTTGTGCTGCTCAAGAACTCTGCAATGCAGAGGACAAAAAAATGTTATGCGAACTCACCGAAGGACAGCTTACTGAGACAGGCAAAAACAAACTGACAGTGCTCGATGATGATGAGTTTATATGTATTTTGTGTGTATGTGTGTAGGACACATAAAATGGGAATGAGGGGGGGTGGTTTAAAAAACACTCAACTCTAACAGCCACTGGGCTGCCTCACCAATTCCAAACAAAGGGGCAACCCTGGATTAAATCTCCTTGAAGGTCAGACTATAGGTCAAGTCCAAGCTCAGAGCCCAGCTGGATGTGATCCTGCCCTGCCTGCCTCACTCCTTAACTTCTTCCTTCCACTTGTGTGTATTTAACAAGGCAATTTACTGCAGGGCTTCAAAGCTGCCTCTGCCATTGGGACATCTCATTAGCCCTTTGAAAGCACCCGTCGCATGCATGCACGAGGAAATGCGTGGATGGACACACACACACACACACACACACACACACACACACACACACACACACACACACACACACACCTTAAGCCTTAAATCAGGCATGAGACTGACTGTGTACAAAAACTCACATACTCAAATGCCTACGGACAGGATATGACTAATCTCAAGACACAAACCCTTTTTGCATACGTAATGATGAGCCATAACCCCTGATTATGATTACATAAGACTGAACATGTCCTCACACATCCCCTTCTTGACTGCACTCACCTCTGAGGTAGCAGGCGGTCGTTGGTGAGGTAGCCGGGCTTGTGGATGTCTTTGTTGTAGTCGGCGTATTTGGCCTGGACTGCATAAGAGGCAAGGAGGACGGCCGTCTCGGGGGGACAGTAATTCTCATCATTCAAGATGGCTTCCTTCACCTGAGCAGAAGAACCCGGGAGGGCAGAGAGCGAGAGGGAGAGGAAGAGAGAGAGGGAGAGGGGGAGAGGAAGAGAGAGAGGGAGATTAGTTTGAGCCAGTGAAGGAGTGCTGGTGAGCGTGATGAGCAGAGAAATGAAGACGGCAGGAAATAATCAATAGGAAATTGAAAGCACACCTTGGGATTTGAATGGGGACAAATGAATGGAGATAAGGGATTAAAAACCCAGAGATAGAGATGGGGACTAGAGCATCTGTATGTACACACACACACACACACACACACACACAGAGCACATATTACAAACTCAAACACACACACATACACACACTCTGTGAGAGAGCGAGAAACCAACTGGGTGTGAATAAAAAGGTGATAAAGTCCTCCCCTCACCTGCAAGAAGAACAGGCGCTGTGTAATTTCCTGGATCAGTTCCTCTGACACATCTTCTGGAAAAAACTTTGCTCTGAACTTGAACTGAAGTGGGTTCTCCTTCTTCACATCTTGCTGGGTCACCTGAGCAGGGGATAAAGACACAAGGATGATTACAGGGAGGGCCCTCATTCCTGATGGTTCTACAAAACAACCAGGCTACATGGTGGCTAGCCAGGGTGAGTAGTGAGAATAACAATGGTGCTTCACATGACCATAAAGTTCCAAAATGATATTGTAAAAAATTGGTATCTATTTAAACAACACCACACAATTTGAAACTACTAAGTACTGTGACAATAACGTAGTGAATGCACAGCTGCGTTGTTGGATGGTGCTTACAGTTAGACTGTACTTTAACAAAATAACTGGAAGGTTCAAAAATGCTGATCATACTTCTGGACCAACCATCCTGAGCACTATGACTGAAACCCTGAAGCACTTATTTAGCCTAGAAAAGAACACGATGTTGCCTAGTTTACATGAATACTAACATGCATTGACACAGAATGAGAGGTGAAGCGGAGCAGATGTTAAATCCATCTGGGTAAAAACCCAGAACACCTCCCACACAAGGGTGCAGTAGCCTTTGGCTGCACTGAAAGGCTTCCAGTTAGACCATTTGACACCTGCGCAACTGAAAGCGTCTGCAGTGCATGAGCATAGCTGAACTGAAAGCGTCTGCAGTGAATGAGCGTAGCTGAACTTACCACCAGTCTGATTTAATGCATCTAGCTGCTTCATGGCAAATAAAATCAGAACAAACTATCAACTCCTTATGTGGATGCAGTGTAATTTACTGAAGCTACTTTAAAAAGCCAGAAGCCTAGTGTAGCAATGCCAGAGTTTATTTAAAGCACAATCCATATATAAAATTAGCCTATATTAATTATTAATCTGCTTCACCATTTTCTATTAGGCCTCATTGTGGAAGTGATTTCGCTAAATGAAGTTCGTAAACAAGCATTCATTATCACTGAACTGCTGACTGCTCTTGCCTGACTAACAGGTCATCCTTTAGTAATTGTCACTAAAACGAAGTCTTTATAACTGCCGATTCACCACAACTGACCTACTGAGATACCACAAGCAATCAATCCACACCCAGTACCTCTCAGACTTCCTCTATGTATATAGCCATGACTAGCACAGAAGGCAGAGGCCATTAGTATGCATACACATGCACTGCAGAAGTGCTGCAGTGGGACCATTGTTCAAAGGTTCTAGAATTCAGAGAACATTGTCTTTGCAGTCTCCACTGAAAAGTCGGCCACAATCGCTACTCTGACGGGAATAGAGCAATCCAGTCTGCAAATAGTACAAGCTGTACAAGTCGTGTCACACGCACTGTCTGCACAGCATGCGGATGCTATATGTGTGAATCAGGGGATGACTGCTAATCTGACCTCCTACTACCACTAGGATTTTGCCAGTCAAATGTCTGGACATATCTATCGGACAAACTGGAAAGTTGTCAGACACGTTTTACCTGTAACATGTAAAATGTAATCTAGGTTGACAAAAAGCTGAAATCTTCATATTGGTTTATCAGTTTGACTTTTTAATCTTTACATTAACATTTATCATAGCCTGGTTTATTTCTGTAGAGGCTATGTGTGAATCAGAGGGGCTGACTGCTATAATCTGATTTTCTGCTGGTTCCCACACCAGAACAGAATTTACTCTGGGTTTCAGCAAGTCTGCCGTTTCCCCCCACATTACAGCCTGCACTGAATCCCAGGAGCTGGTTCCAGAACTTTCCACTGCAGGAGCCACTTGTTAAAGAAATCCTGCTGTAGATCATCATGCATGCACTGTGGCTCACACAACTGTTTTCAATGTCCTCCATGGGACAGGTCTACACACACACACAAAAAAAAAAAAAAACCTACACGCACACACGATGCACGCACGCAGCTTTATGACATATCTGAGCAGTGGTGGGTAAAAAGGTGCATTTGAGGAAGAGGGGGGCTGGTCATTAACCCCTCTCATTTTTGGCCACAGTCTTGAACAGGATGTCTGTAAAAAAAAAAATGGAGGGACTTGCTAGAGCCTAATAACCACTTCTGCTTGATTGATGGCAGGGTTCTTTTTTTTTTGGAGAAGAGGAAACGGGAGAAGAAGAATATGTGTCTCACCTTTTTGTTGAGCTTCAACCAAGTGGTGTAGCCTTTGCTGTCGACATACTGCAGGCCGAAAAACCAAACTTCGCGCAGACCCACTGTCTTCACAACCTGCTCAACAAAAAGCACAGCACAAGCACAAAGTCAATGTGTGGAGCAGGCACAAAATACATCAAAAGAGTGATTCACTGTCAGTCTGTGCCACAAACACACTAAAAACAAAGAAATTCCTCATCATATCACCTACCAAGATGCTGAAGTCCTCACATATAGATTAGCTATGGTTCTAAAATGTCACCACATGATGAATCAAAACCAAAATGGCACAAGTGTGTGTGTACATGCATGCATTTTTTAATAAATAAGAGACAGTTAAGTACACTATCTGCTCAGTGCAGAACAGTAGTAAAATATGCTTCAATCTGATTAGGAAGCATTTTATGTAAAACTGTGTTTTTGGCAGCCAACAAGAATTGCTGACTGGGCAGCCAGGAGAACTACAAATTAAGCTTTAAACTAATTTTATATCTCTGAGGAGGCATACACATCATTGGAGGCTTTTTACATGTGTGTGGTGGCTACAGTTTCTAAATACGTGGAGATGCACAGCATAGTACTATAAGACTTTGGCCAGTATGCTTTCCTTCCAATAGGGAGAAACTGAAGCTGTGCTGTGGGGGAGGGGGAACGAAAAAGTGTTTCTGCTTGCGCTGGACACATACGTTATCATACAAAATGTCCACACACATTCAAGAACTTATGTCCCCGAGGGAAAATGCAAACAACCGATGCACAAATGTGTGTGAGAATGTGTTCAAGAATTCACACACACACACACACACACACACACTTCTGCTCAACTGCTTAAACAGCTGAGGCTGGCGTTGTTTCTGCCGGCTGTGGCTGCCATGGCACAGGAGCAGAGAATGCGGAATGCAGACAGGGGGAGGTTGAGGACAGACTTGGAATTAGAGACAGTGCATTAGGGAAAGAGATGCAATGACGGGGAAAGAAAGAGGGGTGAGTCGTCTGGTAAGCCAGGGGTCTCACTCTCCAGACATATAAAACATACGCAAAGAAAAAAATGATCTACCATAATTTGAGGTGGGATTACATTCATGACTATCAAACTTCTTCAATGAAGTTAGTTTTGGCTACTGTGCACTTTGTACAGCAGTTTCTCACATGCAAAATGGATATTTACTTTCTATAATTGTAAACCAACAAATTCTCATTGGTCACTTATGGTTAAGTGTTCACTGGCTACGCAAACACTCGATTTATACCGTTTCTTTACAATTACCGAGTTAGACTATCACAGTGGCATCTCCATAAAGCTCCTGTCATTGTTACACTGCACTTGTAATGACCTATTAAGCGTACACAGGCACACAAAAAGTTGTCTTCTTTCATGTCAGCCTCCCCACCATCTCAACTTCAATATAGTAGCTCGCCACTTGTAAGAGGATTCAGTGTGGCAATTATTATTATTATTTTTTTAAATATTTTTTCCCCTACAGACAGAACCTAACCCAACAATCGCTAGCTGGATTGTAGGCTGAAACATGCTGAGTTCTCACAGAGGGTCCATATTCATAAATTTGAAAAACACTATTACAAGGATATTTAATCCCATAAATAAGTTAGTGTGCGGCAACAGTTTTTTCAGAGTACAGACAATTCAGCATTCTTTCAAACACTGAGGCAGTGCATTTCATTTCAGTCGTGTGTCCAAGTGTGCTATTAAGCAGATTAAGGTGTGTACTTCAAGACTTGTACTTAACAACATACTGATGGTAAGCAGTGCAGAAGATTAAAAATGCATTTAGTGTGAACCACACTGAGGGTACAGACTGGAGGGGGCCAACACTCCTGTCACACTGCTCACTTGATTTTTCTTTATTGATTTTCATAAATAACTCAACACATGCAAGAGCTCTCCAGGGCCACCGGTTACAGTGGTAGAAGAAAACCACACTAAAGGACAAGCAGCTTCATTTACACTTCACACCAAGTAAAATGCATTGTGGCTTGGGTGGTTGTGGGCAGTAGGATGTATTAGCCTACTGAGGGGGTTGATTGAGCATGGTCAAATTTCTTGGTCCATTAACAAAATAGGACAGAAAAAAGGCCCATGTGGTTGGGGACTTGACATGTTGTGACAACATCAAATAAATATTTCAGCAAGAGACATTAATATTGCAACGCGTGCTTGTACATATTTGGAGTACAGCTCTGAGGGGGCCCTTGGCCTCACTGGCCTTGTTCTGATGTCATATCACATATTTGATCTGTGCCAAAATCTGAGCTGAGTCTTCTGTGACGGGTGCCGAGAGTAGTAGCACACAAAACAAATTTTTACCCAATACAACTTTGATACCTCAAACAATGGCATTATGAGACTGTTTATGCAAAGATGTGGGCAGCCACACATACAGCCCAAACCAGACTTTTGACTGCAAGATGTCAATGTTCCCCACACAGAGTTTAATTTTGGGTCCAAATGGAAGGAAGCTGGTAACTATCCAGACTTAATATCCAAATATTAATTTAACAAACCAAATTTTTACATGAACTATTTTGTGGCAGTGCACTGGATTAACCCACTCATGAATGCAGTGACGTAACAAAATATGACGTGGCAAAATGTAGATCGAACACACGCATAAAAATGTATCCGCTCCATGAACTGGCTAAACGCTGCACACGTAATTTCTGGAGGTGTTTGCTTAACGCTGTCAATAACCTGGATTTCCTGTGGGCACTAATTCTCTGTCAACCAATTCTCAGAGTGATGTTACAGTAACATGCAACAAAGTATGTCACTGGCCTGGGGTCAGATTCACTATTACAGGCAATAATAAATGTTCATAAAAAAACCTGATTATTGGAGTGAAACACACACTGACTGCCCTGATTCAAAAGGAAGAAAATTGATGTCTTCCACATCTGGTCCAGTGGTTGGTTCAACAGTGGACATCAAAGATGCATGTCCATGGCTCAATCACAATGTTCTCCCCTTATACTCTAAAGTCTGTACCCTTAAACACTTAACTGGCATGAACTGACTCAGGACTGACTGACTGGCGCCAGTTAGTCTGATACTTTGAGGGTTCAGGGGACACTTAGATTCAACCACCATTTTGCTCTTCAGATGTGGGAGGATTCTCAAATCTCTAGCAAGCTCTCATCCCAAGCCAGACTCTCCACTCAATTATCTACTATGCATGCATAGCAGGTCCAAAGACACATTCTACCCGACTGGAGCATGAGGAAACATTCTGCCAAAACAGTTGGCATAAGAGGAGCCATAAAACAGAAACATACAGAGGACGCCATCCTTTTCCTCAAGGTTGTATTATGCATTGTAGGCCAAGACTGCAGTCAAAGTACAGGCAGTGACATCCTGAACGACAATACTGGAGGCATTTTGTGTGAGGAGTGACGTCATTGCAAGGAGAGAGCCCTGGCGTCTGCTCACCCTGGTCCACTACAGTGGTCTACTGTTGGTCAGTGGCCTCTCTGAACAGCACCCACAGAGCTCTGTGTATAGGCGAGCGATGGCCTCCTTTTTATGCCTGGGGATAGGAGGACGACTAGCAGTCATTGTTCCAAATCTTTTTTGCCAAAGTCCAAGGGGAATGACCTCGACTCTTACCACTCATAAAGCTGGGAGACAGTGGTTGAGGTTAATGGTTTAAATCCCAAAAAGGAACACTGAAGAATGGGGTGACATGGTAGCTTTGCTGAACAGAAATATTTACAGTTTACTATCAGCTATCAGCAGTTTACTATGAGCTTTCTCAGACAGTCTAAATTTGGGTTGCTTAGGAAAGATGTAGATCCAACGCTGTTCATAAAAAAATTGTGGACTGGACACAGAGGACAGGGCACTACTGCCATGGAGTGCGTTTCCTAAAACTACAGTTGATAACTAAGTTGGGAAGTTGCTAAGTTAGCAACTTCACAGGCTGGTAAATAGAACCTTGTATAACCCTGCAAGTGCACACTATGAAACTGGTGTTCCTGCAACAGATGCTTTTACTTGGACTGCTAAAGGCTTTGATTAAGACAGCAATATAAGAGGACCCTTCCTCACCGACTCTTTAGAAACGTACCTGATCGAAGAGCTGTTTGCCTGTGGTGTTTGGCTGGATGGCAAACTCCAGCTCCGCATCCATCGTAGTAACCCTGACATTGATCTGTCGAAGAGACGGGGTGAGGAGGGGTGGGGGGTAGGGGTGTACAGAGGAGGAAAGAGGAGTGTTACTAGCCACATTCCAGCACATGTGTAGCTATTATTTTACAGTTCCAAGCAAAGATTCTAGAGCACTAAACGCTAGAATCTTTGGTTCCAAGCACAAAGGGGTAGGCATCCCCCCCCCCCACAGTCGGCCTTCTGATTTACTGACACCAATCAATGATCCTATGCATGGCCATTAACCTGTAGACTTTAGACCATAGTAAGAGAGAACAGACAGAACTGACACTCTTCATTACAGAGCATGTAACAAAGCCACATTTAAACTTCATCTGGACAAACTAAACCAGCAAAGCAGATATAAGCAGCTAAAAACATACTTCAATAAGAATAGTTAATGATAACGGGACATGGTGACAAGATTTCAACTTCAAAAGGCACAAGCGCAGAGCACAGCTCCAAGTTCTGAAACCCGAGATACAAACATTAACCACTGAGAACTTGAAAGTTTAACACTCTGAACTAGAGGGGGGAATACACCCTTGTGGTTTCAGCAATCCTGTGTTTTTGTAAGTGTTTGATAATGGAGCAATCTCTCTCTCTGTCTGTGTCTGTGTCTGTGTGTGTGTCTATGTGTGTGTGTGTGTGTGTGTGTGTGTGTGTGTGTGTGTGTGTATACACAGACGACAAACTACAATGAATTGAGGAAACCGCGCCATGGGCAGTTGGGCTCTGTACTTCTTGGCTGCGGATGCGGTGACTTTGCCGGTGTGGATGACACTGCGTCACCTGACGCCGCGAGCAGTCTCCACAGTAAGCCGCAATGCTGCGATGGAGCCCTGCAGAGCCAGAGAGGTGTGCCAAAAGGGAGAGTCCAGGGGCGACTGAATAATGCACCCTGCATTCCTCTCTGGCAAAAAAAAAATCCTTCAGAGACAATTCCTCCCCCTTCTAGGCTAACTTTGTTCTGCAAAGGAAAGTGCATGTTTCTGTACTTGGATGCGTGCTTAAAATGTATGCATGCATCCATGTTTGTACGTTAAGGTTTCCAAGTCCTTTCAATAAAGGCTGCTTTCAAAAACATCAGGGCAAAAAGGTAGATAGGACTGTGAAGGAACAGGAGAAAGGGAGAGGGACATGGCAGGTCAGAGTAAGCCAAAAGACAAAGCACGCACACAAACACACAGTTATGCTCAGGCAGGAGTGGGATGAGACAACGAGCATGTCAGACACTGTTGTAGTGTGTGTCACATTCGCTTGCAAGCAAGTGAGCCAGCAAACACTTTCAGGCTCTTCAGTTCTCTCAAAGGGCAAGCGTTCAGCTTCTAGGCACGCCTCCAATCTCTCTCTCTCTGTCTGTCTGTCTGTCTGTCTTTTTCCCCTGTCCCTCTACTGAAGCGCAGCAGCTGCAAAGACTCAGCCATTGGATGCAGCTCTACTTGGAGCTGGCACTAAGTGCATGGCACGCATTCATACAGACACGAACACTACAGGCAGGCAGGCAGGCAGGCAGGCAGGCAGGCAGGCAGGCAGGCAGGCAGGCAAACACAGAGAGAAAGAGAAAGAGAAAGAGAAAGAGAAAGAGAAAGAGAAAGAGAGAGACCACTGGGTACACTTAAGCTTGCTCTGTTCCACCATAAACTCTTCACCAGATAATTCACTCCATACACAGATTATTACATGGAGGCTAGGCGGCACAGACACAAAGAAAACACATAGCTGGTCCTTAATCCTGACCCGGACAGGACATCGACAGCCACACGCACACAAACTGAATCTTATGCAACTCAAAGACCAAGACACACACACCATCACGTCTGGGTGCCATGCTAAAAGGCACGCATGCTCTCTTGGTACCACCCCCCCGCCCCCTCCCAAACACACACACACACACACACACACACACACACACACACACACACACACACACACACACACACACACACACACACACACACACACACACACACACACACACACACACACACACAGAGTGTAGAAAGTTGATCCCAGCAGCTGGTGTTGGCGTGTAGAGTTACAGTTGTGTTCTCCTGTGCCCGAGTCTCCTGTATCCAGCCCTGCTTTCCTTTCCCCTTTCTCTACCTCTGTCATTAATTACTCATGAAACCTGCACAACGCATCCCACATTCTCCCTCTTTTGGTCCCACTTGCTGATTCGTTCCTCAGGGCCTATTTCACTCCCTCGCCCCCATCTAACCCTTTTCTCAGTCACATAAAACATGCACAGCCGAGTCCTTTTAGCAACTGAAATCTTCTTTGTGAGCTGTGAAGCAGAAAAGGCTGAACATTTGCTTCCTCTTACGGATTTCTCCCTCTTCTCTCGACTCATGTGCTGGTGTCACAGCTGCATGCAGGAGCTAGGCTACAACTTTAAAATACGCAACATGTTAGTATCTCTAATAAAACACGGCTGTGTGATATCAAACTAGTAAAAGTAAGAAAATCAAAGAAAAGAAGAAAAAAAAAAAATCAAGGACGAGGACAGAATGGTTGACACAAGGATGCTATGACTGGTGGTTTCATTAATTGGCGCTTCTATTTTAACATGCTCGGGTTCCTCTCAACTTGTATTGGCCTGTGCGCTGCAGTAACCATAAATAGACCTCTCCTTTACTTACAAGTCTTAATACTTGGGTAGAGTTTCTAAATGCTCATTGACCTCACCTTTGTGGGTCAATTAAGGTTGTAGGGAAGCAAAAAAATAGATAAATAAATAAAATAATCCCCAATCAATAACAGTAGGGAGAGGTGAAAAAAGACACACTTGCTTAGGGAGAAAAAAAAACACATGATAAAACTATACAAAAAAGAAACCACACTATAAAACAGGCTGATAAAGATATTTCAAGAGGCTCAAGTTTTCTAAAATGGCACTCGAAGATTCCAATTTACACGCCACAATTTAGAGCTATTGCGCTTCTGACTTTTCTAGGCTGGCGTCAATTTCCTATGTCCCCAAGGCCAGGGGACCATCAGGCTGTCCAGGTCTTATCCGTTAGCATAACAGACACCAGGGAAGAATGTATGTGTGCATGCACCACACACACACACACACACACACACACACACACAAATAGAATTCTGTAACTCATTAATACACAAATAAGTCTGCGCAAGTTTGAATTTGATGTTATACAGACTTACACACCGGTCATTGATTGAACGATACGAAGCCTTGAGAATGTAGCGTAGGACCTCCCTGCCCTTACTTTTAACCTTTACCCCAGACAGCAGATGTCTCATCCTGAGCGTAGCCGTACGTATGCATGGGCCTGTAAGCTGTGTAGTGAGAGTGAGTGTGTGTGAGTGAGTGAGTGAGTGAGAGACAGAGTGAGAGACAGAGTGAGAGACAGAGTGAGAGACAGAGTGAGAGACAGAGTGAGAGACAGAGTGAGAGACAGAGTGAGTGAGTGAGTGAGTGAGTGAGTGAGTGAGTGAGTGAGTGAGTGAGTGAGAGAGAAAGAGAGAGAGAAATCTTTCCTAAATGTAGTATATCAAGGTGAATAGTAATATTGCTACTTTGCTCTATAGCAAAACTGAAAAGTTTGCTTGTTTTATATGAAAACGCTGAGTGAACATTGTGGCACAACAGGCCAACAAGTGTTAAATTGCATTTCTTGTGCTACGCATGTGTGCAGCGTTGTTTATGTTTATGTACACTCGGGGGTTGACTCAGTCAAAACACCAGCGTCACCTTGCACTGGCTTAATGGACTGAGGCCAGAAAGAAGCCTCCCCTTTTCATAATCCCCTCCGTCAACCAAAAGGCAAGGTGTCGAGAGAGCCGGGGGAGGGGAAGGCAAATACACAGGGACATGCGAACGAGCTCAGGGCGACACTTTTCAAATGCTGCTCTTTCCAGGAACCAGTGAGCTGCGAGACAATCTGTGACAATCACAGAGAACTTCTCTGGAAAATATAAACATTTTGAAGGGAGCAATACTGCCATAACTCTTGACAACAGCTTTGGTTGTGATCGAGAGACTATTAAAAGTCCACAAAACAACTGAACGATTAAGCGAGATTAGTGTGGCAATGTGTGACGAATGCACTTACTACGTGTGTGTGCGTTTGTGTCTTAACAGATGTACTTGCACAATAAAGCTTCATATGCGGGCTTTTTAAATACGTGCTGATGGTGTTTTTGCATGCATGCGAGTGCCAAATTATTGCACACTGCATGAGCAAATAAACAGACCACTGCTGTGTGAAAACACCAGAGTATCAGAGTACCAGAGTGTTTGCTGATGAAGGCATGTGTATCTATTACACTGACCTATGGCCAAAAGAATACAGGAGAAAACTGTCAAGGAGCTCTAGTAAAGCTGTTGCATGAGTGTCTATTACAAGTTAGGCCTACACAACTGAGCTACGTACTGGCATAGGAAATGAACCGAGTGCTCTTGCAGCACTGTGGCATACCTGCTCTAGTTCCTTATGCACAGAATGTGATTCCACAACTGAATTGGTGGGGCATGTGTAATTTTAGCCTGTTCGCCTGAAATCCCACAGGGAGAGATAGGGTAGGACGTGCAAGATGTGTGCAAGTAGAGAAGAGGAAAAATGGCTTAATGGTGAATGTATATGCTCGGAGTGGAGGGTAGAACGGGCAAAGAGGACAGGGTATGACCTTTGCTTGACCAACGAGTAGTGTAGTAGGCTAACCTCTTTTGGCCATGGCCTTCTTACTACAATCACATTTAAACAACAAAATCTGGATTCAACAGCAAGGTGCCAAAAAGCTCCTAAGCCATTTCTACACTGCTACCAAAGTGCTAAAATTCCACAAGAGTTAAGCATTAAAGAATTAAGCATTAAGTGGAAAAGAAAGATTAAGTTTCTGTATAAAAGGAAATATTTAAAAAAAAACTAATTAGAAGTTAGTGCCTTTACTAAAGAACTACTAAAGTAGGCCTAATTCATTTTCTAGTAATTCAGACAAAAATGACAGTGGCAAATGCCAACTTTTGGGTGACGAGCATCAAACAGTTGAAAGCACAAACAAGGTATGACACACAAACAAGGTATGACATGATTCAGTTGCAAACGAACCATCCTGTCATGAACAAACACAATTAATTTTACGGCGATACTTTTTGAGCGTATTTGGATCTTATATGCTGTATTTGACAGTTTGGAGCTTTAGTGGCTCTCTGCATTAATTTTTTGTTAGTCAAGTATTGCAGTGTCAGATGTGCACGTAGGCTACATCAAATTTCTTTCAGGTAATCTTCAGGTAGAAGAAGGATTTGTGAATAGGCAAGCGTGTTTGTTTTCTTGTTTTTTTTTTTTCTTCCCTCCTTGTGTTTTTGGTCTTCACAGACACTCCTTAATTACATGTGCAGCTGTTTGTTGCTAAGCCGTTTAACAGGGGCTTTGTTGGAAGGCCTCAGACAGACCATCCCTACCCCCAACATATCCTAATCCTCCGACAGGGCTAAGGGCAGCTACCCTATCTGGCTCATTAACCAGATCTCCCTCTGTCTTTCAAATGCCTGCCTGCTGCAAGATAGATACGATATATGTTGCACACACGAGAGAACACACAGCCTCCATACAAGCCTACTAGGCTACTGACATAACACTGAGAAGCAGACACCAAACACACGCACACTCTTCAAAGTACCTGTTCCTAGACAAACACACACACACAAACAACATTGCGTCAATGTCTTTTTGCAACACAATTCAATTTAATCTTGGCAGCACAATTGGAATGGGCATTGGACTGTACAAAATGCTCTTGAAATGAATTGATGACACAGGCATTCAGTAATGCTATCAACAACCGGGCAGCTCAGCCACCCCTTAATTTCTAAGAGGAGCGCTTTCCCAGAAGCAAGAGTCATTTTATTTAAGTCATGTCATCCAATGTACGCCTTTGCCGTGCTCCAATAACACCTTGCTGAGAGCTTATTTAAGGAACCGGCACTTCAACTTTCTATGTACAGGACTTCAGAACACAACAGAAAAGAGCCCCACTTTTCCATTCTTTCACACGATGTTGCTTTGGCCCTTATGTTTACATGGGACCCTGCCTCTCATAGTTCTACATTATACATACTCCACCTTGTTCTGTGCAAACAAAAAAACAGGCACGTGCAAGGACGCCTGCAGGGCCTCTTCCTGTGGGGGGCCATTGGGTCATACTGAGCCACTGCAGACCCCCACCCCACCGCACCACCAAACACAAAGACCCACACAGCCAGAGCAAGGGGAAGCACGCGGCAGGGTGACAGGTTGCTCTGTTGTCCACTGAATAAAGCAAGGCATTCAGAGTTGGCCACTAAGAGACCTGCGCCATGCAGCAGAATATGCTCACAAACTCAACAGACACAGGCGCATGTCTGCACATACACAAACTCACACAAAACGCAATTTAATTTCACGACAGGAAGTAATTACATCTTACGTAATTAAGCCAACCGATAAAACAAGTGCTGCCAGCCAGTGCCCACCATTACTGTGGCACAGCAAGTGTAGTGAAATGCATGTTAGAGAAAAGGCATGCTCTGGATGCACCACAACTCCATTCTTAGTTCAGAATCTTCCTTCACCTACCTGTAAAGATTAGTTCATTAGCCTTCTGTTCACATTAAACATTTAAGATTTTATCAGTAGAGATGTACCAATTGGAACAAAATGTATTATCCATCCATCCAGAATAGGTCAACAGAAAGCAACCTTTCGGGGGGGGGGGGGGGGGGGGGATTTAGGTCAATCCTACAACATAAAACTATTCACCACCTTGTGATTTACAGAGACCAGTGAGGCCTTTCTGTGCCTGCTCAGTGACCTTGAACAACAGGGCTATGGATTGAAATGCCCCAGAATTTTCCTGAAAACTCGCTGTTTACCATATGTACTTTACTTCCATACATCAGCACATAACCCACACATTACAAAGTTGAAGCCCATCATGTATATCAGGTTTAATGTGCTGTCTGGGGAAAAAATACATCTGTCCATCTATTTTTCATTGAAAATAAGTTGGGATGAATGCAGGACTTTCTATAGGAATTGACAGAGCCAGAGATAAAGTTGAAAGGGTTTTATATGACTCCATACAGCAATCCACTCTCAACAGTTGCTTTGCGAGTAAAAACTTTTTTTTTAACGGCACTTAGGGCGTTCTCACACTAGTTACAGTTCAGTTGTACCATACAGGAGCATGGTTGCCCCTCTTTCCGTTTTGCGCCAACCGTGATCCATATTGGAGCACAAATGAGGTCAGGTGTTCTAGAAATCTTGGTTAGGATGTCTTGTTACCATAACAATGTATGCTAATCCAGAATTAACAAACTTAGCTAACAAGCTAGTTGTGATATTGCGTGAAATAATCATCAGACACTAGTCAGAAAATATTAAAGCCTGCCTGGTTAAACTCAACAGTGCAGACTGATGATGCCCTTTGAATGTCATCATATAATTCACTATGTTCTGAGTCTAAGTGCTTTTGCTAATCCTCCCATTTCTGTTCAGTCCTGCTTGTTATTATAGGAAGTCTCACTCTGTGATTTACACATCGCACATTTTCCAAGTGTACTACTGTACACCGGAACGCAACGCTGCGATCACAATGGTCAAACAAACCGGACTTCAGGGGCAAAGTGTACTTAGGTACGGCATGGATTGCCTTGTGTGAGTGCAGCCTTAATTAAGAATATTAAGACACACAATGCACACTATTACAGAAAGACCAGGCAGTACATTGGAGAATGTGACAATTCACACAACATGTCACAGTTCACGCCTTTTGATTTTGAGTAGCAAGACAAATCAACTTTCAATAATTCAATGATAAATTCAACAGATGCCAGCTATATGATGAGTAACGGCAAGGATGAGCATGTAAAATCCATTCAATCACAGAATGGCACCTGTAACTGTTCATGTTATCTTGAGACAGGGCAACAGCAACCTTCCATCAGCTGCTATCAGTACTTTATGGCCTGTTATCTTGTATTATCTGTTATCTTATCTAGTGTTTACCTTAACATTGAATTATCTTGCCATTTTCAATCACTACAACTGTGTTGGTTTAACCTTTGAAAGTTAATTTCCTCAAAGCACTCTAGCAAAGACAAATGAGTCAGGAAAAAAATGGGCAGTAAGTAAAATGTGTTCATCATTACCTTAATGTTTTAGCCCCTTTTAGGAAAATTAGATTTTAATGCCTTGAGACTATATTAACTAAACCACACCATGAGGGACCAGGTGTGGACATTAACTGATTGCGAAAGACAAACAAGACACGTGTTTACCGTGGGTGACATGCTAGTGTGACTATTTCATGAGGAAGAAACAGGCAAGCCCCATCTTGTTGAGGCTTTACGTTCTGCTCTCTATTGAGTGGTTTTAGGCACTAAGGTGGCACAGTGTGCATGGCATGAAACTAATACATGTGCTGACATCCATGATGTTTGTGTGACGGTATGACTGAGAGGCACATCCACAAGAATGCTTGAGAAAACTTGTATGACTATGATGATAAAGACAGGCATAAGGCAAATCTGTTAAGGCTACCAACCAATCACGATTCCATCATTATCAGGCAATATTCAATTAAAAAAATACATTAACATGCATTGGTTACATGACTAACAAACAGGGGCGCTGCCAGGTGGGGAAAGGTTAGGATGATTCCAAAGGCCTGGCACTGATAAGGGGCCCTAGATAACATTTTAATATTATAATCAATGTTTGGGAGGCCAAAAATAATTTTCTGTCACAGGACCCAAAATTTCTAGCGGCTCCGCTGCTAACAAAGGTCAAACATCTGAGCAATAAAAGAAAGGGACATTAGGTTTGGCCTTACTGGTTTCGGCATCTCTGCCTACTCTCCTCCCGTCCCCTTATCGCCACAGAAATGAAAGACCTAGTCGTGCCACAGGACAGCACTAGATCAATGCTGCAGACCTAGGGGGAAAAAAACACAACAATCATAGTAACATCTGAGCACATTCAACACTTATCCACAAAGTTAAACAAGGCTGAGCTTAACGGTCTGAATGTTTTGGCAACATCATGGTAAGATTACATATTCCATGGTTCTGGTTCATAATTCTATTTCTGAAAATAACAGGGTCATGCCCTTCTGGGATTAGATAGAAGTCAAACAGAAAATTTTAGAGGTGACAGGGCCAGTCTCAAGGCATCAAGTTCAACAACATAAGCCTACTAATGATATTAGGGACCGATTCATAGTCCAAGCAAGCAATAGACTCATTCAGCTATGCAAGGAGGTTTTGGCATGTACTTGTCTGGCAAAACGTGTAAAACACCACAAGCGTGAGTGCCATGTCCTGTGTTTGCAATTGCACAATGTTCACTCAGTTTGCTAAGAGAAGGCACTTCAGAACATGTGCAAGGCTTATGCTGTTAACTGCATCTGAAGACCTGACCACCAACCATCAATACAATTAATACTTCCGATAATTAAAACAAGATGTTTGGGATTTTTCATGTGCCATGTGTCACTTTCATGGACTAATTTCAGTTTTGAATCATCTTGAACAGAATTTGCATTTATTTATATTGTATTTAATACAGTGACTACATGAGGCAGAGCTTGATATCAGAGAGCCAGCCTGGCTCTCACTGATTTGCATGCTAACTTCAAAGTGACAATAAGGTGTTTGAATTTTTGACATTACACCAATATGGTTGTCTCTGAACATTCTGTTGCTGTTTCAAGGTCACTTTGGATGTTTAGATCTACAAAAAGGTGGTGGTAGTGGAGCAATGCAAGCCCAGGCATTCACTCTGAAGCTACCATTATCTAGGTATCAAGTAACCAACTGACAAGACACATACTAGAACAAATACTGTGAACTTGGGCTACAATTTGTGTTAATTAATACTAAAAACCCAACAACCCTCAGAAGTTAAGATTGAATCTTGGTGAGAAGGAAGAGTAAAACTTGATGCTTCAATGCCTGCCTCCTGACACTGGGAAGAACCATGATTTTAACGTCAACTGGCACACTCATCACGCACGTACAACTGTTACATTACTCTTACAAAGATACATAGGTCTGTCCCTACATGTTCCAGCTACCATGGCGCCTGTCAATATGGAAACACGTAATGAATTGACAGATCATCTGATGATTTGATACTTAATCTGCGTAACCAATGAGATAGGGAAAAGAAAAGAACAAAACAAACACTAAAACAGGTCTGAACTGTGCTTCCTGAACATGATATTGTCATCTGCCTTTTTAAAACAGCCCAGAAGATTTGATCAGTATTGGGATAATTTTACAACTGGTATACACTGAAGCAATAGGCTATGCTTTAGTAAGGCTACTGGAGCATTACAGTTTACCAGCCAAACGCACATGCGGACTCGACAGTATCTAAACATAAATTGTGCATCACGTCTGATCAAGATAAAAATTCGCTAGCAGGTTTCAGCATTTAGGAGATCACCATATACAAACAAGATTCGTGTAACATTCAGACAACGAATTTTACAAAGTTAGGCTTTAAATAAGATAACATTTTTAATTCACATATTTACCACTCACTGCCATGTCAGTAGACCATGTGATTGTAGCGCGTTATTTCAGCGACGCGTCCCACTATCCATTCATACATGAAAGCAATGTACCGTTACAAAGCTCCCTCGGACTAAAATAACACCTACTTCCACACATGGCTCGATGCACACCACCAAAGTTGGATTTCTTTGTTAATGCGGTGTAAATTAGCGATACGTCTCATGCATTGGCGTTTATTGTAGCTTGAACTAGAAAATGCTGACGTGCAAGTTATAAGGTGAAGTGAATAAGGTAAACCATGTTAACGTTTGTTGGTCAACGTCAGTATAACAAGACGTTAGGTACAAGGCCAGCTTGCTTTACCGTTACATCAAGCTACCAACTATTAACGTTAACTAATAAATCTCCCTTAAGACTGGTAGTAACGTGACGACCCAATGTGTAATACATTTGACTACTATATTTTACTTTGGAGGCTGGCCGGGTTTAGACTAAGTTACTGACTACAATTTCCATTTGGGTCGATAACTCGATAATGCAACGTTACAGTGCTAGTTAAGACGATAACGGCATACTGCTGCAACGTTGACTTCACATTAGCCACATGGAATTCCGCAAACTTTAACTTGACGCACTGAGTCTACGCTAGACAGCTAGCTTCCTTTGTAGCCTTCTTGACTTCAAACTGATTGAAGGAACATTTTCGCGTTTATTAACAAAACCTGGTAATAACCCCTAGTAACAGTCGCTGACGCTTAACCAGACATGAAACAGACTTTTAAAGCGAGGCTAACGTTACACACCTAACCACGAATTAGCCTGCTAACATTGCCGCTTATTTTTCATTGCAAACCTGACTCTGCCGCGCATACAGTACCGCTGGCTAGAAAGAAGCGTTACCGCTAGCTTCGGTAATGTTAACGTTAATACGATTTAGTTATTCAACCATGAGATTGGAAAGGCATCTAAACAGCTGTATGAATGGTAATTACTGTGAAGACAAAATGCAAACTGTGTGAAAACCTGCTAACGTGAATAACAACGTAAGGTAACGTTAAGTCTCTAACATCAGAGATAACGTTAACGTTATCCCGTTGAAAAGGAAAAGCCACTTGAAAGAGACAACGGATAAAACTCACCTTGTTGGAAGAACGGTGTGTTATACGGATATGCAAATGCCTTAGGTCCAATGTTATTTAAGTACCGTTTTATTCAGGCAATATAAACATTCAGACAGCTTCTTTCAAAGTTACGCCTCCACGCTATAGTAACGACCAGACTGAACAGGGCCGAACTTGATAGTATCATAGGACAGTATCCAAGGCAAGGAGAGCTTGTGAGGCAACCAATATGGCCGTCGTCAAGAGAGTCAAAACGAGGCGTGGTTCAATACTGATAGATGAGAAGGGGTATGAGGGCGCCCCACTGTGACCGAGCTATCTAAAGTGAGCGATTAACGTTGTTTTAAACAAAAAAGTTTTAGAGGAAATAAAAAGCCAGCCAAGTATATACATTGATTACCGACTCAAGTTTGCTTATGTGAGTTAAATGGACAAGACCCTAGCAACACCATCACATGCATCATCATCAGGGAAAATCTAGATTGTCATCTCTAGATGTAGGCCTCATGCAGTCGAGACAAGAGGTTACAGACTGGCCTGACCCTAAATGAGAGCTACGACTGTTATAGCTTTGCTAAATTAAATTTGATAGTGAGAAAAACAATATTTTTTATGGTAACTTCTCAAATTTGGTGTTTCTGTTTGGTGTTTGAAACTACACGACACAAGCCTTCGTCCACACAAAAAATGTCTGCTATTTGACTTACCAAGACTGCATTTTTATTACTGTTTATCTTGACATTTTGTACGTGATAAAACGGTACAAATAAGGACAACTGAACTTTTATGTAGCTAAAAGAAATGCAGTAGCACATGATTTCTTGCCTGTGTATTGCTTATATTTATTTCAAGTATATGTCGCCATCTTGTGGTAGGCCATGTTGGTCATGCTTATTTTTAGTGTGTGTATATGTGGGAGTGACACATCCACCGGCCTGTAGATGGCGGTGTAGAGCCAAATGATTCAACGACAACGACATTGAAATAATAAAAGACAGTGGAATAGTTGATATTTTTTATTGGCAGAGGTCCCCTTGAACGAATTCACACAAAAATTGGCACAGATCTGGATAATACTAGTGATTTTACAAGTTCGTACAGTTCACATGTTCCCAACACAAGATGTTGCCAATTGAAGTGCACTGTTTTTGCATTTGTCTCTCAATAGGTGAAGCAACACAACAAATGAGTGCTCATGAATTTGTTTATGTGTATTTGTGTGACTTACATACCACAACAGCTTCGTGATCCTGGCATCCTTTTCCCAAAAGCAGTTGGCAATGGGAAATTGCTTTGCAACCAACAAAGTTGCTAACTTAGTCAGTAATTATTCTTTTGAGAAACAGGCCCCTGGGGAATAATTTATGAAATCTATAGCCCTTTTCATACTGGATTCCGCAAAATTCCCGGAGCTGAGATTGCAAGTTCATCCCGGGTCGAACAGTGTGACGTATGACCCACGCTTCAGAGGTAAATACAACTGTCACACTAGGTAGTTCAGTTTTCAAAACAACGATGGCGGGATACCCAGAGTTGTTGCTGGCTTTTTGTGCAACCATTCAAGCGCAAATGAAGTTCATGTACATGGTATTGTACTGCATGTGCATGCTTATAACGTGTGATTCTGACAAGGAACGTATGCAAAGAATATAACAGGAGTATGATGCCAAATTGGAGAAAGTTGAAGAATAATGGATACTGGATAATGAGGAAAGCCGACACAGTCGACAAAGACGTGTAGCTGTTATTGGTCAGATCGCATAATGTGTCTGGAAGAGTGTGGAGGGTGGGCAGACCACAAGGGGTCGGTGTTTTGGTCCAATGTTATGAACAATTTTGACGACGAGTGCAATAAGCATTTTCGGATGTTGCGACAAACCTTTGAACCTTGTTGTTGCTGTCATTAGCAAGTATGGTCTGAACTTAACATAATGAAGAAAGGTAAGTACATAGATTACATCTCATGCAGTCAATGTCATTGTGCTCAAAAGTTAGCGTGATAAAATTCTAGCCTGTGTGCCCGAGCAGTTATGCTCTTCAGTTATGCTCAAGTCATCATAAGAAAAGCATTACTCTAGAGTACTTATTACACTGTGCCAAGGCTATTAAGAGCAAATTTGCTATACACTTAGCATAGTAAACGAAGGCAGGGAAGAAGCATAAAAAGTGAATTGAGCACCATTTTTATTCTAACCAAAAAAAAAAAAAAAAAAGGGAAAATAGAAAAAACACTATTCACAAACTATTTACAAGTGCAAAACACCCAGTACAGTGTACTGTTTGCAAGTGCAAAATATGCAGTGCAGTGTAAGTTTAGTAATGTAAGTTTAAGCAGTATAAGTTATAGTCTAGCTGTAGCCTGGTAATAAAACCAGAGGGTCTGGATATTCCATAGTGAGATTTGATTGCCTGTTAGAGGTGTTTAAGTTTAAAAAGACTGTATCAGCCGCTGATTGATTCTAGCTCTGCATCCACAATGCCTCCCTCTGTACACTGATTGGACAGGTTAAAATGCCTCCTGAGGCAACAAGCTCAAAAGGATCAAATCCAGACTAGCACTGTTGGAAGATGGTAAGCAGAGGTGCCCAGGAAGGCATGGCCAGGTTAGTCCAGGTATTGCAAGAAGGATAATGCCGGTCTGTGCAACTCATCCTGTGCGAGCAAGCTGGGGAACGGTGCCGGGGTAGAATATAGCAATGCAGCTGGTGAAACTTGTAGTTGAACTCACCTCTCACTTGTGTTATTCTGCATTGCTGTGCCCTGTGTTTTAAACTCCCACTGGAGGGTTGCACTTGTGATATGTCATCACCACATCCCCGAAATCCTGGTATGGATCAGGCGTTCCTTACACACTGAGCACATCTCGGCTCTGATAATAGGGTCTGAGGCGGGTCGAGTTGACGCCCGATCCTGTGTCAGTCAGTGTGAAAGGAAGACATTTTCTTTTTTTTTTGTTTCTCAATAGGTGGCGGTATATCACACATGGGTGGTTGAGGGATTGTTTGATGCGGCTCCTCCCACCTGCGTACCACTCAAATTTCACAATGGTATTTCATTATTCTGCAGAAACTGCCAGACCACCGGACTGACGCAGTGGGCCCTAAAAAGCAAGGCAGAGTGTACTGAAAAGTTGGGCGGAGGTCAAATCACAAAGAAAAACTCACAATAGAAGCAACACAAACAATCCATGGCCATCTGGAATAGCAAGCTAAAAAGAACCGACAACCGCACAAATAACTACCAAGGGGGTGGGCCAGGCAATAGGCTGAGGCTATCAACTGAACAGGCTTGGATGTGGGTTTGTGAAGGAATTACATTTTGTGTGTTTGCGTAGTGTGTAGGAGTGATTTGTGAAAGGGATAGATGTTGGTACATGTCATATTTCACTTTTGCAATTTTAAAATTTCTCAGAATTTCTATTGGAACTAGGCGTCGACCAGTGTTTCAATGCGTAAGGGTCAGTGGATTTTAAGACAAAAAAATCTGGCTGTAAACTTTAGCGTTCCATAGATAAAAAGCAAAAAAAAATATTTTGTACAATTACAGCGCCCTCTATGGGCCAAATGTTATGGTACTTCCTATGCTTTCAGAGGTCATTGTGCTGATCATATGTTCTCGGCCCAAGATATTGGCAATTCAAAATCCAGATTTTTGCATTCACCTATCACTAGGTGGTGCTGTGCCACAAAGGAGTGTTTATGGTCTGGGCCGATACTCCTCTGTAACACCGACATATCACAAAAATTTCATGTTGTTGGGTGAAACGTTCATTGAGTTATTCAGCAAAAACTTTTGGCCGTGTCCCCCTCTTTGACAGACACTTGCACAGCAGGGGGGTGGCCCTTTGGGGCCAAAAGTTTCTAGTCGCTCACATCCTACTAGGGCTACATGCCTACAAAGATTCATATCCCCCAGCATTTCAGTGTCCCGGCATTCGTTCACAGAAAATCGGTGGAAACAAAAAAAAAAATTGACAAACCCAATATGACCGCTTTCACTACCTTTGCTAGCAGTGGTCATAATAATTTAATATATGAGGCAAAATTTAAAGTAGTTTCTTTTTTCCCCCAAAGTGGAGTCTGAAAAAGGGGAGTCGTACAGGCCTGTACGGTATATTCTTATTATATTCATGTGCACTTTTGCACCTTAAAATTGTACTGAGAGGCTAGGCATTCAACCAGGAAAACAGAATACTCTCAAACGAATTCTGAGTTGACAATGATTAAGTTCAGTTCTATGTTCACTCTTTGCACTTGATGTAACGTTTGCCTACATACAGCTAGCTTGCTGTAACCCACATTTCACAGCTGTTGTCCTCACTAACGTTACCATGTATTCATGGCAGGGTATGTGGCAGTCGTAATATGCTACAAACATAACAAGCAATATTCACATGTCGAAGTGTCACTGTAAAACAAATCTTGGTCTAACAGAGATATATGCACTCGTTTCTGTTCTACCTTCTCCCAACTGGATGTTTACTTCTTGGCTTTGGAGTGACGCTGGTTCAACAGAGAACATTATCTTAATTCAACAACATCATAACACAGGCTTTGATTGGAGCTAACCCAAAGCTCAACCCACCACAATTTCACTATCGTCTCTTCAAATTATCTCTAAATTATATGTTAATGTGCAACAATTCACGTTGGAAACAATCAGGTGTTCATGGATGATCTAAACAGTTGATTTTAAAATATGAGCTACAGAGCTTGAGGTAATATGTAAACTCAAAAACTAAGCAAGATAGAGGGACTTGGCCCACCACTTATAATAAAAGTTTAGGGTACTTAACATTTCTGAGTTTACTGTGGGAATACAGGGTTTTCCACTAGACTATTTCTCCCATTTCAGTATAGAAACATAAACACACACATACTCTCTCATTTCACACACACACACACACACACACACACTTAGAGGTGCTTGATTACGCAAATCAATCTAATACTGGATAAAGGCCAGCCTATTATGAATTGGCTATAGTTATGTAGCCCTAGGAAAGCAGTCAGTGTTTTCAATCAAAGTCAAATGTTTCAATGCTGTTTCCATGAACAGTTGCAGGCATCCACGCCAATGTTTAAACATGTTAAAACTGAGCTATCATTACTTCCTGCCCACCTGCAGCAAGCTTGCTGATGCAACACTTTCTAATCCTTTTGTAGGTGTGGCAAAGGATTGTGTGCCAAGCTTCTCAACTTTTAGTGAAGAGGAGCAGATCACATTTCACCCTAACTCCTGCTATGACTTTGCAGTCAGCAGTAGGAGTATCTGGCAACTCCATTTTTTTTGTTTGTAGTCTTTCTTTTGCTTAATAGGTTTTACATGGTCCATGTTTGAAGTAGGTTGACCTTTTTGCTTGACATTAAAATATACATAAAAAGAGACACATAAAAATACTACTAGTAGTCTAGTTCCACTTTTTGAATATCCAAAAACAAATTTACAGGTCCATTCTTGTTTACTTCTGTGAGACAAAGACAAGAATGGGGTATATGGCGAACGGTTAACGTCAGAGCCAGAAAACAACTTCCTACATAAAAACACAGCTCATGCAGTGAAAATATATCACTGATAGAGAAAACTCATAGTTAAAATACAAACATTAATCATACCAATGGCAATAAACTAGAAATTAGAAACCTAGGCTACCAGAGATGAGCTAGCTAGCTCAACTAACTATGGCTAAGTAAGAGAGTTACTTCACCTACTGATTTAGGACTAACGTTAGCTACACAAATCCTCAAGACATGTTGTAAAAAATAGTCACAGGTTTTATTTACCACCTCTTGTTCAAATGAATAAGTGAAGTAACAATGAATTTCAGTATTATGTTCAGACATGAACAGAGCAAAGGAGAAGTTTGGGGCCTAAAACAGGTAGTGTTTCAGCATAGCCAGAGTTTTCAAGCAAAGGGGACAGGGACTGGGGATTGGGGGACTCAAGACAATGGATGCCAACCAAAACTGTTAGGACACCAGTGATACCCTCCTCACACCCCAGTCAGTAAATGAAGGTATAGTCCCTCAGAATCTTTTGGGTCCTTAGAAGGTCTATAGATCAAAGGTCAATAGATGCCAGGAACAGTGTGCACATCGGGGAAGGGGATCTTTGTAGCAAAGGCAATGGTAACATAGACGTAAGGCAATGAGAGGCACTTAGCTTAGCAAGGGGTGAGTGCTCTCAGCCCCAAGTATCCAACGAGGCAGAGGAACCCTTGGTTCGGTTTTTGGACTTTACATCTAGCAAAATGCCAGTCCCACTTCGTCTTGTATTGAGTCGTCATGTACTTGTGTTGGTAGCCACCGCCCTCTCTCTTGTTGGGTTGCTGGCTGTAGTCATTCCCCCAGGATCTGCTTGACATATGGCTTGGTACCTGGATATAAAAAGCCATCACCCACACTGTTTGCACCAATTACCTGCATTGCTTCTTTCGCTACACACCTGTAGCTAGTTTGGTTTAATTGAATTTGTATGTGTGTTATGTTTACTGTGGAGCTAATGGGGGCTGCCATCTTACTTTGCTAGTGCGTCACCACTAAATGTTTCCCCTATGTGTCCACTACTGAGCACCATCACCCCATGACAGACTGTTTCAAGGTTCTATTTCATTCTCAAACTTCCGCTATATTATGGTAACATATGGAATGTTAAAACAGACATCTTTTGGGAACAACTATGACAGTAATCTTGAAATAGTCTGTAGACCCCATAGTCTATCTTTTGACAATAAAGACTATATATTTAAAACAAAACAGCCATATGCTGTTATTGTGCCCAAACAAAGCACATTGCTCTGCGTACCATTCGTTCAAGTCTCTATTAACCAGCACTCAATAAGCCAATAATCTAAATTACCTACATCCTAGCAAGCACACTGCATGCACTGGTGATTCCTTCAGGAAATGCATCTCTATTTTTTGTTATTTCGTTTTTACAGTACTTTTTCCATTGTTTTGAGAGATTTTACGAAAGATGGAGCATTGAAAGTTGGAGGACCATTTGCTATGCCATTTACCAAATGATGGGGATTTTGAACAATTCTGTGTACCCAAAGCAGTCGCAGTTATGACTATTAGATGTTTAGGCCGCTGATAGCTTTAATGAGCCCAGCTGTGGGGTGGTAGCCTAGCCTACAAATGTGGCTCTGCACTGCTACATGCATCCTACTCCTAATCCTTCACATTTCTGTTCACATTGCCTATGGATGGACAAACACCTGGCACAGCTGGCTCCAACCATATCATGGATGTGTACTTCAACTCAGTTTCAGTTGTGTATCAGTGCTCCTTTTGCTTTGGCCAGACGTGCATTAATTTGTCCAGTGTTGGTTCTATAAGTAGGACTAGACAGATGTTTGTTTGCTATAACAAGCAAGTATGAAATTTATTTTTCTGAGGTGTCAACTTCACTCCACCTTTGCCAATCCAACTCTCAAGTAGCCTAGACACCTTGTGAGAAGCTAAAATATCCCCCTTCTCACCGTCATGGACTTATCAGACTTTTTTCTGCGCTACCGTAAAGGCGGAGAGGGAGAGAGAGAGACTTGTTCCCGCGGGCACACACACTGACTTGCATACACGCATCCATACACACACAGACGGCATTTCTCCTTCCCAATCACCCTTTATGGACATTTTTTGCAGCGTATGTACAGTTAAGGGGATCATGTGTTTTGTGCTTGGTGTTTGGTGTTTCCAACCGAAGTTTACTGCCGACTCAGCGTTTATGCGCGACCACGACCAATTGTTTGGTCGGTCGCGATGTGTTACACTTCATGTGTCTTTCCTGCAGTGTTAACCTTTTGAGCTACTCTGTCCTGTCTACATATAGGGTGGTACCCACTATAATATTGTGGAGATTATTATCATAAAAAAGGAGGTTTGTTTTAGTATATACCATATTAACTTAAGAGTGTAATGCTTATACTAACATATGAAGACAGGGTGGTTTGTAACATGTTAATGGTAACCCAGATGGCCGAAGCAGTTCAGGCAGAGAGAGAGTAGGGACTTGGGTAGTTCAAGCAGAGGACAAGGACAAGCAAGAGGCCTTGAACAGTTCAAGAGATACAATTTAACACAGGGAGATGCTTCGGATCTGGGGATAGCAAGAGGCCTTGAACAATTCAAGAGATACAATTTAATACAGGGAGATGCTTCGGATCCGGGGATATCTCAGTTTGGGAGGATACCATGATAAGGTGGCCGTGAATGGGGCCGCTGTATGAAAGGATACTGTTCACATCAGAACCATGGTAAAGATAAGAGTCCAGGTGGCCAAAGTGGAATAAAATTTAGATGTTTTGGAAGGAACATTCAGAGCCTGATCAACTCTCAAGGTAAACGGTATCCTCTCTGCAGCGGATCTCCTTCACACTACTAAGCACTTATACTGTGAGGCAATTGTCTCTTGTATACTTTGCTGGTATTGTGAATAAAGTCTTTATCAACAGCTTTACTCCAACAGTGATTTTTCTGGTTTAGACCAAGTTTATTGGGTGGGTTAGGACTTGATTTTGCAGACATTGAGGTGGTTGTCCATGACAATATCATCCATTTTGCATTTATATTTCTGTTTTGTCCATAAACTACTAACAAACATTTACTCACACTTCCTGGTGTCCCATCCAGCCGTTCCATAGCGGAAGCGCGCTGAATAAATAATATTTGGGGATTAATATTTAGGGGTTTTGAATTATATTTTGTCATTGTCATTTTGTATATTTTTTCTAAACGTTTTTGTTTGAGTTTTGTTTATGTTATATGTATATTTGTGAAGAGAGCTTCCCTTTTGGGTAGTTCAGCCCTGTTACCCAATTTGAGGCAATTAGGACTTGATGGGTGGGTGTGTTTAGTCAGGGCAGCTCAATTGGTCGGGGGTCTCGAGGAGGAAGGTTGTCTCTGCTGTAAGGTATTTTGGTGAAGGGCATTGTTGTGAGTGCTAGTTAAAGTACCTTTTTTGGCCTTTACTGAGTGTTTTTTTATTGTCAGTATTTGACCTGGGTCTTCCACACATCTCAACAGGTTTTAAAGTATGGATTGTGTTTCTTCTGTGGAATGTAGTATGGCACGCCTGGTTGTGGTAACTTGATGAACTTAATGAACTGGATCCCTGTGTTTTCTGAGTACTGAGGCAAGCAGAGGGTGAAAAATCATGGCCCTTAATATCCCAGGTCTTATAGCCATGATGGGCTTTTATGTCGCAGTCCTGGCTATTGGAATATGGGCATCTAAGAAAGCCAAAGTGAAGAAGACCACAGGGACCTTCACAGAAGTGGCACTACTTGGAGAGCGCTCCATAAATCTGGTTGTGGGGATTTTTACAATGACTGGTAAGTGAAGTGTCAGCAGCCGCAACCCATTCTTCCATAATGTAGCCTAACTTTAATAGTATGATGGAAAAGGAAATTAGTAGAAAAGAAATTATACACCTTGAATGATGGTTAACCTTTTTGTTAAATATTTTGATTTACATGCAAGGATGCATCTGATTCAGACTGGCACTGTACAATTCAATTTCAGTGTTTTCAGGTTTTTTTTTATTTTTATTTTTTAATGATTGCCAGCATGTTTAAGTCTAATGTGTTCTATGACCATGTGCTCTATGTGACAACAACAACAATCATTATCAACTATTCTTTATTCAGGGGCTGTATCATTTACTACAGCAGTGGCTGTTGTAATTGTGCTCTGGCCAGCTCTAAAGCCAGATTGTTACAGATTTAAAATATTATTTGAAGAAAAAAAAGGCACTGATCTGTTTATTTACAAAAGAACGTCTTTGCTAGACAAGGAAGTTTGGAGATTGGGCTGTAGTTATTTAAATCATTTACATCTGCCTTTATGTAAGGGGGTCACCAATGCTGATTTCCAGAATTTTGAAATAGCTCCAGAGAAGAGTGTTAGTTTAAAAATGTGAGTCAAAGGCTCATCAATGTCAGGGGCAGATAGCTTTAAGAGATGGGGTACTAACTGATCAACACCCACAGAGCTTTTCATACGTTTAGAGGTGCATAATACATGGTGAACTTCAGATTGATTCAGTGGTCTGAATAAAAACTGAAGAGTTGGGTCTATTATTTGAAAATAAAAAGGTTTCATCCATAGATATGGAGTGTCTGATGTCACAACCAAACTATCAAACAAGGAACCACACTTGATAAAATGATTATTTAACATATTACTCAGAAATGATGACAAAAGTGGCATACAACACACAGAGATAACATTGGTGCCACATACTTTGCCAAATACCTTGCAAGGCCTCCGACAGTTAAGGCTGCGTAACAGGTTCACACAAGTGTTTACCATAGAAAAGCAAAGTGAAGGCAATACTAGAGATGCCAAAACCTATTAACAAAAGAGGTCTGTTACGTGCACTAGTCATGATAAACATCTTTGGAAAATTCTTTCCATCGTCCAAGAGAACTGCTGCGTGACAGGAGTATGTTCAACTGGACATGTGAACAAGAAGCTGAATGGTCCCGTCTGAAAACAACTCTCACCACAGAACCAGTGCTGACATTTTTTTGATCTGTCTAATAAGATCAAGCTATCCACGGATTCTTTAAAAAAATAGTTTTAGAGCCATCCTACTACAGGCATCTGGAGAAGACTGAAGACCAGTTATCTACGCATCGAGAACAATGACCAGTGCTGAGTGCCGTTACGCACAAATTGCAAAAGAGTGCTTAAGACTATGCATGGACGTGCATGGATTTCAGAAATAACAATGGTTATGGTTTATGGCTTACCAAAGTTTGACCACCATTATCTGGAAGAAGAAAAGAGTGACCATCCTGATTGAAAGTCCTTCTGGGACTTCACGTCTGCCGTACACAAAGCCCATTGCGTCTGTCTCGCTCTGGTGCCTCATTTTTTTCTCTTCTATATCTCAGCAATAAATCAGAAACATCAGGTGTCATGTGGTGTCTATCATTTACAATACGCAGAGTGAACAAGGGAGAGGAAAGAGACGACCTCTATTACACTGGTGCAAAACAGCGGTTTCATTTTACAGCAAGTATTTAACGTTACCAAATTTTCTTCCATTAAGACCACTCTATGAAGTGAATTTTCTTCTGTAGAGACCTCCTGCATATATGACACAATGACACCATTTAATGTCATGGAATGAGTTTTCTTCCATTAAGACCACCCTACGAAGCAAATTTTCTTATGTAAAGACCGTAAACACCTTCCATAATAACGCACTGACACTGGAGCTAACACAACATTGCATTTCGGCACTATCTCCTGTGTCATGTTACTGCCTTTAAAAAAGACTTTTATGTGTTGGCGATGCTAAGAGTGACTACACAAAAGTGTTTCGTCAGACTTTGGGAGTCCAGGTATGTTGACATCATACATACATAATGAAATAACTCACATTTAAAGTAACGTAAACACAAAGTTTAGAAGCACTTAAGGACGGTCACGTTTCACAGACAGAAGAATAATTTTATCTGTCATAATTGTCAGAATTTCTGTTGCTACTAGCCAAATTACCGTGTTTGGGTTCTTCAGACCAACGTGACTACGTCGGCTAGAAGTATGCTGTACACTGGGCCTATATGAAAATGTAAAATTCGGCCGCAACACCTCCTACTAGTGTTGTTTTTGGCGGCCTGTTTTAATTTTAGTTTTAGTCTAGTCTTTGCACCAAGCTGTCATTTTAGTTTTTATTAGTTTTATTCATGTTCATACCCCTGTTTGGCTAGTCAAGTTTTAGTCGACTATAAGTCTGACCATTTTCGTCTTATTTTAGTCAGTTATCCATGAGTATTTTCGTCTAGTCTTGGTCGACGAAAACTGATGACATTTTAGTCTAGTTTTAGTCAATGAAAATTGTATTTTCGTCACTTTTTAGTAATACAATTCGATTTAATCCAGTGAATATAGTACGAGTACCTAACAGTACAGAGAAAACCAACAGACGCTTTTAGTCAAAGCCATTTCACAATGTAAAAAAGGTTCTTATTATTACATTTTTGACTCAAAAATACTGTACATTCATTCCAGACACGGCTCTGATTTGAATGTATAACATTTATTTTACCAATTAAACACACAAAGTACACACACATTTAAATACATGACAATATGAAAAAAATGAGAGAAACAAGGTGCCTGAATGGTTGGGCTACAATAAAATACTAAAAAGTGCAAATAAAATGAAAATGTGCTGCATGGAAGCTTAAATCAGACTTTGCATCATAAAAACTCCCTTACAAATGCTTTGTGCCTTGGTGAGATAAAATAGGGTGGATAGAAACATTCACTGACAAAATGGATCACTGAACCAAATAACCAGCAGTCTCAGCAGCAACAACATAAACTGTAACCTCGTGGATGTTATTTAAAGACTGGTTGTTACAAACAACAGAAAAAAACTATCCAGTATACATTACTTGGCTACAGTATATTTATGACCTCAGATTTTCTTTTCACTGGTGCCCGGTCTCTGTTTGATTGCCATAAAACCCACATTTGTCAAACTGTGAGGAATGTGTGTTTGTGTGTGTGTGTGTGTGTGTGTGTTTGTGACTGTGTGTGATTGTGATTGTGTGTGTGTGTGTGTGTGTGTGCATAGTACAGTACTCACATGCTTCTTGCATTTCTGTTCAGGCTAGTCATTATACAGTACTACTTAGGCTTGTTTACTTTGAGGAAAGCGCTTCTTTCCAAAATGGCCTTAGCCCTGTTCCTACGGCCACAAGAGAGGTAACCAGTTACACTAAAGACCCTCTCTGTAAATGCCTGAGAGGCTGGCATCGCCAGGAGGTCCAAGGCCAGAGGTTTCAGTGTTGGAAACGAAGTAGAACAACACTGAGTTAACCAATACTCAATGCCAGATTCCTCAACCTCAGCACTAGTAGCAGCAGTATGGTGAAACTTGGAAAGCCCCTCTTTATATTTCAAAATCTCCTGCCTAATGTTTGATGTCTTGGCTGTCTTGGGCCTCGATGGACGACTGGCACTGAAGAACTTAAATCTGCGCCGTTTTGCAGGGGTTGCCCCTGGTGCTTCTGTACCCTCATTGGCAACTTGCTCATCATCGGTCAACTGCTGTTCTTGTACTTGCAGTCTTTGTGGCACAAGATGAGCAATGTAGTCCTCTGCCTTTCTGACAAGATTCTGTACTTGTTGTCATCATTTTCAAGAAGGGTTTCGGCTACAGAAGGGTCGACAAAGCATGCAGCAGCAGGAAGTGGTGAGAAATTGTCAGCTGTTATGTCAAGAAACACACTAAAGCGCCTATCCATGCTAGAAAGCGTCTTCTGAGCCAGAGTAGCAGCATCTTTGTACGTTCTTCCATGATCAAGCAAGAACTCTGACAAGTGGTTTTTGAGATCCAGCAGTGCTGGTACAACAAGGGAAAGTGATTGAGTGTCACTTTCAAGTGACTTGGTGTGCTCCACAAATGGCAGAAGAAGGTCTCTCAGCATCCCAATCTTCTGCCACTCACTGGGCTGCAGGCTGTCCCAGCCCATGGACTCAGCCACAGCTGTGAGATGTTCCTTGACTTCAAGGCATTGTGAAATCATTGCAAAGCAACTTGACCACCTGGTGGGACAGTCTTTTATCAGAACAAGTGCACACTTCTGCAGCAGTCGCTCTGTGGTAACAGAGGACCTCCTGAACTTGTTCACCAAGTGCCTCACTTTCTCCAACAGCCTTCAGATTGGGGGTTCCTTCTGGACCATATTCACAACGAGCTGAACCGTGTGAACCACGCATGGGGTTCTCTCGCGGCTCCATAATCGTATCTACATGGAAATATTTTATAAAAAAAAACAAAAAACATTTTTTAATCATTTTAGCCCTTACATTATTGAACCGAATACAATAGTTCTAGTAGTTAACGTCCTATGAATATGTATATGTAATTTAATTGCATCATTTTTATTCTTTCACCTTTCTATAGCATTACTTTTTATTCATTAAAATATATGACTAGTTACATAAATATTGAATGAATTAATAGTTTCATTCACAGACTGACCTGGAATCCTGCCCTTCTTGCTGCTCATCGTCATCACTGGCATTGTCGGACTCTGCCTCTGAGTCCTCTTCAGACGTTGTGGCAACTTCTGCGTTTGTGTGGAACGAAGCCACCATGTTGCTGTCATTGTCAGTGATTGTTGTGAGGACCTTCTCTCTGGGTATTCCCCACTCTTCCATTGATTCCTCTACAAGTGTACTAATCAACTCTGCGGTGTGAGGATGAACCATCTCCTTCAGGTTCAGGAGTTTGTGTTCAGCCTTGTTGTCCTCAGGGTTGAAGTAACAGGCACTGACTCCCAGAAAGGATGCAGTAAGCCCCTTTTTGGTCCAAATATCTAAACCTATACTTACTTTGCGTGCTGTGGCCAGGTTTTGTTTGATTTTCTCTTTCTCCTCTTTGTACATTTTTTCAATCAAGTTTAAAATTTTATGTCTTTTTGGCACTTTGAACTTTTTGTCCATTTTTGCCATTATAGTGACAAACTCCTCATCTTCAACAATTCGTGCTGGGAGTCCTGTGCGGCCATTCCACTGCGCTATCCCTTCTTCCTTGGTATGTTGCTCTGGAGAGTTGTACCTCCTTATGGCAAAGAAATCTTGAGCACTAGTTGGTTTGTCCATCTTCTTGGGCCAGACTTGCTTCATTGATGTCCTTTCTGAAATCTAGCACAGGAATAGATACAATGTCAGAACAGAGGCAGCCCCTGGAAAATCTATTGTAAATAAGTGGCATAAACCATTGCTATTAGACCTATATTCCCCTTAATGACTATCTACTGATTGTAATTTGGCTATGTTTATTTTCAGCTACAACTGTTTAAAAAAAATAGACATCACAAGACCATAAGTGATGGTATTTAAAAATGCGTAGTGCTCTGAATCATTCACCAATATCCTTTCCATAAAACATGTACAGTTAGGTAAAGCCTGCACATTCGACATATTTAATAACTCCACACTGGCCATAGGTTCCTGATAACCTGAATAGGTTAGTAGTACAGATCTATTTCAATTTTACTCTGTGAAGAAGCGAAGCAGGACACACATGGAGAGCTATAAAAAAGTTTTTTTTCTTGCCCGGTTCTTTTCAGGCTTCTTATTGACTTTCATGATTATACACAGCAAAAACAGTCTATCTGGGTATGTGCGTAAGAAGATGTTGTCGTCGTAATGAAAGCTTGGAAGCATAGATCGCCATGATTCATTCAAGACCACTCTAGTGCTAACAAACTGTTCTCTGTTTACTACCTATCTAAAGCCGGTTATAGCTTGCTAAACTGCATTCATACCTTCAAAGTTTCAGAATTTATCCACCAACGCCATCTTATCAGAAAAAGATCGCTAAGTATCCATGCTTAAGGAATGTTATTTCTCCAACGTCTCTAGCCCCACGACGTAACGTGATTGTCTGTCAGGCATTATCTTTAGAAGTTAACACATTGCCTGTGTTGCACTACGTCGTGTGGCTAGAGATATTTCGTTTTGGAGAAATAATATTCCATACGCATGGACTTCTTTACAAGAAATCCTGTCTGATTAAGATGGCCATAGTCTATCAATGTATAGCTAGCAAGCTAGACGAGTAGCAAATAGGCAGTGTGTTAACTTGTAAAGCTAATGTCTAAATCTAGCCAAAACCTTATGTTAGCATGTAGGGTAGACATATTTTATTCATCCCGAAGACAATTAAGGATTTTTATGAAACATTAAGCAAAACCTCATCAGCTGGCATTCGCTTTCATAGTTTAGAGCAGGGGTCCCCAAATTTTTTCTCTGGGGGCCACATTGTCGTCCCTGACTGTGATGAGGGGCCGGGATCAATCATGTGGCCTGTATAATAGGCCACAATTCATGGCACAAAATTGTTCATCATTACAAGAAATTTGCAAAAGTAATGAGTACTTCACTTTTTTTCCAATTTGAAATACCACAGATATTCCTTTTATTTTCAAATAACAATGTGTAAAAATAGAAAGCAAAGGTTTGAAAAATCTGGTGATTGACAGTTTATGAGTGAGACATTACAAATGATAGGCCTGTTGATAGTAAGATGAGAAACCATCAAGGCAAGAAGCTTCTACAGAAATATACAATTGTGATGGCTAAAATCAGTATGTTTACCATATCAGTGTGAACTGTGTGCTTGCTTCTGACTGGTAAGAAGTCCGATGTCTGGGTGTAGCCCACTGGTAGCCAGTCTCAAAGTGTGATGCAAATGTTCATCTGAGAGTCTGTTCCTTGTTGGATTTTTTATTTGCTTCATGCGGGAAAACGTCTGCTCGCATATGTAGGTGCTGCCAAAAACGGTGCACATCTTCAGAGCATGCTGTTTAATGTTTGGGTAAGTGCCCTCTGGTAGCGCAGCATAGAACTGAAGGAGACTGCCAGGCTTGAATGCATCTTTAAGGACATCACAATTCTGCAGCTCGGCTAATTCAAACTGAAGAGAGGGGGGTGCGTCGTCTATGTCAGTAGCAAAGGGGTTCTGGAACAGACGTATTTCCTTGTTGTTGACGTGAAGCTCGCGGAAGCGCACACTAAACTCTCGCTGCAGCGTTTCCAGAGCATCCTTGCACTTTGCGACTGGGAAAGGGACGGCTGGTTTCTCGGCGCAGTAGCTTTGAGTGGCAGGGAGATGCGTGAAGTCCAGCTTTTGGACCTGTCGCACAAGCAGCTGCAGTTTGACCTCGAATGCCTTGATGTGGGAATACATGTCGCTGATGAGATTCCCTTTGCCTTGGAGCTGTAGGTTGAGGTGGTTCAACATTTCAGTCACATCAGTTAAGAACGCGAGGTCCCATTTCCATTCGGGTTCGGTCAGTTCTTGTACCGTTTCACCTTTAGACTGGAGGAAGATGTTGATTTCGGGCAGCAGGTCGTAGAAACGGCGTAACACTTTACCTCGGCTTAACCATCGGATTTCTGTGTAATACAGCACATCCTGGTGAGCAGACTCCAGCTCGGATAGAAAGGCCTGGAACTGCCTGTGTTTCAATCCGTTTTTCCGGATGAAGTTGACACAGTGCACAACTACCTTCATCACAGACGCAAACTTAAAAACTTTGCAACATAGAGCTTGCTGGTGAATCAGGCAGTGAACTTGAATTGGTGGGGCAAGACCTCGTTCCTCGAACTCGCCGTTTAAGCGCCCTACCAGCCCCCTCGTAGTTCCAACCATGCTAGGCGCGCCATCTGTAGTGACACTGGCAAAATTAGACCATTGTAGACCTAGTTCCCCTATTGTTTTGCACACTTCGACAAAAAGGTCTTCTCCAGTTGTTGTACCTTTTAGGCTTCTCAGTGATGCCAGCTCCTCTGACACTTCAAAACGTGTGTTCGCCCCACGAATAAAAATCAGCAGCTGTGACGTGTCCTGTTTGTCATTGCTTTCATCCATGGCTAAAGCAAAATACTTGAATTCTGAGGCTCTCTCTCTCAGTTGGTCAAAGACGTTTTTCCCCATGTCCTCAATTCGCCTCGTCATAGTTTGTGCAGAGAGACTCACCACATTGAAGGCATCTTTCTTATCGGGACACACCTCCTCGGCCACCGCCAGCATCACTGCCTTCACGAATTCTCCGTCTGTGAACGACTTGCTGTGGGTAGCCAGCAGCCTGATTGACCCGAGACTGACGAAGGAAAGCATCCTGCTGAGCAGCTAGCCCACCTTTCAGACGCCGAATCTTATCATCCCTCGCTCGGCCGCTCAAGCTAGCATACTCCTTGTGCCTGGTTTCGTGATGGCGGCGAACGTTGAATTCTTTAAACACGGCCACACTTTCTTTACATATCAGACAAACGGCACGATCCTTCCATGGAACAAAAAAGAAATCATTTGTCCATTGCTCTTTATATAATAATACAGACCCATAAATAATACAGACCCACATATACAATTAAGTAAAATATAAATGGTAAATACAAATTTATTTTGGATAAAAAAAATCAAGACGCAGATGTAACAGATGCCAACCAATAGAATGTTAGTAAATGTTGCTTGATAGCGCTGATAGAAGCGCTGCCGATCAGATTGACTCACAGCCACTTGGCCGCGAGTTCAAAATATCCCAGGCGAGGCGAGGGAAAGTACGGTGATTACTGCCCTCGTTTGTAGAATCCTGTTATTATTTTACAAACAACCAGTAGGCTAATTTAAATAAAAAAATAGGCCTATATAAAATTATTATTATTATTATTTGCGAGGATTGCTTCTAAGGGCCAGTTCACATGGTTTGGTGTAGAGAGGTGGGGGGCCGGTCAAAGGGGCGTGGCGGGCCGTAGTTTGGGGTACCCAGGTTTAGAGAGTAATGTGTTCGTGTCTTGACTTACCTGAATGTCATTGTGGCATGCCTTCAAATGTCGTTTTAAATTTGTAGTGTTTTTTCCAGCGATTTTGTGGCCGCAGTTCTGTCCGTCTTTTTGTACTACACATTCAGTCTTACTCTCCACTACAACGTAATAAAAGTGTTGCCAAATAGCGTCTCTTTTCTTCCGTCTAAGGATGCCAGGCTGGCTGGCCATATCCTTACCTTTGGGTAATAGCATATATAATGGCGCGAGGGGGTTCAGTCACCTGTCTGCAGTCCGGAACTGAGTCACAAAAAATACAAATAGGCCTACTGCAAAAAATAATAACGTCAACGAAAATGAAGAAACATTTTAGCATAGTTTTTATTTTGTAAGCAACATTTAGTCTCGTTTTTATTTGTCATCTATGTTGTGTTACTCCTCTCAAGTCGAAATCACGAAACCAAGTCGTTCTTATCTATTTACTGGCATTTAATTACACGAATGTGCAACGGCGTGCCATGAGAACTCATTGGCTGCTTTACTTGAGAGAAATAAAACTTTGTTTCTTCGGCTCTTCATTAAACAGACACTGGTTCTTGATTGAACACAAATTCTTCAAAGTATAGTGTAAATTCCACCAAACTCTTGTATATAACTTATAATTTCTCTTCTTGCATAGAACTGAGGTAAGCTAGATCTGTCAGTATGCTTTCAAACCAAAAAGGTACCAACCCTTCAAAAACCCCTCTCTGCCTGTAACTGCAGAACTTTTGTTTCTACATGAATTAAGGTGAAATAAAACAAACTAGATGTACCGCATAGCGATACATGGTATGACCGCCGCAATGTATTGAAATGTGAGAACTGTTGGCATGACAAGTGTGTGGTAGAACAGTGTTGTGAGGTGGGAATTAGATTGGAAATTATGTCTTGGAAGTGGGTATGGATGTGTTTTTTGAATGAATGAGATTGTGTGATTTTGTAGTGTGTAGGAGTGATTTATGAAAGGGTAGGTGTTGTCATAGTATGTATGTAGCCTACATGTGTTAATTTGAACTCTTGCCACTTGGTGTTTGTGTAGAGATGGTAGTCATAAGATTGTCTTGTATGGAGTATTATATAAAAATGTATATATATATATATATATATATATAGGTCTTTTGACACCTATATATGGCGATAAACAGCGCCCCCTATGACGAAATGTCACAAAATTTAGTACACATGAGAAGAAAGCTGTTTAGAGATGGCATGTCAACTTTGACCAAATTTGAGCAATTAAAAGCCAAGATATGTACTTTTAAAGAATTTTAAGCTACGTGTTAAATGTTCATCGACGTGTAACTTCGAAACAATTTATCTCAAGATAAATCCTTTGATAACTTTTTGTCAGCATTGTCTGTAGATGACGTATACCAAATTTGGTGAGATTCACATTAACGGCCTATGACGAGTTCGTTCAGATTCGTTTTGGCAATGTTAAAATTTCACGTAAACCGTTTTCGTTGGAAGTGGGCGTCGACCAGTGTTTTCAATGCGTGAGGGTCAGTAGTTTTCACAATAAAAAGAAAATTGCTGTAAACATTAGCATTCTCTAGATAATAGGCAAAATGACATTTTCTGCAATTACAGCGCCCCCTATGGTCCAAATTTCATGGCTTGTGCTGTGGTTTTAGAAGTCTTTAGGGTGATCGTGCATGACATATTTTGCGCAGTTCCCAGCTTCTCGGTCCAAGATATTGCCAACTCAAAATCCCAATTTTTGCATTTACCCATATCAGTAGGTGGCGCTATGCTTCAAGTGAGTGTTTATGGGCTGGGTCGATACGTCTCTGTAACACCGACATATTACAAAAATTTCGTGTTGTTGGGTGAAAGGTTCATCGAGTTATTCAGCGAAAACTTTTGCCGGTCTCCCCCTCTTTGACGGACACTGGCACAGTGGGGGGGGGGGCCCTTTGGGGCCAAAAGCTCATATTCGCTCACAAACTTCTAGGGCTACATGCCTACAAACATTCATCTCCCCCTGAGTTTCAGTGTCCCAGGAATCGTTGACGGAAAATCGGTGAAAAAAAAAAAAAAAAAGGGAAAAAACGTGCAGCAACACCAATATGACTGCTTTCGCTAGCTTCGCTAGCGGCGGTCATAATAAACACAATAAAGGGGTAGTTTAACATAACATAACATTAAATTATTCTGACTATGTATTATTATGTACTATGTGTCTTCATGAACTCACTGAATGTATTCAAATTTATTAACTTATATTTATTCATTCTGACTTCGATGGCATCTACACTCCCACCAAATCACTTGTGATTTCACTCATAACTTGCATACTAGTATTGGATGATAAGACACCTTGCAAGAAAAGGGCTGCATCACTCGGTTTCAAGCAAGGTGATCATCTTATGGATGGGCCTCTCCAAGTAGACTGGCTTTCCAATACGCTTTCCTTGCTTATCCAATGTTGAGTCACTAATCAGCAGCTGCAGTTTCCTCACACATCCATCTTCACCAGGATAAACCTGCGTGACCCTTGCCAATTTCCACTCAGTTCTTGGTGCAGTGTCGTCTTGCACAATCACTATGTCATTGATTTTCGCATTTCTGTGTTTTTTTTGCCATTTCTGCCGCTGTTGCAGGTTAAGCAGATACTCTTTCCTCCATCTGGTCCAAAATTCGTTGGCCAAGTATTGTAACTTGCGCCATCTTTTCCGGAGGTAAAGATCTTCCTTTACAAACTTTCCAGGTGGTGGAAGAATGATGGAGGATTTCATTGTTAAGATGTGATTAGGTGAAAGAGGCTGTGGTCCCATGGGATCATTCAGTAAGTGAGCTGTCAATGGTCGGCTGTTTATAATTGCCATTACTTCATAGAAGTAAGTCCGTAATGATGAACTATCAAGTCTATGGGAAGACTGATCCAGAATGGATGTTAACACACTTCTTATAGTCCGAATTTGCCTTTCCCAGGCTCCGCCCATGTGGCTTACGGACGGTGGATTCATAACAAACTCACAGCCCAGCACCTTTAGGCGTTCTTGGTCCATCTCCTTTACAGCCTCTAGGAACTCACGTCTTGCACCAACAAAATTAGTGCCTTGGTCGCAACGGAGTTGTCTAACATTCCCACGTAGGGCTATAAAGGCACGGAGAGCAATGATGAAAAAATCTGTGGTCATCTCTTCAAGAAGTTCTATGTGAACAGCACGGGAGCACAGGCATGTAAACTGCAGCCCATAGCGCTTAGACTCTTTCCTTCCGTCTTTAACATGGAACGGTCCAAAGCAGTCCATTCCACAGTACGAAAACGGGGGAGTTTCTTCCATGCATTCACGAGGTAAGTCTGCCATTTGTTGATGCTCAGTAGACCTTCTAAACCTTCTGCACTTGAAACACTTGTAAATGTAGGATGACACAGCATGACTACAGCCGAGTATCCAAAATCCATTTGCTCGTAACTCGTTGACTGTTATGCCACGCCCTTGATGTTGCACTTGATCATGATAATGCTTTATGAGCAAACTTGTTACATGACCTTTGGCAGGTAAAACAGCTGGATGTTTAACATGATGGTGCAAGTCAGCATGCTTAAGCCGACCTCCCACCCTAAGGATTCCCTGTTTATCTAGGAAAGGATTCAATCTGTGTAGCTTGCTGGTCTTACCATGTCTGGTGAGCTCCTTCCCATGTTGGAGACTTTAGATTTCTTCAGAGAAAGCTGCTCCTTGGACAAGGCCAATGATGGTAACTTCGGCATTGTTTCTCTCCATCAGACTTGTGGCCTCATTAGTTCTTGGTATTGAACCCTTCAGCTCCTTGGCAAGTCGTATGAATCCAGCAATGGCTTTGACTAATCTTGTTCAACAGGAAAACCTGAGGAAGCGATCCAGCAGTGAAACCTCTGTCGCTGAAGTCTTGTATGCGAAGATGTTGCGTGTTTCAGGGTCTTCCACTGCTATATCTCCCACCTCAACATCTCCACTGGGAAGTTCTTCATGCCAGAGAAAATCAAGACCAGAAAACCAGTTGGAGGCAATGAGCTCCTTCGCACTTAGGCCTCTGGAAGCGTGATCAGCCGGATTGTCTTCCGAGTTCACGTGTCTCCACTGATCTGGTCTGGTGCTGTCTTTAATCCGCTGAATGCGGTTCGCCACAAATACATGGAATCTTCTCGCATCATTGTTGACATATCCCAAGACAACCCTTGAGTCTGTCCAGAAGACTTCTTGCGCGTCTATTTCCAACTCCTTCCTGAGCATATCGCTTGTACGGACGGCTACGACTGCTGCTGATAGCTAAAGTCTTGGCACAGTTGTAACTTTAGTGGGGGTCACTCTGGCCTTACCCATCACTAAAGAACAGTGGATTTGTCCTGTTTCACTAATTGCCCTTAAGTAAGTACATTCTCCATACCCTATGACACTCGCATCAGAGAAGTAATGGAGCTCATACCTTCGAACCCTTTTGAACTCTGCTGGGAGATAACATCGCTGAATCTTGACGTCTGCTAGGTTCTTCAAGTCGAAGAGCCACGACTCCCACCGTGGTCTTAGATCGTCTGGTAGTGGATCATCCCATCCAACCTTATCGTGACACATCTGCTGAAGTATTTGCTTCCCAATCAGAATAAAGGGTGCGACAAAGCCTAATGGGTCAAAGATGGAGGCCACCGTCGACAAGACTCCTCTTCTTGAAAGTGGGCGTTCATTCACCACTACTCTAAAGCTGAAGTGATCCAACGTGACGCACCATATAACACCTAGGGCTCTCTCCATCTGGAGTTCGCCCAAAGCCAAATCTGGATTTCTTGAAGTGTCTGCACATTCTTCCTCTGGAATGGATACAAGCACTTCTTGGCTGTTGGAGATGAACTTGTGGATGCGCAGTTTTCCAGAACTGCAGAGCCGTCTGGCTTCACTGACCAACTGTATGGCTTCTTCAACCGTCGAGACACTAATCAGGCCATCATCCACGTAAAAATTCCTTTCAATGAAGCGGACACATGTTTCTCTAAATCGGCCTCGTCCTTGTGCAGCAACGTGCTTGAGGCCATAGTTTGCACAGCCAGGTGACGAGGCTGCACCGAATAGGTGCACCTTCATTCGGTAGACTGACGGCTCTGACTCAATGTCCCTGTTGTCCCACCACAGGAACCTCAAGTAGTCCTGATCTTCTGTTCTTACACGAAACTGGTGAAACATGCGCTCAATATCGCACATCACAGCTACTGGACCCTTGCGAAATCGACAGAGGACACCTACTAGGGTATTTGTTAACTCTGGTCCAGTGAGTAGATGGTCATTTAGTGACACTCCTTCAAACCTTGCTGAACAATCAAACACCACACGGATCTTCCCCGGTTTCTGACGGTGGTAGACTCCGTGGTGAGGAATATACCAGCAAGAGCTCCGTTGGACTTCATGTTCACAAACTTTCTCGGCATCGCCACAGGTTATGATGGCATTCATGAATGCAACATAGTCCTTGTGGTATTGCTTGTCTTTCTCAAATCTTCTTTTTAAACACCTGAGTCTGTGATTTGCGCACTTCATGTTGTTGGGCAGACGTGGCTTGTTTTCTTTAAACGGCAGTGGCATTTCACGGCGTCCATCTGCCTGTATCTTTATACCCTCCTCCATTATTGAAATGAAGCGAAGGTCATCCTGAGAGAAATGAGCATCTTCCACATTCCTTTCACTAAAATCTGACTCAAGTGCCTTCAGCACATCTGTAAGAGCGATGGCTTCCTTGACTTGTGTTCTGCATATGTACTGGACTTGACTTGTTAGGTTAGCAGGTGACTGTAAACTAGGTTTTACCTGTCTCACAATGATTCTATGGCTGCTTCCAATAGCATCGCCATAATCAACGCAGGGATTTATGCAGCCAACTATGCTCCAACCTAGATCGGTCCTTACTGCGAATGGCTTGTCATCCTTGCCTGATACGATTTCTCTGGGCAACAGGGCTTGAGAACAGTTGTATCCTATGAGCAAACCAATGTCGCAGGAGCAATTTCTTCAGCGAGATGTTCTAAGTGAGACCAGGCTCTCGCTGTCTTGGATGTAGGAATGTGACTTAGACTAGCAGGGATAAACTCTCAGGAATAGGTCACTGATAGAGGGATTATCTTGGAGGAATAAAAGCCTCTGACCTGCAGCCCAATTAACTTGTGACTTGGAATGAGAGTTTGCTTGGATGAAAGTGTGGAAAGCTGTAATTGTACAGGCTCCATTTGAGCATCAAGAGTCTCTGCCCTTTCTTGTAGGATGAAGGTGCTATCGCTCTGACTGTCTAAAAGAGCGTATACAAGAACTTCAGCCTCTGGGTTACTTGTCGTTGACAGCCAAACTGGCACTATTGTGGATGCATATGTGCTATTCCCGTTTTGTGTCACCTTATTAGACGTAGCCAAGTTTGTTGTTTCACTTCTGTCTTTAGACTCTGTCAATTCCTTCGACTCTTCTTTCTCCTTTAGGTGTTTTCCACTCTCTCTTTGTCCATCAACTTGATACCTTCCATCCGCCTTGGTGCTGTCTTCATGTAAGCATGTGGGATGCTTCCCCTTGCACACGTTACAAACAACTCTTTTTCCACAGATCTTTGAGTGGTGTCCTGGCTTTAAACATCCAAAACACAATCTCTTTATTTGTTGCATGTTGCATTATATATTTAGTTACAGTTATCGTCGCAAGACCACCATTTGCGTCTCGTCTCATCTCGTTTTCGTGACATTATAACGGTTTATTGACGACAATATATAGTCATCATTTTCGTTGACGACAGCAACACTACCTCCTACCGAGGTCGACATGATTCCTCTGTCCACTTTTACGGACTATGACTGCAGCTAGTCATTATTTTCAGCTGGTAGGCAGAACAGAAGCGCATAGTCATTAAAGTATGAATAGGAATTACGAGCTAAAGTAAGCTTCATTATGCCCCATTACTCTATATGAACTCTTTATGGTTGTATTTTTAACAAATAAACAACAAACAAGGTGGATATTAGCAGCCCATGTCAGGCTGGTGGTGTGCTTGTATCACACTGTATTGGGGAAAATTATTTGTTTGACAACTGTTAGTGTTAGCCATGAGCGTGATTCCTGGGGGAAACTATGGTAAATTAACCATATGAGAACTTTGCAAACAGTTGTTAACCTTACTCACAAATTATGTCATGGAACTTAAATATCCATACTCATTTTTACATTGCAGCACATGTCGACGATGAACTTTAAGGTAGTTATTACACTCGTCTTGAACAGATTGCATAGCAATTTGCATAGTTTTTTTTGAATGAGCATTACCTCAAAGGTAGTAACATAACCCATCACTACACATGCACACAACACAAGCCTATCTGGTGAACACCAACATTATGCAGTGTTTGCCAAATAGTGAAAGAGAATAAATGTAGCGATCCTACGTGGACAATTTAAACTGTGAAAAATTAAAAATTATATCTCATGATCAGAGATCTCACGGTTATGCAGAATTCATACGTCCAGCCTACCATTCTGTCTGCAAGCTACAGTCTGCCCATTAAATAGTGAAGTAATATTGTGACAGGTTATTGACAGGTCATAATTTTCACTTTTATCAAGGTTTGACATGATGGCAGTGATAAAGTGATGACAAACTATAGACACAACAGTTGAAAACATAGGCTTCTATTGACCAGCTTGACATTTTGCCTACCAAGGGATAAATGACGGACATCACAATGGTTGAACACATCATCTGAAAAACCTCAATATGGCCACTCTAATGTCTTTTTGGAATTATGAATGAGATCAGGGCTTAGTGGCGGCCACTCCAATACCTTGTCTTTGCTGTCCTTATGCCACTTTGTAACTAATTTAAAGGTATGCTTGGGGTCATTGTCCATCTGTAAGTTTTGACTTCCTAGCTGATGTCTTGATGATACTTCAACATATCCATATACTTTTCTTGTGTCATCATGATGCCATCTACTTTGCGAAGTGCACCAGTCCCTCCTGCACTGAAGCAGCCCCACAACAAGATGCTGCCACCCCATACATGTTGTGTTCTGAGCCCATCCCCCATTATCCCCCAGTCCTAAATTTTCCTGATTTCTGATGTCTTTATTGTAATTTCCTGGGAAGAAACACACTTCAACAACACTATTCCTGATATAGCAATGGGTAACTCACCACCTGGGGACTTTCAATTGAGTATCACAACAGCACAAGTAAGCCCAATCTTGCAGCGCTCACTCGCAATGCGCAAGAGGAGTTGCAAAGTGGCGTATGTTTCAGAACACTGCCTCATAACATATGTATAAAATCACATAATTTGGTCACCAGAGATGGGAATAACGGCGTTAAAATAAACGACGTTACTTTTTTCAGTAATGGGTAATCTAACTAATTATTTTATCTGCCATTATAACGCCATTACTGTGCGTTACCGAAAACACTCCGTAAAAGCTGTCATTCGACTTAGGCTCGCATCGTCACAGGATTCAGGAGCTACGCGCGCGTGTGTGTGTTTCTCCCCATATCGCAAGGAGGGAGGGGAGGGCGGGATAACAGCCTATGTAATGATGATTGGCTGAGGAGGTTGTCTAAGATTTCGTGTTGTTCAGCCAATCAGAGAAATTAGGTGCACGGATGTTTACAGCGGTAGCTATTACAGTCAGACTATCATTCAGAGATGACGAGTCGAGAGGAGTCCAGTGACAAGACAGCGTTTTCGAGGTGGATGTACCGGCACTATTTTAACCTCACTGCGGTAAAGGGTAAAAATGTACATGTGGAGTGTACATTATGTCCGAGACCAAAGACTTTATCCACGTGTTGTGTAAGCAACTCGAATTTAATAAAGCACCTTTCGAATGCACACGCTTCCACTAAACTAGTGGCTCAAAACACCAATGATAGCAGGGCTGCTAACAATTAATAAACACCTCTGCAGGTACCTGTCTTTGCTGTTTTTACTCAATGCATCTGGCTTGTGAAACGCGCTCTGAAAAATTCTTTGATATTTTTAAAACTGGGGGGGGGGGGGGGGGAGTAACTAGTTACTTCTATAGTGGAGTAACTCCGTTAGTAACTCAGTTACTTTTTGGGAGAAATAACTAGTCACTATAACTAATTACTTTTTCAAAGTAACGTGCCCAACACTGTTGGTCACAGTGGGAAAATCCTGTTTCATGCATCGACTGTGTTATATTAAAACTCCGGTGGCCCTTGTGGTCAAAAAACTCGAGGCAGGCAACTTGGTGGATCACTGCAGTCTTTAATCACAACGCCGCAGACAAGTTACCCACACAAAACCTATACAAGGTGTGTCGAAGAACAAGCCTGTCTTTTTGAAGATTCCCGATTCCCTTTTATATCCCCCTGAGCACACATCACATGTAAATCAAATGTGAGACCTTCCTGCCCTCACAATGGCATTTGACTTCTTGAACTTGTTTTAACTTGTCTAGGTTCCATGTCCACTTCCTCTAATTTCCTGGTGTAGATAGATGTCTATCTGGTTTTCACCAGCACCCTCTGTTTCCCGCATTCCTAACCATAATCTGTTTGTTTGGTTGTCTTAGACCTTTAGACTAAGGTTTTACACAGGGCATACATTTGTATCACATTACTAGGCCTATTCTCTTTTGCCGATATTCATTTCTAGGATATTACATTTTTTCCTACACCCCATCCACAATTGGTCTGGCATAACAGAAAATCCTGATTTAAAATATCGATAACTTCTTTGCTTTGAAAATGTAAGAAATAAAAACTGCCACGGTCTCACCCTGCGCTAGCAACCTTCCACCACACTGCACCCACTCAATCACCAACCACGCCCACTCTGCTCTCACTCAGTCACGACTACTCCTCCCGCTAATGGTTCAATCATTGCCTCCACCTGCTCCTTGTTCCATCCACAGTATTTAAACCCACGGTTCCCAGTCAGTCCTTGTCAGACCATCTTTGTGTCATGGTGTTTCTGAGCTGTTTGTGTGTTACTTTGTTTTCCCGTTTTCGACCTGCACCAACCTGGCTATCCCTGCTCTTCTGCCCCCGAAAACCTGACCTGCCTGTCCCTCTACCTGAGTTTTGCCCGCGCGCTCCCGGTCCTGCCACCTCCACAAGGGTGTTCCGGCCGTACCTGTCAACGCCAGGCTACCAACGCGCGGATTTCCCAGTTCCCAGTGTGATCCACAAAGTCATTGCTCGTCTTACGCTGCTCTCCCGGTTTCGAGAGCGAGACTTCGGAGCCACCGTCCAACCCTCCTGTCAGTCGCTCTCTCACTCAGTTCTGTACTCCTTTAACTTCTTTGCGCTGTTCAGTAACTACCGCTCCTCGCGGGTTTCGGTGCTCCCTGTTTCAGTGGCCATCTCCTCTGCCCTGCCTCCCCCCTCGTCCGGCTTTCCCCACTGGACCTTCTGTGCCACTGTGTCCCGGAGCCCCGCATCACACACCACCACATCACCACACCTCTGACTCAGCTGCCGTCCGCCTGTGTCACCGACTCCCTCACCCGAACTCAATAAATTACCATGTAATGTGAAAGTGGGTAATACTCTATTATGAACTATTATGAACCTCAGCTAAAACTATAGGCAACTTATAGTCTGTCATGGTTACTACTGATTGTAATTTTTCTCTATGACCCCTGGCAGTTGGGTTAGCCCCTTGAGTCGTGGATCTGCCCAAGGTTTCTTCCTAGGTTAACTGAACATAAGGAGTTCTTCCTTGCCCCTGTTGCTCTTGGGTGCTCCTTCTGTGAAGCGCCACGAGACAATACTATTGTAAAAGGGCGATTTTTAATTTTCCTCTGAGGTGTAAGGGGTTAATTATTAAAAGCATCATGAGTGTGATGTCATGCTAGGGAGCGTGGTCAGATGACATTCAAAGGCAGGACCACGAGAAACAATAGTAAGTGAAATGACATAGCAACCTGTGGTAAAAAATGTTAAGGGTCCCAAGGCTGAAATATTGATATTAACTCGAAAAAAATGTTTTCATCTGAAAAGTGACTTATTCAGCTAGCAGGAAGTTAAAAAATTATTATTTTCTGTGATGACATATTTTAAGTAGGGGTAAATTTCCAACTGTCCCACTTTACCAGTGATATACTGGTAAAGTGGGACAGGGTGTTATTGTTAAAGTGGGACGGGAGATAGTGTATGTTATTAATCTTCAACAAACTCTATTTAACCAAATTATTGTCCATATTGTGTAAATAAAGTTATTTCAATTCAGTTTCTACCTAAATACAACTTATTGAAGGGTTAAGCAGTCAACCTCATAAGCAGATAGAATGCTACACTGTAAAAATTAAATGTTGAGCCAACCTGCTGCGAGAGACTTTTAAGTTTATTGAACTTAGTTGTTTTAGTTAGTATTCAACTTAGCCAACTTAGTTGTGCTGACTTATTGCATAGAGTTTACACAGAAGAGAACTTCAAGTTGACTCAACTCAAAAAAGCACCACAAAGTATATACATTTTTCCATTCATTTCTGAGTACACTGGCGACAGTCTGTGGGATTGGCCTCCTTGCTCAGTGGCACTTCAGCCATGAACAAGCACCATGATATCTTAAGTACTGGTACAGGATTTTAACTTGCAACCATTTAAATTCAAGACCAACTCTCTCCCCGTTAGGCTACTGCATACCCAAGGTATTGGTATGAACCAGCCACATGCATTGCTGAATGTTGCCATGCATTTTAACACAACACTGTAAATCACCTTAAAAACTCGTTTTTTTGTATTACTTTGCTTTGTTACTGTATCATTTCATACAAGCTACATTTATAGTTTTCGTTGAATGCTAAAATAGATGGTTAAATACAGAATGCAATGTTTGGCTGCTGTGAAGGACTGGTTAGAGAGTTGGTCTTGTAATCAAGAAGTCATGGGTTCTAATCATGTAACAGCTGGAAAAATGTGTTTGTAGCAATTAGGAAGTTTTTAATGCACTTCTGATTTTAAGTTGAGTCAACAGAGGTGGGCTGTAGAGGCTTTGCAGAATGTTCACTCTGAAGTCCTCAACGAACTGGACCAACAGGAGTGGCTAAAAAGAGGGCCATGCAATCTGTGTACAAAGCCACAGAGAGGACAAGAATGACCCCAGGTTACCTCACTGATAATGCTTCCCAGTGCATCTAGAAGATGTATCTTACATAATAATAATAATAATAATAATAACTCACCAGACCAACAAAGATAAAGATTAACTGAATGACATCTGCGTAGGCCACGGAGTATAAACCTCCAAGTAGAGTGTAGATGCTAGGACTATAACAAAACACTGGAGTTTCTCTAGGAGCACTGAAGGGAGGGTTGAGTAACGTCAAAAGTGCAGTTCTAGAGTTTCCCTGAAGGTGTATTCAAATAGAAGGTTGAATCATCAATAAAGACTTTATGGGTGATGAATGAGCAGCAGATACAGAGGACATTACTAAACCAATGTGAACATGGCACTTAGGCTTCATTCACATAGCAATCTGCGCATCTGTTGTCCGTAACTGTTGCTGTCAGTTCGTGGTGTGCATTCACATCTCCTGCATAAAGCCGCTGCCCAAGCTTTGGTTTAAAGTTTATGGTGGCCGTATTATACCATGTAGGGCATGCGTGGAAAAATTTAACTCTTTTATATTTCAAGCACGGAACGCACATGGGGCGTACATGGTCTAATCTGTTACCATGCATTCTAAACGAAAACAGACAAAAAATGTGTCTGCATCACACCACAAGTAGTGCACGGCCGCAGTTTTGTACTGTTGCATTTCGGTGAAGATGTTTCAAATACTACAGAGTTTTACATTTAACTTTAAATGCTGTGTGAAGGCCATCACTTTCAACATTTAAAACAGGCAAAAAAACAGGTGTTGTGCAACCAGGTAAATAACTATGTATTTGAAACTTTGTCCTTGTATAAGATGGCACACATCTGAGCACACACAACCATGTGTCCTGCCTCTTTGCTTGGAGTACCTCTCGCCATCCTATGTCTCCATCTTAGGAATTGGAGCGGTTACAGCAGCAGCCATGTCCTCTGTAGATTCAACCCTCCTTTCTTCCGCTTCACTGTTCACCTCAAACCTCTATAAAAACATCATTAGAAAACAGGTTTGTCTATATTGTGTAAAAATGTTTCGTTACCATTGAAATGCTATTATTAATCAAAAACAATTAAATCAGTGCAGTAGCATGCTATGGGCACATCTATTGCAACAATTACACAGACATTTATTAAAACAACGTAAAGGTAAATGCTAAAGATAAATCTTTCTCCCTCTCTCTCTGTATGTGTCTGTGTGTGTGCATGTATGGTTATGTTTTTGTGTGTGTCTTCAGGCATCAGACACGGAGCTTCAGTGGGTGATCCGAATCTCCATTGTTATAACTGGTGTGCTCGGCACATCACTGACTTTCATTGACAACAGCATTGTGTTATTTTGGATCCTAAGTTCAGATATGGCATACTGTATCATCTTACCCCAGTAGATCTGTGTCCTTTTCTGTAGTATTTCCAATACTTATGGGGCTGTTGTTGGGTTCATTGTCAGTATACTGCTGAGGTTGTTAAGTGGGGAGCCCCTTCTAGGCCTTCCACCAGTAATCTGCTATCCGGGTGGTGAGGTAATTAATGGTGTGTATATTCAGCCAGTCCCTGTTCGAACAATGGCCACGCTCGTTGCATTCTTCTGCATTCTGTTTTTCTCTTACACCATTGCTTTCCTCTTTCGCCGTGAGGTACTGCCTACAAGGTGGGATATATTTGGAGTTACCAAGGTCACATTTTCAACAGACAACCAAAACGGTGTGCTCACACCGTTAACAAATGTTGCTGCTGGAGAAAACTTATGTGACCAGACGTCAGTATCACCAGATGTGGAAGCAGAGTCAGATGTCAGAGGACAGTCAAAGTCGAGACCAAATTTGAAATGAGTGGAGCAGAACATTAGCCTCAGAATGAATCAGATCATGAACAGATCAGATCAGATCAGAATTTAGTTTGAAAGAATGAAGTAAAGAAGTGTAGTCAGATGTATTTCCCCATGTTTATCTTGTGAATATGCAAATCTCAGTGATGTCAGGATATCACAGCATTCTGCATGGTGAACAAAGATTTTTTTGTAAAATTATCTACTTTTATGGATTTTTCATATCGAAAATGTTACTAATATACTATATAACTCTAATAATGGGACACAGACATCAGAGGCAGTGACAATGTGTTGTCACTAACAAAATGTTTTAGGCCTATATTTATGAGTTCCACAAGAAACCTTTCTGGGTCACTGGGAGAGAAGATATAAAATGCTTAATTATGCTAATTATGCAAATTGCTCAAAGTAACTTTTGGTCTGTAGGTCACTTGTAGGTCTTTACTATACGACTCTGCAGAATGCGGTGGATGGTTCCATTAACATTGTCTTCGGGATGCCATGTATATCTGACACTGCTGTAAATGAAATAAGAGGACTGAGTTTTATTCCATCACAGCTAACAAGGTTGCATTAAAGGTGCCCTGCCATAGACTACATCCACGGACCACGGACATCGGGCATTTTGACAAGTTTTCACAGTAACAAGGTCAGCAACCACAACTAGATTAAAACATTCTTAGAACAGTGATTAAATTTAATGCAAAGGTGTGCATTTAGGCATTTTATCGATCCCTCAATAAATCACACTGTAAACTTTTTTCCATGTGTGTTTTCCTTCATACCCTTTCCTCCCCAATCATTTATATACTTTTAAGTAGTTTCCTGTTTTTGATTTTCCATGCTGCACAAACCTTGGAAGTACGATCACTATCAGTCTACAGACTTTATTCAAGATAACCATGGATGTAAACAAGATACTTTGGAGGTTAGCATGTCTGAAATCTCCCCACAACTTCATCCTTAACTGTGGGCGATGGTGGCGCAGGTGGTAGAGGTGCTGTTCTGCAATTTTATTTTTATTTATCTTAGGTGACTAAGATCCTTTTGCTTTGGTCAGACTTGCATTAATTTGTCCTATGTTGGTTCTATAAGTAGGACTAGACAGAAGTTTGTTTGCTATAACAAGCAAGTATGAAATTTATTTTTCTGACGTGTCAACTTCACTCCACCTTTGCCAATCCAACTCTCAAGTAGCCTAGACACCTCAACAAGTTTTAAAGTATGGACTGTGTTTCTCCTTCAGGATAATTTAAAACATTCTGGCACCTTAATGCCATTTTTACAAGATTGCAGGCAGAGATTTGATTAAATACCAAAAAATAATGTTACCATAAGTGTTGCTCATTCCCCATCCCGAGAACAATGCTAACTACACAAACTACTATAAAAACATGCTAATATCACTGCTATCAGTCAATTCACCACCAGGTTTAGTGACAGATGACTTTGAGAGTTTTATTTTTCTTCCTTTTTCTTTTTTGCATCTCCACTTTTACTTTTAACATGTCTCAACCCACAAATGCGACCTGACACACGTCTTCATGATCTAGTGTAGTCTGTGTATATTTTAAAGCAGCCTTCTAATTTTATCCCATCATGCACTGCATTTTGAGCAAATGACACAAACTTTTTTTCTCATTAAATACAAAAGGAACGCTAATATTGTAATTCTTATACCTTACTTATCACATTTTAAAATAGTTCATGAGTAGTGGAAAAAAGAACACCATGATTATACTGCTTACCTAAAATCATAGATGTATATTGAAGTGCCTCTTAAATCTAACAAATGAATGGTAGTTTGGTTTACAAATTGGAAGGGGAAAATATCACTTGATAACCAATTCATCTCATTGCTTCTTATGGGCCAAATTCCACAGGTGCAACACTGTAAATGGAGAGGACTGATCAGGTTACTGTGGAAATGGAGAGAGTCATGTTCCCCTTATCCCGGGTTTGTCTGTACCCCGAAATGCACCTTTATCATACTGAGGTTCAATCAAATGACCTTTATGATTTGCCAAAAGGCTGTTGAGAAAATACATTTATATGAATTTAAGACGCATGCGTTACGGTATGTGACTTATGACTAATGCTAGGCTGTAAGTGGTATAGCTACTTGTCAATCACTGCCTGCTTAGACTTCCTGTGTTGTTTTTATCAAAACTGTAGTGCACATATTAGATGCTCCATCGTGAATTTTAAAAATGTAAATTGGGTTCATTTTAAAAAATTCGTTCCTCTATGTAATGGACAGTATTATCAAAGTGAAATGATTTGTAGATGATCTCGCTGGCACATTTGTCAGTTTCCCATAGTTTCACTAGATATTTTGCAATGACTAGTCAATGGTCACCGCAATTACGCCAAAGAAGTCATCCTCAGAAGCATTGCTCAAGATGCCGGTTCTGATTGGTAGGTGGTGAAACGAACAAAAACCAAAACACAAAATACAAACAGGAATTGTTGGTTGCCAATATCAGCAACCCCTGATGATACATCAAGGGCATTTTTGAAGTTATTTCAATCATTTCTTACATAATGCTTCTTTAATCATCAAAGTGACTACAACGCTGGTAAATTAACCTAAAAATGTTGCCAACTGTACATTTAACCACTATGCTGCCACCGTACCACTAAGAAATGTGGTTCTGTGCAGACAGTCTGTCAGACAATTATTGAAACATGGCCTCAACATTGCTTGAGGCTGTAACTGACAGTGAGTGGAATTCTTATGACAGATTATGCATACGCATAGAGTTCTGTGGAATGTAGTATGGCACGCCTAGTTGTGTTAACTTGACTATATGGGATCCCTGTGTTTTCTGAGTACTGAGGCAAGCAGAGGGTAAAAAATCATGGCCCTTAATATCCCAGGTCTTATAGCCATGATGGGCTTTTATGCCGCAGTCCTGGCTATTGGAATATGGGCATCCAAGAAAGCCAAAGTGAAGAAGACCACAGGGACCTTCACAGAAGTGGCACTACTTGGAGAGCGCTCCATAAATCTGTTGTGGGGATTTTTACAATGACTGGTAAGTGAAGTGTCAGCAGCCGCAACCCATTCTTCCATAATGTAGCTTAACTTTAATAGTATGATAGAAAAGGAAATTAGTAGAAAAGAAATTATACACCTTGAATGATGGTTAACTTTTTGTTAAATATTTTGATTTACATGCAAGGATGCATCTGATTCAGACTGGCACTGTACAATTCAATTTGAGTGTTTTCAGGTTTTTTTTAATGATTGCCAGCATGCTTTAGTCCAATGTGTAGTCACATTATCAAACATTTTGGTCACACATTGTTTGGTTATGTGACTGCCCAACAACAATCATTATCAACTATTCTTTATTCAGGGGCTGTATCATTTACTACAGCAGTGGCTGCTGTAATTGTGCTCTGGCCAGCGCTAAAGCCAGATTGTTACAGATTTAAAATATTATTTGAAGAAAAAAAAGGCACTGATCTGTTAATTTACAAAAGAACATCTTTACTAGACAAGGAAGTTTGGAGAGTGGTCTCTAGTTATTTAAATCATTTGCATCTTCCTTTATGTAAGGGGGTCACCAATGCTGATTTCCAGACTTTTGAAATAGATCCAGAGAAAGTGTTTAAAAATGTGAGTCAAGGGCTCATCAATGTCAGGGGCAGATAGCTTTAAGAGATGGGGTACTAACTGATCAACACCCACAGAGCTTTTCATACATTTAGAGGTGCATAATACATGGTGAACTTCAGATTGATTCAGTGGTCTGAATAAAACGGAAGAGTTGGGTCTATTATTTGAAAATAAAAAGGTTTCATCCATAGATATGGAGTATCTGATGTCTGATGTCACAACCACACTATCAAACAGGGAGCCACACTTGATAAAATGATTATTTAACAAGTTACTCTTCAGAAATGATGACAAACAGTGCCATACAACACACAAGGAGAGCATTGTGAAATAATGCCAAATACTTTGCAAGGACTCTGGCAGTTATGGCTGCCTAACAAGTTCACACAAGTGCTAACACTTGTGCAAAATGAAGGCAATGCTAGAGATGCCAAAACCTATAGACAAAAGAGGTCTGTTACGTGCATTAGGCATGATAAACATCATTGGAAAATTCTTTCCAAACTTATCGTCCAAGAGAACTGCTGTGTGACCAGAGTAAGTTCAATTGGACTTCTGAACACGAAGCTGAATGGTCCCGTCTGAAAACAACTCTGGAGAAGACTGAGGACCAATTATCTACTCATCGAGAACAATGACCAGTGCTGAGTGCCGTTACGCACAAATTGCAAAAGAGTGCTTAGGACTAGTGTATGGATTTCAGAAAAAACAATGGTTATGGTTTATGGCTTACCAAAGTTTGACCATCATTATCTGGAAGAAGAAAAGAAAAGAGTGACCATCCTGATTGAAAGTCCTTTTGGGACTTCACGTCTGTCGTGCACAAAGCCCATTGCGTGTCTCGCTCTGGTGCCTCTTTTTTTTTCTTTTCCATATCTCAGCAATAAATCAGGAACATCAGGCGTCATGTGGTGTCTATCATTTACAAAACACTACGCAGAGTGAACAAGGGAGAGGAGAGAGACGACCTCTATTACACTGGTGCAAAACAGCGGTTTAATTTTACAGCAAGTATTTAACGTTACCAATGTTCTTCCATTAAGACCACTCTATGAAGTGAATTTTTCTTAGATCTGATATATGACACTACATGTTTCATTTACTGCAGCAAGTTTCTTCCATTAAGACCACCTACTAGCATTTGTTATGTAGACATAACACTTCATATACCACTGACAGCATTGTCGTCGCAATGATGTGGATGCCATCCGCAGCTGCAGCAGTAATACATGCTTTTAGCTGTTACGTTTCATTGCTGGAATCGTCACGTCAAAATCAAATAATTTCACATGTGAAACACCCGGTACCTCGATTTTGGCGTTGTTGTACACCGGAGCTGACACACGACAAAAAACTTTTATGTGTTGGCGATGCTAAGAATGATGACACACAAGTGTTTCGTCAGACTTTGGGAGTCCAGGTAGAGTAGAGTAGAGTAGAGTTACTTTATTGATCCCGAATGAAATTAAGGTGTCCAGCAGCATACACGTAATACACATAATACACAATGCAATAACAGATCAACCATATTGCACACATCTGCATTCATACAACATTCACTGAACGGGAGAAAAAAAAAAGGTAATGATAATAAGAAATAAGAAATCCACGAGGTAGAGAAGTGTCGTGATAAGTTGCCTTGCGGTAATCCAGGTAGATAGATTACAATGACCCAGTAAGATTGTCCAAAGTTGTGAAAGAGTCATTTAGTGCAGTAGTTATCAGGGTAGTGCAGTATATTGTTGTCCATAGTAGTATAGTCACCACCAGGGACAGCATATGAGTGTGAGTGTGTGTGTGGGCTCAAGCAGTCCAGTCCATTATGCTTAACTCCTTCTGTGTGCTGTTATACAGCTGTATGGCCCTGGGGACAAAAGACCTCCGCAGCCTGTCTGTCCTGCAGGAGTCTGTTGCTGATCAAACTCCTCTGATTTATGAAGATGTTATGTAGGCGGTGACGGTCATTGTCCAGTATAGAGTGTAGCCTGCTCAGGGTCCTCCTCTGGCTATTGTAGTTAGAGACTCCAGCTCCATGCCCACCACAGACCCTGCTTTCCTCACCAGTCTGTCCAGACGTCCAATGTCTCTCTTCCTAGTGCTACCACCCCAACATACCACAGCATAGAAGAGCACACTGGCCATAACAGACTGGTCGAACGTCAGCAGGAGTCTGTTGCCGACACTGAAAGACCTCAGCCGCCTGAGAAAGTAGAGCCTGCTCTGTCCTTGCCTGTAGAGTGCATCTGAATTAGTAGACCAGTCCATTTTTTTGTCGAGGTGGACCCCCAAGTACTTGTAAGTGCAGACTGTCTCGACATTCTCCCCATCAATCGTGACAGACACCAGCGACGGGGGGGTTCTCCTGAAGTCCACCACCATCATTTCCTTCGTTTTGGTGGTGTTCAGCTGCAGCTGATTAGCCTGGCACCACCCAACGAAGTCCTCCACAAGCACCTGTACTCCCCCTCCTGTCCATCCCTGATACACCCCACGATTGCAGTGTCGTCAGAGAACTTCTGCATGTGACAAGTCTCTGAGTTATAGCTGAAATCGGTGGTGTACAGGGTAAACAGCAGTGGCGGTTCAACAGTGTATTACCCCCGAGCAAGACCGCCTCCGCGCGCCCCCACCCCCCGAAAGAAACGAAAAAATCATGCAAAAAATAATAAGCATAACTCACTATGATAGAATATGCTCTATACAGTGGATCCCCGTTCCCCCTTAGCGTTGCGTTGCATTTGTAACCCAGAGGTAAACTTTTCCCCATGCCTCCTCCCCTTTGCCCTTCTCACACACAGCTTCTGTGCATGGCACCTTCCCAGCAAGCAAGGTCGCATGCAGTTAGGGGGCACCAATGTGCCAATTGCCCACACAGTGATATGATAGATATTCAAGGATAGTTTTTTTTCCCTAAGCGCTCGTGCCGCCCCCTACGAAATGGCACCCCGGGCGGCTGCCCTGTTCGCCCGTGCCTAAAACCGCTACTGGTAAACAGTACAGGGGAGAGCACAGTTCCCTGCGGCACACCTGTGCTGCTGACCACAACCTCTGATGTAAGGTCCCCGAGTCTGACAAACTGGGGCCGTTCCGTGAGGTAGTCCGTGATCCAGGTCACCAGGCCAGGCTCCAGTGCATGGCGAACCTGGGGTTTGAGTAGATTGAGCAGCAGTACACGTTCAAAGGTCTTCATTAGGAGTGAGGTGAGGGCAACCGGTCTGTTGTCATTGACATGAGGTATGTTAGCATCATACATACATACATAATGAAACAACTCACATTTAAAGTAACGTAAACACAATGTTTAGAAGCACTTAAGGACAGTCACGTTTCAGACAGTAGAAGAATTTTGTCTGTCATATTTGTCAGAATTTCTGTTGCTACTAGCCAAATTACCGTGTTTGGGTTCATCAACGACTACGTCGGCTAGAAGTATGCTGTACACTGGGCCTATATGAAAATTTAAAATTCGGCCGCAACACCTCCTACCGAGGTCGACATGATTCCTCTGTCCACTTTTACCGTCTATGACTGCAGCTAGTCATGATTTTCAGCTGGTAGGCAGAACAGAAGCGCAGTCATTAAAGTATGAATAGGAATTACGAGCTAAAGTAAGTTTCATTATGCCCCATTAATCTATATGGACTCTTTATGGTTGTATTTTTAACAAATAAACAACAAACAAGGTGGATATTAGCAGCCCGTGTCAGGCTGGTGGTGTGCTTGTATCACACTGTATTGGGGAAAATTATTTGTTTGACAACTGTTAGTGTTAGCCATGAGCGTGATTCCTGGGGGAAACTATGGTAAATTAACCATATGAGAACTTTTAACAGTTGTTAACCTTACTCACAAATTATATCATGGAACTTAAATATCCATACTCATTTTTACATTGTAGCACATGTTGACGATGAACTTTAAGGTAGTTATTACACTCGTCTTGGACAGATTGCATAGCAATTTGCATAGTTTTTTTGAATGAGCATTACCTCAAAGGTAGTAACATAACCCATCACTACACATACACACAACACAAGCCTATCTGGTGAACACCAACATTATGCAGTGTTTGCCAAAAAATGAAACAGAATAAATGTAGCGATCCTATGTGGACAATTTAAACTGTTTATTACGGAAAAATTATGTCTCATGATCAGAGATCATACAGTTATGCAGAATCCATACGTCCAGCCTACCATTCTGGCTGCAAGCTACAGTCTGCCCATTAACTAATGTCTTTTTGGAATTATGAATGAGATCAGGGCTTAGTGGTGGCCACTCCAATACTTTGTCTTTGCTGTCCTTAAGCCACTTTGTAACTAATTTGAAGGTATGCTTGGGGTCATTGTCCATCTGTAAGACCCATTTGCATCCAAGTTTTGATTTCCTAGCTGATGTCTTGATGATGCTTCAACATATCCATATCATTTTCTTGTGTCATCATGATGCCATCTATTTTGCGAAGTGCACCAGTCCCTTCTGCACTGAAGCAGCCCCACAACAAGATGCTGCCACCCCATACATGTTGTGTTCTGAGCCCATCCCCCATTATCCCCCAGTCCTAAATTTTTCCTGATTTCTGATGTCTTTATTGTAATTTCCTGGGAAGAAACCCACTTCAACAACACTATTCCTGATATAACAATAGGTAACTCACCACCTGGGGACTTTCAATTGTGTATCACAAACAGCACAAGTAAGCTCAATCTTGCAGTGCTCACTCGCAATGCGCAAGGGGAGTTGCAAAGTGGCGTATGTGTTTCATAACATTGGCTCATAACATATGCATAAAATCACATGATTTGGTCACAGAGGAAACATCCTGTTATTTTTTTCATGCATCAACTGTGCTATATCAAAACTCCTTAATATAACATTGTTACGATAATAAAGTTACCCACACAAAACCTACACAAGGTGTGTCAAGTAACAAGCCTGTCTTCTTGGAGACTAGGATTCCCTTTTATACCCCCCTGAGCACACATCACATGTAAATCAAATGGCAGACCTTCCTGACCTTGACTTCTTGAACTTCTGTTGTTTTAAGTTGTCTAGGGTCCATGTCCACTCCCTCTAAATTCCTGATGTAGACAGATGTCTATCTGGTTTTCACCAGCACCCTCTGTTTCCCGCATTCCTAACCATAATTTGTTTGGTTGGTTGTCTTAGACCTTTAGACTAAGGTTTTACACAGGGCACACATTTGTATCACATTACTATTCTCTTTGCCGATATTGATTTCTAGGATATTACAATTTTTCCTACACCTCATCCACGATTGGTCTGGCGCATCAGAAAATCCTGATTTAAAATATCGATAACTTCCTGCTTTGAAAATGTAAGAAATAAAAACTGTCATGGTCTCACCCTGCGCTGGCAACCCTCCACCACACTGCACCCACTCAATCACCTACCACGCCCACTCTGCTCTCACTCAGTCACGACTACTCCTCCCGCTAATGATTCGATCATCGCCTCCACCTGCTCCTTGTTCCAGCCACAGTACTTAAACCCACGGTTTCCAGTCAGTCCTTGTCAGACCGTCTTTGTGTTATGTGTTTCTGAGCTGGTTATCGGTTACTTTGTCTTCCTGGTGCCGACCTGGCTGTCCCTGCTCTTCTGCCCTGGAAAACCTGACCTGCTGCCTGTCCCTCTACCTGAGTTTTGCCCGCGCGCTCCCAGTGCTGCCACCTCCGCAAGGGTGTTCTGGCCATACCTGTCAACGCCAGGCTACCAACGCGTGAATTTCCCAGTTCCCAGTGTGATCCACAAAGTCACTGGTCGCTTCACGCTGCTCTCCCGGTTTCGAGAGCGAGACTTCGGAGCCACCCACAACCCACCGTCCAACCCTCCGGTCAGTCGCTCTCTCACTCAGTTCTGTGCCTCCTTTAACTTCTCTGCGCTGTTCAGTAACTACCACTCCCCCCGGGTTTCGGTGCTCCCTGTTTCAGTAGCCATCTCTGCCCTGCCTCCCCCCTCGTCCGGGTTTCCCCACTGGACCTTCCGGCAGCCACTGTGTCCCGGAGCCCCACATCACACCTCTGACTCAGCTGCCGTCCGCCTGGGTCACCGACTCCCTCACCCGAACTCAATAAACTCTGTGTGTTTGCAAAGTGTTGCGCTTGGGTCGTCTGTGCTGCACCGTTTCAAAAAGATAAAAAATATGACCGTTCCAGTAATGTACAGATACCTGAAAATGCTGCTGAAGTAATTAAGTATTTTCCATGACTGTCCATGCCCAATACAGTCTGAAATGCGTCACCACATTGCAATATAGCAAATGATGTACATTTGTGACTTTGGTGCACAGACACACCGTGGGGATCACACAAATCAGGAATGACGCCTACCTCAAACCGCATCTGAAGCACACTAAGTTAGATGGTAATGCCTTCAGTTTATGTGGGGGAAATTCAGGAGAGTATATCTAATTCTACAGGTATAACCAACACTGTGGGTTTTAGTAATAAGCCTACCATTTATTTTTATTTGTGTGCCATATGTTTATTATGGAGGCAGAAGAGCGCTACTACAGGTAGTGGTTTAAAGAAATGATTTGATACTGAGACAGGTTTGCTGTGTTTTAATGGTAAATTAAGGAAACTTTTCATTTTCAAGTGTGATGTTTAAAAAAGTAACACAGTTTTAAAATGTTATCACTCAGCACACACTCCACATGCCATTTTCTGTGATTTTTTTTCACAGCATCCTGGGTCGGAGGAGGTTTCATACTTGGTATAGCAGAAGCTGTCTATAACCCAAACAAGGGACTTATCTGGGCACAGATGCCATTGCAATATTCAGTTTCATTTCTTGTTGGTAAGTGTGTTAAATATGCTACATATAAAGTATGCAGTATAAGTATGGTATATAATATGTTGATGCCTGGGGGAAATGTGCTCTGCTGCATTTAGTGAGTAAACACACACAACACACAGTATGGGTTGTAATGGATACACACACTAACCCAGAGCAATGCGGGTAGTCACTAACCACTTCCCTGTGTGGCTTTCACATACTGATCTGCTATCCGGCTAAGTCTGGCTACTTTTCAGTCATCTTCCATTTCCCTGAGGCGGAATTAACGGACGTATAATAAAATGCTCTTGTAAGGATTAGCGAGACCTACCACCAATCAGTGCGGCCCTCATCAACTGGGATGAACGCCATCTTCCGTCAACCTGGAACAACACTAGTCAGGCCATTTCCTTGTCTAGTTCTAGAGCAGCTGGTGGATCATTATGTGAAACATGCTGTCTTTCCCTTGTTGCGCATCATCAAGAATTAATATCACCCTTATTATTACTCCATTGCTCAGAAGCCCATCACCTACCCCTTCCCAGTAAAACATTTTTCTTGTATGAGCATAACTGCATACTAACTGAGTTTTAGGGTCGTGTCTGAAACATGTGTGAGTGTGTGTGTGAATAGTGTGAGTGTAAATGAGAGAACTTCACAAGGAAAATTCACACGGGCACAGAGGGTATTGTCTGAATGACAAACCGATAAAACACTATACAGGAAAGATTTTCCCCATTTCATTGTGGACCTGTGAAAAGTTATAGCAAGGATTCAAGGATTACTTGTCACATGCATCGAATTACAAATGTAAAACGTAGTGAAATTGCAAAAATTAGTAAAAGAGAAAAAGAAAGAGAGGCTAGACTAGAAAAGAAACAAAATAAATAAATACATGATAATCAAATTAATGAAGGAAATAAATAAAGGCATGACAAATCCATCACCACAGCAACCAGCTATATGTCAGCTATCTCAAACTACCCATCTCAACCAATGACTGTATATAAGTAGTTCTTCAGATTCCCTTTGCCACTTCAAAAGTCGAGGCGCCCCTCCCCCTTCGCTGGGCTACTTCTAAAACCAAGTAAAATGTAAATAAATGGTTTATTGATTTTAGTACCAGAATAAAATATTGCAATGGATTTATATTTTTTAGTAATGGATTACAATTCATTGCTTATTATATGGAATCTGGGCATAGAGTGAAGAAGATTGATTTCTCCTTAATCTCCTAAATAACAAAGTTATTTTAGTGTTTTAATTGTTGATATGTATTTTCTCCAATCCTCTAATTTATTCTTTCCCCCAGGTGGTTTACTTTTTGCAAAGCCAATGAGAGAGAGGAAGTATGTGACTGTGATAGACCCATTTCAGATAAGATATGGCAAAGCTATGAGTGCTGTAATTACCATTCCTGCCATTATTGGGGAATTGCTGTCTGTGGCGTGTTCTCTCACAGCTCTGGGTAAAGTATGCGTTTTACTAATCACACCCTCTATAGAAACAGTGTATGAATCAATGGGAGCTAAGGCGAAAGTTCTGCCAGGAAGACTTGATTTGTCTTCTAAACTCTATCGCTCATTCATTACCCTGATAAACCAATCAAATCTTGTAGTGTAGTACCATGTAGTACTCTGAGGGTTTTCCATCCACTATGTCAGTCTGTGTCAGATCCGCGTCTAGCCAATGGGAGCAGGTTCTTGCCCCTGCCGTCTTCGGCAGCAGGATATGCGATCTCTCCGCTAGGACTTGCCCAATGGACCTGCGCCAAAGAGATTTACTTTTAAAACTCTTCTTGTCATCATGTCCGTATTATGTTTGTCTTAAATCTCATCTCTCGCATTTTTTATTAAATGCGTTTAACTGAATCTTAAGCCTATCAATTCTTTCTGGTAGAATTGAGTTCTCCCATTTAAAATATTACATCTTTTTATCTGATACTGTCCTGTCTATTGAATGTCCTTGGTATTCAGTATCTGCTGACATTATACATGCTGGGTTATTAACTTTTGTTTTTATTATTCCTGAAAACCCCTTAATTTTTTCTAGGTGGAATGACTAGTACAGTCCTTGACCTCCAGCATATGTACTCTGTGATGATATCTGCAGCCATAGCAGTCATCTACACTCTACTTGGAGGGTTATACTCCGTGGCCTACACAGATGTCATTCAGTTAATCTTTATCTTTGTTGGTCTGGTGAGTTATTATTATTATGTAAGATGCATTGGGAAGCATTATCAGTGAGGTAACCTGGGGTCATTCTTGTCTTCTCTGTGGCTTTGTACACAGATTGCATGGCCCTCTTTTTAGCCACTCCTGTTGGGCCAGTTGGTTGAGGACTTCAGAGTGAACATTCTGCAAAGCCTCTACAGCCCACCTACTCCCCACTATTGACTCTTCCATTTACATCTATGCATTTAGCAGATGCTTTTATCCAAAGCGACTTACATTTGCCAGCTATTAGTTACATTGGAGTCGGTCTCCCCTAGATCAGGTGCCTTCCTCAAATGCACAATGGTTGCAGCCAGGATTTCAACCCACAATTTTCAGGCTACTAGCATGCTAGCCAGGTTCCTTAACTGCTACACCACCACCCTCCATCCCTGGCACTTCCTCCACCAACTCCTAGTACTTGGTACCTGGTCTTCCCAGGGCACTGTGAGTTAATAATCAAGCATAATCAGTTGTTTTGTTGCCTCTGAGGAGATTATTATGTCTGGCCAATGTAGTGATGTGGCAGTGTGCTGAGGGAAACACCAGCTGTTTTCCCAGGTTGGCGTGTCGTTGCCAGTCAGAGGCTGTGTGAAGGAGACCTCCTCTCCAGGTTTGACAAAGGCAATTTAGTATTTGCTAGATGGTGTTTACTAGAACTGATGGTGTTAAATATCCTCTCTGCCACAGCCTTGAGCACTTTGACTTTTGATCCCAGTGGTTGTTGCGTACATACTTCCACTCAATATTAAATTTCCCCTCAGTAATATGCCAGGGTACTCTGCAGCCTTCAGCACGTTGTAAGGATCCCCTTCTAGAACAGAGCTGTCATGCTGGTGTCTCTCTCTTGCCCCACACGGAGGGTGGCTGGGCTTGGTAGGACATCTTATACAGTCTACCAGCTTACATTTACATTTACATTACATTTAGGCATTTAGCAGACGCTTTTATCCAAAGCGACTTACAAAAGAGGATAACATTCAAGCTACAACACAATGAACTAACAAGGAGTGCGTATTGCTAACATAGAATCTGCACTGTTTTAAGTTGAAAGTGCAATAGTGTAACACAATGTAGAGAAATTAAATTATTAAGTGCATTCTCAAAGTTTACGCCAGGAGATATTCTTGGAAGAGCTTAGTCTTCACGAGTTTCTTGAAGGTGGAGAGGGTGTCAGTTGATCTGGTAGCACTTGGGAGGTCATTCCACCAGCGCGGAACCAGATATGAGAAGAGTCTGGACTGACCTGCACAAGGTGTTGGCCGTGCTAGAAAACGTTCCTTAGAGGAGCGTAGTGGTCGTTGGGTGACATAGGGCTTCAGAAGAGAATTCAAGTAGATGGGAGCAGAGCCATCATTCACCCTGTAGGCCAACATAAGTGCCTTGAATTTAATGCGAGCAGCCAAGGGCAGCCAGTGAAGTTCAATGAACAGAGGTGTGACATGTGCCCTTTTTGGCTGGTTAAAGACCAGACGTGCAGCTGCATTCTGGATCATCTGTAGCGGTCTCACTGCACAGGCTGGTAGGCCTGATAGGAGGACATTGCAGTAGTCAAGACGAGAGATAACCAGGGTCTGAACCAGGAGCTGGGTTGCATGTTGGGTTAGGTACGGCCTGATCTTCCTTATGTTGAATAGGGAAAAACGGCACGACCGAGCCACAGAGGCAACGTGATCTGCAAAGGTCAGTTGGTCATCGATCATGACACCTAGGTTTCTTGCCACTTTGGTGGGAGGAACAGACAGGGAGTCGATCTTGATACTGATGTCGTGATGTATGGCTTGTTTGGCTGGGAGGACCAGCAGTTCAGTTTTGGAGAGATTTAGTTGGAGGTGATGTCCTTTCATCCATGCAGATATATCGGAGAGACAGTCCGAGATCCGTGATGACACCGTGGAGTCGTCCGGCGGAAAGGACAGATAGAGCTGGGTATCATCCGCATAGCAGTGGTAAGAGAAGCCATGGGAGTGGATGATTGAGCCCAGCGAGGTGATGTACAGTGCGAAGAGAAGGGGCCCCAGCACAGATCCTTGGGGTACTCCTGTGGTGAGTTGGTGAAGTGCCGATGTCTGTCCTAGCCACGATACGTTGAACAACCGTCCAGTAAGATAGGACTTGAACCAGGAGTGCGCTGTGCCATCAATCCCAATGTTGGCCAGCTTGTCCAGTAGGATGCTGTGGTTGACCGTGTCAAATGCTGCTGATAGGTCCAGCAGGATGAGCACTGAGGACTGACCTGCCGCTCTGGCCTCTTTTAATGCTTCCGTCACAGACAGAAGCGCCGTTTCAGTGGAGTGGCCACTTCTGAAGCCGGATTGGTTGGAGTCGAGGAGGTTGTTCTGGGTGTGAAATCCTGTGACCTGTTTAAAGACAGCTCGTTCAATGGCTTTGGAAAGGAAGGGAAGAAGAGAGACAGGCTGGTAGTTCTCCACTTGAGTGGGAGCGAGGGATGGTTTTTTGAGCAGTGGTGTTACCTGGGCTTGTTTAAAGGCAGTGGGAAATGTACCCCTAGTTAGTGACGCATTGACCACATGTGTGGTTGCTGTCGCAATTGTGGGGGTTATGGCCTGAAGAAGGGTTGTTGGGATAGGATCCAGAAGACAAGAGGTAGGCCGGCTGTCTGTGAGAAGCTTAGACACCTCTGCCTCGGAGAGAGGAGTGAAAGATGAAAAGGAAACAGTTGGTGTAGAGAGGCTAGGAGAAGGAACCTGTGTAGATTGGTTTGAGAATGACTACTAATAGCTGCAACTTTGTTAGTGAAGAATGCAGCAAAAGTGTCAGCTGTGAGGTTAGTTGGAGGAGGTGGAGGAGGTGGGTTTAGTAAAGATTTAAAGGTGGAAAAGAGTTTCTTGGTGTCCGTGGCATTTTCGCAGCAGTGACACTGGATGAGAAGGAAGATAGTAGTACTTGGAATTGTGCTAGATCGGCCGAATTCTTAGTTTTGTGCCATTTCCTTTCAGCAGCTCTGAGGTTAGTGCGCATTGACCGAAGTGAGTCATTAAGCCACACATGAGACTGGGTGGGTCGTGCGGGTCTGGTAGACAGAGGGCACACACGATCCAAGCAGAATCTCAGCGTAGAACAGAGTGACTCTGTGGCGTCATCAACCTCAAAAGAAGAGAAACTTCTAGACGGTGGTAGAGCAGACGCCACCAAGGAGGTAAAGTGAGTAGGAGATAGATTCCGGAGATTGCAACGGACAGAGACAAAGGGAGTAGGAGCAGATGGTTGCTGACAGAGGGAAACCTTGAACTGAATAAAGTAATGGTCAGATAGATGTAGAGGAGTAACTGTCTGTGAAGTAGCGGCGCACTTCCTGGTGAAAATGAGATCAAGTTCCTTACCGGCTTTGTGAGTCGGAGGGCTGTGAACCCGCTGTAGCTCAAAGGAGTCCATCAGAGATAGGAATTCGGCAGAACCTGGATTGTCTAAGTGGATGTTCATATCACCGAGAACAAGCATGGGACAGTCATGCTCAGTCATGCTCACTTCTTCTGAGTGAGGCGTGACTCCGCCACCTCCACTGTTTTTTAATAGTACTAATAGTAGTAGTAGGCCCAATGATGGCTCTTTGGCCATGCGCAACCTCTTCTAATTCATCAAGCCAAGGCAAAACAATTTTTCCATTCTATGTCTCCCTTAAGAGCGCCACAACACTAAAAAATTAGTTTTTTCAAGGATGGTCATTAACTGAAAGTATCTGTAAAGGAAGAGTTGTAAATGTATTACTCTAGCACCACACATCGGATAGCCTTGGTTAATCAACTGAACCATGTTATGATTGTTGTTGTGATGTTTTCTTTCTGTTTTCTGTTATCACGCATTCTCCTCTAGTGGCTCTGTGTTCCATTCATTTTCCTGAATCCCGTCCCTCTTAACAACACCAGCACAGCCTTCAATCACACCATCCAGCCACCATGGCTTGGTCAGCTTCAGACCAAAGACATCCCGATATGGTTGGATGAATGGCTCACAATGGTAAGGTGAAAATGTCGCTGAATGGATAGTCTGTTTAAGTTGGTAAATAGATCATTTGACCTAATTTGGGATTGCTGATATTTAATATTTTGTGTACCAAGCTAAATTTCCTGTTTTAAGCCTCCTAATTAGCACAACAACATAGCTAAATTAGCTAACCAGATGTAGTAACAGTTTGTATGTAATGTTTAAATAAATAAATGACATCTGGCTGCAGCCCCTCTCAGAGCTATTATTTCCTTGACCAACTCGGAAAAATACTTGGGTAAATTGTTTTAAATGCAATGACTGCCTCTGGTGGTAGCCTAGTGGGAAACTGTGCAAACATGGTACCACCAGAGGGCATGAATGTACCATTTAAAACCAAATTAACCAGGAACTTTTCCACTCTGTTAGTTGTCTATGGTTTAACTTGGCAAATAAATCATTTTACCTAATTTTAGGTTGCTGATCTTTAATATGTTGTTTACTTTTTAAATGCTTTGCATTGCACTGATAATTCCTTCTATAGTATATTTTATAAGCCCTGTATGCCCTTACTTGATTGGGGAACAAAGTGCAAAGTTAGAATTTTTACTAAAGCTAATGTAATATTTGGGCGAAGTCATTTTGCCAATTTAACATGGGAAAGACCTTAACCACAGACACTAATGAAGTAGCTCAGTGCTCCACATGCAACACAATGGCTGTAATTTGTACTAGCATTTTACTTGCTGATAGACTTTGCCCTTGTGCCCCATTTAAATGAAAGCACGGTGCATTGACTGTTATCAAAATTAATAGTATTTTAATAACTTTGCTCCTGTCATTTTCATGGGTAGGGTTTGGGAGGGATTTGTTTCCAGAGCTTTCAACAGAGGAACCTATCATCAGTTTCAGCAGCCAAAGCACAGATTGCAAGTTTCGTTGCAGCTGTTTTGAATGTCATTTTGGCAGTTCCATCCATACTGATAGGAGCAGTGGCTGCATCTACAGGTTTGGACTGTTCTGTTTCAACCCAATATATCAAAGCAACTGTTTGATTTGATTAGTATTAACATTTTACAAGAATCATGTATTTTATTAATTGTAACTAAAGAAAATAGTTCCTAGGTTAGTGATTTCTAACTATAGACCGCATATAAAAACATGCAACACTTTTACAGTAATTCAAGAAATATCTCTAATATACATTCTTGGCTCCATCAACAATCAACGTGGAGGCAGTCTTTCGCCCAAGTTATAACAAAACACTGGAGTTTCTCTAGGAGCACTGAAGGGAGGGTTGAGTAACGTCAAAAGTGCAGTTCTGGAGTTTCCCTGAAGGTGTATTCAAACAGAAGGTTGAAGGGTCATCAATAAAGAGTTTATTGGTGATGGATGAGGAGCAGATACAGAGGACATTACTAAACCAATGTGAACATGGCACTTAGGCTTCATTCACATAGCAATCTGCGCATCTGTGGTCCGTAACTGTTGCTGTCAGTTCGTGGTGTGCATTCACATCTCCTGCATAAAGCCGCTGCCCAAGCTTTGGTTTAAAGTTTATGGTGGCCGTATTATACCACGTACGGCATGCGTGGAAAAATTTTACTCTTTTATATTTCTAGCACGGAACGCACATGGGGCGTACATGGTCAAATCTGTTACCATACATTCTAAACGAAAACAGACAAAAAATGTGTCTGCATCACGAACACACAGATTGCGGTGTGTATGAGGTGTTACACCAAGGCCCTCTTCACACCACAAGTAGTGCACAGCCGCAGTTTTGTACTGTTGCATTTCGGTGAAGATGTTTCAAATACTACAGAGTTTTACATTTAACTTTAAATGCTGCATGAAGGCCATCACTTTCAACGTGAAAAAAAACAGGCATTGTGCAACCAGGTAAATAACTATTTATTTGAGACTTACTCCTTGTATAAGATGGCACACACATTCTGAAAGTGTCACATAAACATAAACACAAACACATCGTTGTCCAAAATCACTTACCGTACTTTTAATGCATCTGGACATGAATATGTGGAAAAAAACATATTGTTCCCCCATTTATTCCGATGTTTGGTATGTTAAAACGTATGCCCACAGACTGGAATCAGACTGATTATGGCTCCCCATCTCCATATGAACGCAATGAGGCTCACGTAATCCTGCCTCTTTGCTTGGAGTACCTCTCGCCATCCTATGTCTCCATCTTAGGGATTGGAGCAGTTACAGCAGCAGCCATGTCCTCTGTAGATTCATTTCTCCTTTCTTCTGCTTCAATGTTCACCTCAAACCTCTATAAAAACATCATCAGAAAACAGGTTTGTCTATATTGTGTAAAAATGTTTCGTTACCATTGAAATGCTATTATTAATCAAAAACAATTAAATCAGTGCAGTAGCATGCTATGGGCACATCTATTGCAACAATTACACAGACATTTATTAAAACAACGTAAAGGTAAATGCTAAAGATAAATCTTTCTCCCTCTCTCTCTGTATGTGTCTGTGTGTGTGTGCATGTATGGTTACGTTTTTGTGTGTGTCTTCAGGCATCAGACAAGGAGCTTCAGTGGGTGATCCGAATCTCCATTGTTATAACTGGTGTGCTTGGCACATCACTGACTTTCATTGACAACAGCATTGTGTTATTTTGGATCCTAAGTTCAGATATGGCATACTGTATCATCTTACCCCAGTTGATCTGTGTCCTTTTCTGTAGTATTTCCAATACTTATGGGGCTGTTGTTGGGTTCATTGTCAGTATACTGCTGAGGTTGTTAAGTGGGGAGCCCCTTCTAGGCCTTCCACCAGTAATCTGCTATCCGGGTGGTGAGGTAATTAATGGTGTGTATATTCAGCCAGTCCCTGTTCGAACAATGGCCACGCTCGTTGCATTCTTCTGCATTCTGTTTTTCTCTTACACCATTGCTTTTCTCTTTCGCCGTGAGGTACTGCCTACAAGGTGGGATATATTTGGAGTTACCAAGGTCACAGTTTCAACAGACAACCAAAACGGTGTGCTCACACCGTTAACAAACGTTGCTGCTGGAGAAAACTTATGTGACCAGACGTCAGTATCACCAGATGTGGAAGCAGAGTCAGATGTCAGAGGACAGTCAAAGTCGAGACCAAATTTGAAATGAGTGGAGCAGAACATTAGCCTCAGAATGAATCAGATCACAATTTAGTTTGAAAGAATGAAGTAAAGAAGTGTAGTCAGATGTATTTCCCCATGTTTATCTAGTGAATATGCAAATCTCAGTGATGTCAGGATATCACAGTATACTGCATGGTGAACAAAGATTTTTTTTTTTGTAAAATTATCTACTTTTACAGATTTTTCATATCGAAAATGTTACTAATATACTATATAACTCTAATAATGGGACACAGACATCAGAGGCAGTGACAATGTTTTGTTGCTAACAAAATGTTTTAGGCCTATATTTACGAGTTCCACAAGAAACCTTTCTGGGTCACTGGGAGAGAAGATATAAAGTGCTTAATTATGCTAATTATGCAAATTGCTCAAAGTAACTTTTGGTCTGTAGGTCCACTGTTGGTCTTTATTATACAACTCTCCAGAATGCCGTGGATGGTTCCATTGACTTTGTCTTCGGGATGCCATGTATATCTGACACTGCTGTAAATGAAATAAGAGGACTGAGTTTTATTCCATCACAGCTAACAAGCATTAAAGGTGCCCTGCCATAGACTACATCTATTCATGACCTCGGACATCCGGGCATTTTGAGAACTTTCCGCAGTAACGAGATTAGCAACCACAACTAGAGGTCCGGGGCCTTTCAGACATTTCAGGCAGTCTGCTACATCTTGACATTTTTAAGTTTTTCATCTAACTAAAAACACGTATGCAAAAGTGGCACATATGGTTATATTCTAGAAGACCTTAGGAATAATAATATAAGAGTAAAGTGAATGTAATGAAATTAGTTTTTATTAAAATTCTGTGTAAATACAACTACACAAAAACCTATTTTCAAAGGTCTTCAAACATTGTAAAAAAACACTATAAATATACCTTGCCAAGACTTTTGAAGTTTGAACCTTGTAAACATAAGTGTTGGCTACATAAAAGTCAGAATATCATTCAGAAAAGTGCTGTAGTTTCAATACAAATTGTAAAAAAGTAAGACAAACTGAAGCAAGTGGCTGTTTCAAATGAGTACTGATTAGATGGGTGTATCACACCTGTAACTGCCCCCTCCCCACTGTCATTGTCCACGTGTCCGTGTGTCAATTGCTGTCATTGTCCACATGTCAGTGGCTCTGCTAGGGAACTGTTACATTGCCCCAGAGCTTTGCAAAAGAGGGTACATTGAAAATCAATGTGTTAAAATACAGTGCAAATACTAGCATATAGAGGACTATGCATTGACCAGAGTATGGAAGAATGTTGGACTTGCATTCTCAATATGTGTCAAAATATGTAGCTAGGCAAGTTCGTTGTTTTTACTGAAAAGTATGGCCAAATTGTCATAGATGTTGACTTGTTGAGCTGTTGTTACGGCTGTTGATATGCAGTGCAGGATCAGTCTGGTTAAGAGGACGTAAAAAAGGTTAAACAGCATAAACTGTATTTTCTAAAAGTCAAGTGACTATAAGGGATTTAACATGCCAGTCCAGTAGGCCTATGAGTTACTAACATACCCAGCATTTTACCTTTGGCGTCTAAACCCCTCCCTCCAGCTCAAACGTTGGATTTTTAAAAAGACACAATGTAAAACCACCCAAGTTCCAAAATCCTAAAGACATGCAAATTGTGTCAAAAATGTGAGAGTTTGTTTTACAAGTTTGTTTTGTGCTATATTTTGTTTTACTGTTTACAAAAAGTAACTGGGGATATGAATTTTTAAAAATGAAACCTTTAACCTAAACCTGTGTGTGCTGTGATATCAGATTGTGTGTGTAGGTGAGTGTCAGGCCACCAATTCATACTGACTTCAAAGGGTGATTCTATTGGACTGAGAGACAGGGAGTGCTTTAGCCCCCAGGTATGTATGTATGAATGTGCATGCATTGCATGGTATAAAAACAAATGAGCCATTAGCTTACTGAAATGTGCTATAAACTACATAGACTTACACCTACGGTCATGGGCTAGAGGGGCATAAAGCATACCTCTAACAGTGAAACACACTTTCTTTGAAACATTTGGCTATGCTGAATGTGAATTTAATGTATACTGACAATTTTGGGATACACTACCTACAACTTCAAAGGGGTACATTGAAAATCAATGTGTTAAAATACAGTGCAAATACTAGCATATAGAGGACTATGCATTGACCATAGTATGGAAGAAGGTTGGACTTGCATCTCAATACATGTCAAGACATGTAGCTTAGGCTGTTTTATTGTTTTTTACTGAAAGGTATGGCCAAAATGTCACAGCTGTTGACTTGATTTACGGCGCAGGAGCACTCTGGTTCAGAGCACGTGAAAAAGGTTAAAGAGCATAAACTGCATTTTCTAAAAGTCCAAAGCCTATATGGGATTTAACATGCCAGTCCAGTAGGTAGTTTAGAGGGAAACTTGAATAGTAACAAATTCAGCATTTATGTTCATTTCTTAATTATTGCATTTGGACACTTTTAGGGCCATACTTACATAACATTTCAAAAATCTTGCAATACAAAAAGATAATAAGCTGAGAATTTTTGGGGGATATCTACCAGTTTAGATTTTAACCTTTGGTCTCTAAACCCCATCCTCCAACTCAAAGCTTGGATATCTTGAAAGGCACAATATAAAACCATTTAATTGTTGTTCCTATTCTGCATTTTTATGAACAATTTCAAAGGAATCAGATTTTGATAGAAATGGACATTTCATCCGTGGTATACTATGGACACATATTTCTTGTGCTGGAGAACCTCAACTTTACCATTAAAAACTTTAAAATCATTAAAAAAACTACAGTACACAACACTACAATATGTTTTTAATGTTTAAAATAGGTAACACACTGCCCTGTAGTTCATACTGTGCTTTAAAAAATTGCTAGATGCAAAGAGTAAAGTGTAGAGTATAAAAGTGTATTACTGACCACACCTACCACACACACCTAAGCAGGTAGGTAAGTACTGTAGGTAAAGCTTTCAGTTTTCCTTTATATATTGCACAATCATACCAAATATATACATCCCATGTGCAAATACTAAAAATGACAAAATACGCACACACACACACACACACACACACGGAGGGAGAGAGAGAGAGAGAAGGGGGATTTACTCAGGCATAATAAAATGTCTACCTACTGGTAAATGTTGTAACAGACATGCCCCTACTGCAGTGAAATTTGATTGAATATAGTTTCATTTATAACAGCATTTCAATGGTAACCCAACATTTATAACAAACATAAACCAACCTGTTTTCTGATGATGTTCTTATAGAGGTTTGAGGAAAACACTGAAGTGCAGCAAAGGAGGAATGAATCTATGGAGGACATGGCTGCTGCTGTAACTGCTCCAATCCCAATGATGGAGACACAGGAGGGAGCGAGGTACTCCAAGCAAAGAGGCAGGATTACATGTGCCTCATATGTTCATATGGAGATGGCGACCCATAATCAGTCTGATTCCAGTCTGTGGACATAAATATGTTATGCATAAAACATTATCATAACACTAGGAGAACCACAGAATAAACAGGGGAACAATAGCTTTTTCACATATTCATCTCCAAATGTGTTAAAAGTAAGTTAATGATGCTGCATGATGCTGCATTTGTTTAGTTGTATTTTAATGTTTCTTAGCAGACACATTGCAGAAGTCAGATTTATCTCATGTGTGCCCACATCTAGGCCTCTAATACAGTATCTCACAAAAGTTAGTACACCCCTCACATTATGGAAAATAATCTGTTATATCTTTTCATGTGACAACACTACAGAAATGAAACTTTGATACAACTTCAAGTAGTCAGTGTACAGCTTGTATAGCAGTATAGATTTATTATCCTCTGAAAATAACTCAACATACAGCCATTAATGTCTAAACAGCTGGCAATAAAAATGAGAACATCTCACAGCGAACCTGTCCCAATTGTGCCCAAACTGTAAATTTTATGTGTGACCACCATTATTATGCACTGCTTTGACAGCCTTTGGGCTTGAAATTCACCTGAGCTGCACAGGTTTTTTTTTTTTTTTTAACTGAAATCCTCTCCCACTCATAAGAAAAATAAAAACATGAAAAAAGTGTACTTTTTTTAACCTGATTTTTCCTCCTATGGAGAAAAGGGGCTCCGTAGTTTTGCCCATAAAATAGAGTTTTTGTTTGTTTTCAATATAATTGCTTTCTCAGTGGATTACGTTAATTGGTCAGGTAAAAGTACATCATCTGAGATATTACTTTTATGCACAAAATTTGAACAAATATTCTGTGAGTGCTTTTAATTAATAGAGCTTGAAGTGAATGGTCGTAGGTTGAAATCTATCAAGTGTGTCATTCAGAGTGATGCTGAAATCCTCACCAATTATAATACTAACATCTGTCTATTTATCCAGCCAATGTTTAAGTATGTCTTCAACCACATCCAGTGACGTACTCACATGTGGTGCATACCAGCCCCTCTAGCCCCGTGACCATAGGTGTAGGCCTATGCAATTAATTGCTTATCTCAGTAATGACTCTGTTTTGTATTGTGTAATGTGTGCACATTCATACATAGGGACTTCAGAGGCTAAGCACACCCTGTCTCTCAGTCCCAGAATCACCCCCGATGACTGCTTAAAAGTTCATACCCCCAGTTACATTTATCATAGCAAAATAAACTCTCACATGGCACAATTTGCATATGTAGCGGTGGTAGCGTAGCGGTTAAGGAACCTGGCTAGCGTTCAAGTAGCCTGTGAAGTTGTGGGTTTGAATCCCAGCTGCCACCGTTGTGCCCCTGAGCAAGGCACTTAACCCTAAGTTGCTGTAGGGGAGACTGGCCCTAAACACTTGATAGTTGACAAAAAATGTAAGTCGCTTTGAATAAAAGCGTCTGCTAAACACATAAATGTAAATATGTTATTAGGATTTTTGCAAGTCAGAAATTGTCACAATGGGTGTGCATTTTCAGCCATCTTTGACCTCAGTATTTAAAAAATCCTGGCTATGGGCCGGGCCTTAAGCATTGAAGTCTGTAGTGCACACTGGCTTTTATATCACGCCTTCATATGGGGGTCTTTATACTTACATATACACTACCCTGGACTGGACTGAATGGTGTACCTTTCTGGCTATATCAGCTTGCCTGTATGGTCACTACACCACACTGTCATTTTGTCTGTATGGACAGTGTATGCAACGTAAACTTCTCTTTAAGTCTGACTTTTGTCTATGTATAGTTAAGTTAGGATTAACTATACATAGAAAAAAAGTAATATTAAGTAAGGATTAAGGATTGTTCTATTTTTTATATATTTTGATATATATTGTGGTAGGCCACTTGAACAAGATATTAAATTGACACTGGCAATGTACTTGCCAAGGATCAAGGATCAACGAGTTCATTTGTCACATACATTGAAATATTAACGTAAGACATGTAGTGAAATTGCACAAATTAGAGTATTCAGTTTGTGTCCAGCATCCAGAGGCTGCTTTGAAGTCAGGACTGAGGAGTGACGTAGAGTATGGGGTAGGCTGTCATTTGCACTGACTCTTGCACTATGGATATCATTGCACCTTTCTGCATTTTTCCACATCCATCCTTTAGCACGTTACAATCTAACTTTACTGTAATGGCTGTAATACTGTAATTGATATCTTCCTTTGTATTTCTTAGTATGTGTGTATGTATGTTGTGTATAAGCTACTGGACACATTAATTTCAACAATACAAAAACTATCTCAAAAAACAATATTTCGTTTAGGCTTTTAAGCAGCTTACTCTCATGGCACTTTGTGCATCTCAAGCTATAACCATGAGCAAGTTCCACAGCATCTGGTAGACTGCACACAGTTAAGGCAGCAACATCCTTAGCTGTTCCAAGGGGATCTTTAAACTTAGATAAGCAAAATTGTAGTAAACTGGGAAAATGTGTATATTGGTTCTAAAGTCAAATTCTAAGTTAAAACTTATATAAAAACAAATATAATGGTTTAATGTGGTCCCGTGACCTGGAATGTGTTTTAATGAAACGCTTACACAAAGTCCCTCCTCTGTCCTGCCTCAGGAACTGGCCACTTGCTGGTTGCAGGGGTGTATGTGCTATCTAGTCACCGAAACAAGTTAATTGTGAGAATTTCAAATGAACACATCATGATTTTATTAGCTTAATGTATTCTAAAACGTATTGCCTTGTCCTTTGTCTTTGATGCACAATCACTTTATCAATATTATATTATAGAATAATTATTGAACAAAAATGTTCGCATCGACAATGTTTTAATAAGGCTGCGCAGCCGCACTGAAATCCTTGCTCTCCTGGGAAGGTTTTGTGTGGGGCTGAGGATTTCATTGTGTTATTTTCTTCGTTGGTTCACCAACCGTTTTTTATCTGCATTAATTTCGGTAAGTTGACTGCTGATGATTAGAAACATAAACGCTGTCACCCATCTAACAGCATTTGTTTTATATTCAGTCTCACTCACCTTATGATAAATAGGGCTGAGACAAAATCTGGTCAGCTAAATAAACTAGCTGGATAGCTAGCGGGCTAGGTTTGTTCGTTGCAGCTGAAATGCATTTTGCTAACGATAATTAGCTAGTATGGGAATGGAGGCCTACTTGCCATCGCTTGAGCCTGATAAGTTAAATGAGATCACTGTGACCACTGCGCTGTCGAAGTGTCACAGCGTTAGCTCGTGAGCAGTTTTGCACATTGCATTTTAATGTGGTTTCTATGTTCGTGGACCTGGGCGTCTGGCAATGATGTCTATCCAACTCGCTAACATCGTTTAGCCACTCCGTGTCGAGTGGAACCCGAGATTGCCGGTGCACCATCTTCGGGGGTCGAGGGACTCCAGCAGTTAGCAGCATGCTAAACTACAGCAACGCACCATGCTATTTAACACTGTTAACGCAGCTGTGCTAATAATAGTGTTTGAGTGCGAAATGTCACTTCCCGATCATGAATTTCAGGAAGTTGTCGTTTTTTCATTGCTGCCAGATTGTTTGTACAGCTGTCCTGTGGTAGGCCTTTAGCTTTGGCGTGTAGTTTGTCTGGTTTAGCGGTTAATTGAACTCGCAGGCTAACGCTTTTATCCTCTTCCGGGTTTGTCGTTTTTGTGGGCGCGAGGCAGGTTAGTGGGAAAGGATCTAACGTTAACTTTACTTAACATGTTAGCCATGTCATACATATATTTTACATTTCCCAATATAAGAAACAGGAAAGACAAGACTAGAGCATTGCAGTTGACAGTTTCAGCTCTTGTATATTCCTGTGTAACTCTGCACTTTTGTGCCCAGGGTGTCTTTTATGAATAATCAAAAGCAGCAAAAGCCAACGCTAACCGGCCAGCGTTTTAAGACTCGGAAAAGAGGTACGTTTGGTGATATTTGCATGCTTGTGTTTGTTGGGAAGGACGGTGTCATATATATGTATAAGTGGTCTACTTAATACTGACCGACATTTTCTCTACAGATGAAAAGGAGAGATTTGATCCTACTCAGTTTCAAGAAAGTATTGTACAAGGCTTGAATCAAACTGGCACTGATTTGGAAGCTGTGGCAAAATTCCTTGATGCCTCTGGTGCCAAGCTCGACTACCGCCGGTATGCTGAGACTCTCTTTGACATCCTGGTGGCTGGCGGAATGCTGGGTAAGTACCAGGCTGTCCCAGTCTCTCCAGTCAGAATGACAATCTGTGTCCTGATTGGTGAATACTAGTACTGCGTATGTCTTTGTGCAGATCCTGTAATGTGAAGGTTATTAACACATCATTGAGAGTGTATGTGCTGAAATGTATGTATTTGTACAGCACTAGATATGCTGCTTGGAAGTTTCTGAGAAATGATAAAAGGTTGTCCATCTAATTTATTTTTTTCCCCTCTTCTTCGGTGGGTGTGTCAGCCCCAGGTGGCACCTTGTCAGATGACGTGACCCGCACGGATTACTGTCTGTTCACTGCAAATGAAGACCTGGAAACCATGCAGGCTTATGCGCAGGTGTGGTCATCTCATAAGATCTTCCATTGTATACATACACACACCCCTTTATTTTTAAATTTGTGAGTTCGTGACTAGTTTTCTACATGGGCACAAAATCTCTGGTGGTCTGAACGTTCTTATTAAGTAATGTATTCTTCTTTGGTAGGTTTTTAATAAGTTGATCAGGCGTTACAAGTACCTGGAGAAAGGGTTTGAGGAGGAGATCAAGAAGGTGAGTCTTGTCTGTCCGTGATGCAACCCTTCAATATGGTGGTTCATTGGTCATGGGGTCGATGTTGGACGATGAATATTCTGCCCCTTTTTGTGTCAGAGGGCAGGATCTGTATGTAAAATTAAATATTGTATGTATTATATATTTGTATGTATTTATATATTATGAGACATTTGTGCAAGTAAAACAGTGTTGAAATACTTCCCCTCTCCTGTGCAGTTGCTGCTGTTTCTGAAAGGGTTCACAGAGTCTGAGAGGAACAAGTTGGCCATGCTGACTGGCATCCTGCTGGCCAATGGAAGCATCTCCGCCTCCATTCTGAACAGTCTCTTCAATGAGAACCTTGTCAAAGAAGGTGACCTTCATCTCGTTTTTAAATAGCTACATATGAATGTTGAATGAATGACAGTTATAGTGTACAGTCTTTTTCATTCCTGCAGAGTATTGTCATTTTGACAGTGACCAGATGACATTCTAACAGTCATCATGAGTTGTTTGTTCCACTAGAGTTTGGTTAAAAAAGAATGCATCTGCCTCAGTGTGCAACGGTGGTCTGTGATCATCTGTCACAGGTGTGTCTGCTGCCTTCGCTGTGAAGCTTTTCAAATCCTGGATCAACGAGAAGGACATCAATTCTGTTGCTGCCAGTCTTCGCAAAGTTGGCATGGACAACCGTCTGATGGTATGAGTGAACAGTCAGTAGTACATCTGAATACATTGCTAATAGAGTGTAGAGTGTAGAGTGGCACCTTCTGCCAAAATGAGCTTGATACCTGATCATTTGAATGATGGGCAAAGATCTTAATTTAACTAAAATCTAAATTATAAAAATTCTAAAATGATTAAAATTCTAAATTTTAAATCAATTTACCCCCATTGCCTTTGAGTTCCTCACTTAACCAAATTACACATTTCCCTTCTATGGAAGGGAATTTAAGGTGGTGCAATTAACCAAAATTTGAAATGATCACTGAGTGTTGTTGGTAGGAAGAAGAACAAGAAAATCTGTTATAGCATAGACAGAATAGCAAACTGGCAGCTAACACTAACTAAATGAGGCCAAGGAAAATAAAACGGAGTGAGTTTCTGACCCCATTCAGTTATTGTTGGCTGTCAGTTTGCTGTTTGGTGTATGTTGTATCAAATTGTCTCGTTCTTTCTCCTACCAACAGTACTCGGTGGCCTTGAACAACAGGGTCATGGTTTTAAGTACTCCAGTGTATCATTTTAATCATGAGTTGCAATTATTGCTTTCAAAAATGATGTAATCGGGAACAATTGAAGTCTTTTATGTCATTCTTCAACTAGGCCTATGCTATAAGGCTTTTATTTAGCGTTGTCCACTGTAGGAACAGAGATTCTTGGGGCTAAAAGGAGAAATGTTTTGTGTGGTTTTTTTTTTTTTTTTTTTTTTTTTTCTCCCCCCTCCCTTTTGTATGAACCAGATTTTGTATGTGTGTGATGCAATGAATGGGAATAAAGGGAAATTTCCTAAGTTGCTTGTGTTGTAAGTTGTATTTGGCTAGAATGAAGGATGTCTCTCTCTCGCTCGTTCACTCGCTCGCTCGCTCGGCATTTCACCACTGACCACTATTGTATCCCTTTCTCTCTCAGGAGCTTTTCCCTGCAAACAAGAGAAGCTGTGAGCACTTCTCAAAGTACTTCACCGATGCCGGGCTCAAAGAGCTGTCCGACTTCGCCCGAAACCAGCAGTCCATTGGGGCCCGTAAGGAGCTGCAGAAGGAGCTCCAGGAACAGATGTCCCGTGGGGACAACTTCAAAGATGTAAGCTTTGCCCTGACCCATTCATGGAGCCAGCTCAGATAGCTAGCCAGCATGGACACAGTTGTTTTACCACCAGAATATGTACGTCTCATTGACCATCCATTCATTTACATGGTCAGCGGGTTGTGAAGGGTGTTGGGTCCTACACTAGGGAAACTTGCTGTAATAAAGTACCCTGGTCCTAATTCAGGCAATTGCAGTAATGGACAGTTATCGTTGCTGGTTTCTGTTCTTTGTTTTTATTTATTATTTTTTTTAAGCAAATCAGCATATTGATGAGAATTTAGGGCAGTGTAAGTTACAAAAGATCAGTGAATGCTGGGGGAGCTCCTTAGTTAGAAAAAGACTTGCTTGATATACCACCGAGGCAGTAAAGTGATTTCAAATGTAGTGTGTCCTGATCGGGTGGTGGTGATTGTGGCAGCAAATAATGAGTAGCTCTGGCACTAAAGCTGTTTTGGTCCCAAAACCATAATTGCTAAACAGTTAGCCACTTGGTTGGTAATTGGTAATTGCATGGCAACCAACAAAGTAGTCAACTTACTTAGCAACTGTTGGCTGTTTAGCAACTGTAGTTAACTTAATCAGCAACTTTTTTTCCACCCTGTTCGTTAAGTTCACCTGCTTGTGAGTTATTCAGTCTGTCTTATGCCTAGATAATCACCTATGTGCGCGAAGAGATGAAGAAGACCAACATCTCTGAGCAGACCATGATCGGGATTGTGTGGACCAGTGTGATGAGCTCCGTGGAGTGGAACAAGAAAGAGGAGCTGGTCACTGAACAAGCCATCAAACACTTGAAGGTCAGGACTCCTTTAAAAACCCACACTGAGGAATATTAATATGGGAAATGATGACTAAACATTTGGCACCAACAGAGTTGTGCACAGCATTGTAACCTAACCCATGACCACTATGTACATTTCTGTAGTAGTGTAGTAGTCTGATAATGTAAGCTTGTTGATTGTCAAGTTCAAGGAAAGTAATAATGATAGTTCTCACTTTCATATCTCCATGATTATCTCAGTGGCATCTCTATCAGTGGTCTTTTTAATATTAAAATCGGTTGGCTACTTGAATGTGATTTGGACCCTCCTCTGTCCACAGCAATACAGTCCTCTCCTGAAGGCCTTTACCTCCCAGGGCCTGTCTGAGCTCACGCTCTTGCTTAAGATTCAGGAGTACTGCTATGACAACATCCACTTTATGAAGGCCTTCCAGAAGATCGTTGTGCTCCTCTACAAAGGTACAAAACTGCTGGGCTTGCCTTGTTAAGTAAGGGATAACAGCTGCCAAGATGTCTGGATATTCGGCAGTAGTGGGTGAGGTGGAGGCGCGAAGCAGAGTAGAGCTTCTGCCATTTACTATGGTTGTTGTATGGTAACTACTATTGAAAAGAACATTTATATGGAAAGGTGATGGAACTTGTACCAGAAATACTTTGTTATAGGGAATCAACACACCCTGTCAGCCAATCAGAAAACAGCATTTAATTTCTCCGGGTGCTTATGTGTCATTTCAGTGCTTTGATGGAGTGTGTAAATAAATGAACAAACAAAATTTTTTTTTCCTTGTGTAGCGGATGTTCTCAGTGAAGAGGCCATTTTGAAGTGGTATACGGAAGCCCATCTGGCCAAAGGCAAGAGCGTTTTCCTGGAGCAGATGAAGAAATTTGTGGAGTGGCTAAAGAATGCAGAAGAGGGTAAGGGATCCTATACTGGTCCTATGCAATGTGTTTGTGTGTGGGTGGATGGGAGTGGGGCTTTGGACTGGTGTCCTGGTAATCCTCCTCGGATCATGAGCTTCGGTTGGCCCCAAATGATGTCCTTGTAAATATCAGTGTATAGATACCATCTCAGAACAACGATCTGTCAGAACACGTCTTCTGGAACAAGTCACATGTAATGCCTAGCAACTAGTCAGGAAAATCCACTCTGCCATAACATAATCTTGATTGAATGAAGTGGCCAGAACCGTTCCCTCTAAATTTGGTTGTGAATTGCATGACTAGACTATAATGTTCTCTTTTAACTCTCATCTTTGTTCCTAACTTGTCTATCTGTCTGTCACTCCTTACAGAATCAGAGTCTGATGAGGAAGAAGGCGATTGAAAAACTCACTGTAAAAAGTCTGCAATGGGAACAAGAGTAGTTACAGGAGCAGAGCAGTAGAATGTTTTGTTTCAGAAGTGCTTGTCAGTCTTTACTTTTTTTTTTTTTTTTAATTATTATTTTGATTTATGATTCTACCTCCTGGTCTTCTTTTTTCTCAACCATAACATTTAGATGTCATAGAAGGGCTTAAAAAAAGTTCATTTTAATATTGTTTTTCTAATCCGAAGGGTTTACAGTTCTCATAGCACAAATTGTGAATAGTAAAACGCAATTATTTCTTCACTTCTGGAGCCGACAAACGTTGACCTCAGAACCAATTGACCATTTTTATTATTTTTATTATGATGTACTTGTAGTAAGCCTTGTTGCATCCAAAATTGTGTACATTCCATTCAATTTGTCTGGCACTTTTGTTGCTCTATTGGCTCCAGGTTGACTTCTTTCTTTGCCCCCTTTTTTGTATTTTTGTGCTGATGCCTTTTAGTGCCCCCTGCAGGTTCCCTGTTGACATTTCTCCTCATTGGGAAGTTATTGCCAAAGCTTCAAGCCCTTGCTCTTGTCATAACTCCCAGTTGAGAAATGGAATAGCCTTTTTTCTGTTATGAAATTGTACAGAAAATAAACTTATATGATCTGATGACGGTAGTCTGTCACCCATCCCTCAAGAATCCCAATCAGGTGCAGACTCTCTCCTCTTTTCCTTGCACAGACAAGTGTAGGATGCTTTGTCACCCTTTCAATTGATGTCATGAATTTCTTCAATCTGATGACATCGCCCTCTTTTTTTTAAGACTAAATAAAGACACTGAGGTACTTCTGTCATCTTCCTTGTCTCCTTGGAATTTTTGTCATGAGAATTGAGTTAAAACATCTGTTCACTATACATACTGAGTTTGTTGGGTGGTTGTTCTTTCACAAACTGTGTACAAGGTGGCGCTTCCTCCCAGAAATGAGTTACTGCTACATGGGGATGTTTGAATCAGGGTGCAGCAAAAAGCCATTAGTTCCATCATGTTTCGGTGTCAAACACATCTCTTACCATTCAGAGGAATAAGTATGCCTCACCTCAACAATAAACACATTGTTTATAGTTTGCAGACCTTTGAACTGTCTTTGTAGCCTGATGAATTTTCAATAAACAATTGGGTATTCTAACTGCATGGGCCTGCTGCCGTATAATCACAGATCCAAAATGGGCCTACCTGCACACATGTAACTGGGCTTCCAGTTTCCTGGAAAACAGTTTGCAAGGGTTCTACAATAACGTGACAATAAACATTTCAGGCAAAAAATGGGCATGCGTCCTTTTAAAAATAATTTATTCTTTGAAATAAATACCACAGGAAAAGCAAGTGTTGTACAAAAGAAAATTAAAACTCTTTAGCAGCAGAATCATTGTTTGCTTTGTGCAAAAGACACCATTTTTTTTAAAGGATGAAATTCAGACAATTCAAGTATGCGGAGATCATTGTCCCACATTCTGGTAGAAGTCAGAGGTAGGCCTTGCTTTCCAGGTGAGCACAGTGGGCTTTGATACAATCAGGGGTCCTCGCTGAGGTATCTTTAGGTACATTCTGGATTAGTGTAAACATTTAACTTCATCATGCATTTGGCTCAATGATTATTTTGGACACAAGCAGTGTAGACAGTGATTTGAAGGCACACGTGACAATGCATGGTCATCTGAGATACAGTTGTCTTATTAAACTCAGTGCAAAAGTGCTTCATCTGATTGAACTGAAAAAAACTGAAGATGTCAGTATAGCAAACTAGAGATTCAGTTTAAGGCTACATAATCATTCAGCGAAGAACGCACTTCGGGTCTTACACTGTTCTTATTGACATCTTAAACTATAGGTAAACATGATTATGGATTATAATTCACTGTGCTTGAAATATGTAAATACTTTTTTGTTTAAAACAAACTATATTATCAGTGCATTTCACTTGCATCATCATTCACTTTGATTGGTAAAACTATTTGGGGTCATTATTGTTCAACAGTGCTTTAACTCTAATATAAACACAAGTCCTTCATATTCAAGTTTAACTTATCTCACTTCAGCACTACCAGCTCAACACTCAGTAATGTTTGTTATCATGCAGGGTTCACAGTCCTGACGTCAGGGATGTGATTCAAGATGCCGTGTACGTCTGACTTCCATTGCCTTCAGTGCCCTCTTGAGTTTACAAATGAGAGAGAAAATCATGTGACCCATCAGAATATGGCCCATGGCCGTTCATAACGTGCCAACCCTCCCTTGAAAATGGTTATACACAGGGATGTAACATTTCTTAAAGTTGCTACTACAGTCAGCTGCTGCCTGAGGGACAGATCTGGCCCACAACACAGCCAGATCAGGGCCAAATTAAGTATTTTATTTTATTTTTTTTATCAGTGCTTTGTATAGAATAGTCTTCTCTGCTGCCTATCAGGCATAGAGCTGATTTATGTACACCTTGAACATGGAATAACCGCAAGAAAACAAAAGAAAACAATAAAACATCCACTGTATTAAACAAGATTTAAAGTTTGACAAAACTGCCTGATAAAAGTGCCTGTTGTCAAGAACTTTTTTACAATCACTGTGATAGACATGATTATGCTCTCACTCTCTTTTTTTTCTCTTGCTTCACTGTCTTCACCACTGTCTTCTCCACTCACACAACCGCTAAGGCAAAGGGCCACAACTGTACTGACAGCAACTGCTGTGGCGTCCTGGTTTGGATTTCAATCATGTGACTTTAACCAGGGATAGAGTGGAGAGAGAGAGAGAGAGAGGTTGTTTTTTTTTAGAAATGGGCGCTGAGGCTTACTATTTCTGCCGCAGAAATAACCTCCCCGCCAGGTGCAACTTTACGCATTGGCTTGGGCTTGTCTTTCGCTTTAACCAAAACACGGCACATAAGACACACATTATCAGGTAAACGGAAAGTGCATTTCAGTGATATATTTTCTGCTGCTGCCGCCTCTTTTTTGTGCCAGTCTTGAGATCATTACAAAAATATACAGATTGTTTTTCTAAATTTCAATTTTTTTTTTACAATAACAGTATCTTTACATGTAAACATGAGTGGGTGGTTAGGTATGCTCCCGAACATCCCATCCCACGACCAGATCAGACATTTGTGTGCTTTTCTCCGTCCCTCAGCTGTGGAGGCAGAGAAACGTCAGTCAACACCAACACGCCTGAGCACACTGTCCTTCTCAGCAAGCTCACCAATATTTTCACCCTGATTCTACAGCTGAGTTTTATCTAAAACAATCATTTATGTTACTAGCAATAATGCGTCATAATACTTTCATAGGTTCACTGAATTGACCTTCACCTCCTCCCTGTTTACACATTGCAGATAGACTGATCTGACCTTTGAGGGAGTGCTCTTCTCCCTACTGTGTGTAACATTTACAGTGTTTACAAGTACGTACTGCTTTTTCAGGCTTACAGCAGTCTAGCAGCACAAAGGCAGATATCAACCAGGGCAACTTACCAGCTTCCTCTGGTTGCTGAGGCAAAAAGTGCATATGGGCCTAAGGCTGGGGCTACTGTTGGCGTTGCCAGGCCCAGTCTGCAGGATGTTCTGGTATTTCATGCACGGCTGACCGTCCAGGCAGTCCTCCCCAAGCAGGAGCACGTTGGCCAGGTGGGAGATGTAACTGGAGGCCAGACGCAGCGTTTCAATCTTGGACAGCTTGCGGTCGGCCGGCTCGGTGGGGATGAGAGTCCGCAGGGCGCTGAAGGCCGTGTTGACGCTGTGCGTCCGGTCCCGCTCCCGTGCGTTAGCAGCCTGACGCTGTTTGCTGATCCCGGCAAGCCGGCGGCTGCCCCTCCTGCGCCCGGCCACCCTGCCACCTCCTCCACCATCACCGCCGCCACCATCTCCTAATCCTGTACCTTCTCCCCTTCCTCCGTCTGGACATCCCAGAGGACTCCCAGCTCGGCCTCCTCGGCCCCCGCCACTACCACCACCTGTTGACTTGTCTGAACTCTCACTCCCACTATCCAGTTCATCCATATCGGAGTGGTAGCCATCAGGAGGCAGGGGTAGCGGTGGGCCACCCTTGTCTATCTCTGTGGACTTCATGGTGCTCCGGGGGTGTGTGAGGACTGAGCCCGGACCATGGCGGGGACGATGACTGCCCATCACTTTATGCCGAGTGAAAAATAGCTCGGGCGACCAGCTGCTGGCGATCCGGTGACCGGGGGTCCGCCACGTCCCCCCTGGCAGTTGGGCATAGCATTTCTTGAATGACTGATCCGTTCTGGGCTGCCACCACGAAGCGCCCGGAAAAGGAAGAACAGGTGGGGAGACCAGGGACCACCTGTCATGATCTATGGAGGGAAAGCAGATTTTTATGTGCATATATGTGCAACCTATACTAGGCCAAGATTTTTCTTGCATTTGAACACATTTTTCTTGCATTACTCTTATGTAATTCCTAATTGGCACAATTTATCACACAAGTACTGGTAAATATGCAGTCCTAAAATTCAGCATCTTTTTTTTATTTTGATTTTTATTTAACTCATTTTACATTTTCAAATAGCAATTTCAATAGCACATACATTTTCAAATAGCAATTTCTGCTATCTAGCGTTAAATCAAGGGTGTTTACTGCAAGATCTGCTGCAGGGTTTTGAAAACCTTGCAGCAAATACCTCTGGCCATTACACACACATGCTCTTGAAATATGCAGCATTTGGAGAAATCACAAATTTCGCAATACTGACAGGAAATTGCACTAAAACATTTTGCAAAATTTCAGTAGCAAATTCAGTCTGTTTTGGCCACAATAATCACAACAACCTGTTGCAAGAAACAAGAGCTTTAGAAATTTATACATCAACAAATATACATATAGCTGGTATATTGGTATGCAAGCATAATAAATGAGCATAATGTCGTTATAAAGAGCAAAGCCTATCATATGGCACTCAGGCCTGTTGTAGCCTGATCACTCAGCATGTAAACCTTGACATGAAAACAGTGGCCACCTCTTTTAGTTTCCCTACAGGTGTCTTAATGAAGTAACTTTCAAACCTGCCATGAACCATCACAGCAGGTAGCCTCTTTGGCCACAATAGCCTATTCAAGCTGCTGAATCTAATTTGCTCCCTCCAGAAAAGAAAATAAAAAAAAATTCTCAGGCATTGCCTGGCTGGGAAGTACAGTCATTACTGTAATGAGATTAGGCTACAGTATGCCTAGTAAATTGCACCTGTTTAATTTGTCTCTCAGGCACAATTCTCACTTAATTACAAAACACATGGCAGTTCCACATAATTCTACACAATTTGTGTTAGATTTCTTTCTATTAGACTCTTTCTGAAGGCTAGCTTAGTATTTATAGGCCTACATGTCGGTTGTCATGGCAAAAAACACAAACAAGCTTGTTTGTCAAGAAAACTACAACAGTAGACTGTGATCTGTGGTCTCCAGTTGCCTTCTCTGTATGGCAACATAGCAAAACAGATATACCACAATCTGTCCTGACCGATGACATAAGGTCACATAAAGGTCTCTCCAATACGCGCCGAATGAGTTGTCCGGACTGTCCCCGGCCGGCGCCCTCGATCGCAGCGTCTTTTTCCCACATGAGTGAGTAGTACAGGTGTTTCCCGCGCCCTCCAAGCGTCCCCATGGAGCCTGCGTACGCGGAGAGAACTCGCGCCATCTTTGGAGCTGATATAAATATCTGAGGACGTAGCCTAGCCTACATGACACATATTGCCTTACCAAAGTAATATATGTTATTTTTTAAGTTGCTTCAATTTTGAACATCATAACTAAAAACTAAACGCAAAAATGAGCATCATTTAAGTCACAATCTTACAAACTTACAATCAGTAAGTTGGCCGAAAAGGTCTAACAAAGTTGACACAAAAAGTAACTTAAGTCTACAGTAATTACAAACAGTATAGGCCTATTTAAAATAAAAATAAAGTCTGCCCGATTTTATTTGAGCACATTTTTGCTTTTCATTTTTTTTCCGGCAAGCCCAGGCCTACTAGTCTTGCCTAAAACATAAAGATAAACATTTCCTATAAACGGATAAAGGTAGGCTATGTTATTTACCAGTAGGCAACACGTTTTCATAGAACCTGCCTTCAGATGTACTGCAATCCTTACATAAATACATGTTTTTATATGGCCTCAAGATGGCAGTGTTTCCTTTATAACTACCGTGACATAAATGCAGCTATACAAGTGGGGTCAATTTCAGCCAGTCATACCAAAATACCCTCAAATTCTCTGCTATAACCGCGGAAATTGGGAGGAGGAAAGACTAAGAAGCTATTAAGTCAGAGGGGAGTTGCATCAGAACAAGTCATCAGGCTCAACCACAAGCACTTGCACACAAACCTCCAACTTTCATGGAAATGTGGTGACTTTGGTACATTTATGAAAATGAAATGAAGTAGAGTGATAAGACAGATTTCTGCACTCAGTCTTTGCAAAAAAAAGTAGGCTAAGGCCAAAATGAAATGTGCAGCATTCAGAGATTCTTGTTACTGTAGTATCCATGGAGGACCTGGATGGGCCCATCAATTTTAAACAGTTGTATTGGCCGAAACACATTTGTGAATTTTCTAGTTCCCTTGAAAATCCTCTAATCCATAATCATGAGCTTCTGTGAAGTAATCTCTGGACAACCACATGCTGTTTTTTTTTCTGCCCCCCTTCTTTGCATGCAGTTGTTGCAGGTGTGCGTGCGTGCGTGTGTGTGTGTGTGTGTGTGTGTGTGTGCGTGCGCGCGCGTGTGTGTGTGTGTGTGTGTGTGTGTTGGTTGAGGAGGAGCATCATGGCAGAAAGGTGCTGCACTCTCCTTTACATTACTGAGCCCAGAGGCCATGTCACTGTCAACCCACCACCACCACCACCACCACCACCTCTGTCAACAGCATTGCTGACTGAGCCTCCACTGCAAGCATGTCATGCACCTGTCACCAGTAACTCTTCAGAGGGCTAACATGCACTGCAAAGTTGCTGCAGAGGCCATGAGCAGGGACTTGTGAGCGCGAGAGACCCGACCCAGCAGCATGCTCTCCTCTTCCTTGTGCTACTCTTCCGTGCCCTGTGGTGGCACACACTAGCAAGTTGGGGGAACACCAGATGGGCTGCCCTCATGCCCAGCTAAGCAGGGCAGCAGAGGAGGTTTCACATGCATAAGCACTGTACTATGAAGTGCTAGGAAGTGTTAGGCTGTAGCTACAATGATGACTTTTATTGATGCCACATCGCTGGAACTGCAGATTAACACGTTCTATGTTCTATATGCTTTGGCAACACCATTTTCTTTGTAATGGTCATGTCAGTAAGGCATGTTAAATTGACCTGAATTGAAACAAACTGGAGATAAAAAGGATGTTTCATGTAAACACAGTTCCAGTGTAATACAGACAAAAGCAGGTTATCCCTCTGTTTGAGAGGGATTTGAGATCTAACCCTGGCTGGCTTATTCAGCTTGTTTGTGTGTGTGTGTGTGTGTGTGTGTGTGTGTGTGTATCTGTATGTGTGTGTGAGAGTGTAAAGAGTGTGTGTAGGTGAGTGTATATGTATGTAATCTTTCATCCAAGTTACTTCTCCAGAGGGAACAGAGAGCAGAGTGGAGACGAGAGGAGGGGAAAGCCCTTCCTAGCACCCCTGGAGACTGCAGGAGAAGCTAGACTGATGGGGCTAGGGAGGGCCTGGCTGGTAAATGCCTGTCTTTTAACACTCTTACAGACAGGGGCCTTGTTAAAATTCCTACTTCAGCTCACTCGCTCCTAATTGTGTAATTACAGGAAGAAAAAGGAAAGAAAGAAAAAGAAGAAAAGAGAGAAGAGGAAAAAAACAGTCTACCTAATTTCAGGAAGGTTGCGGGGTCCATCAGCCAGTTGGGAATTTCTGTCTTCTTCCTCGAGCTACCAGACCTTAGCAGAGCCAAAAGTAATGCTAATTATCCCCAAAAGACACTGCGCCGGGCACAGACACAAAGACAATTGTCCCCAACCTCTTGCTACTGAGAAGAATTGCCTCTGTTAAGAGGTGGGTTGTAACCATTATGGATTAGAGGGGTGTTTGCCTCAGACATCAAACAGTGTTGGACTTTCTTCGTCAGCTGAGAGATGGACAGAGATCCAGAGAGAGATATGTGTGTGTATGCATGTGTATGTGTAATTGTATGTGTGTGTGTGTATGTGCGTGTGTACTATATAGGTGTGTGTATATGCAAGTGTATGTGTAATTATGTGTGTGTTTGTGTGTGTGTTTGTGCATGTGTACTGTATATGTGTGTGTATATGCAAGTGTATGTGTAATTATGTGTGTGTGTGTGTGTGTGAGAGAGAGAGAGAGAGAGAGCGAGAGAGAGAGAGAGTCAGACCCTATCTTTGCCTCTGTTTCTCCATTACAGGCCAGTCCAATCTCAATTGAGATTGAGTACTGGTCAGGGGACAGTTAATTCACTTTCAAGGGCCATAAACTGCAGTGAAAGTAAACTTAAATTGGTAGATTAAACTCTTACTCAATGCTTTTGCAAGTATAGTAAACACATTTATAAACATTTTGAAGGCAGGTGCTCACTGCAAAGAATAGAAATGTACATGTGCTGCCATGTAATACTGATATTATCAGCCATTGGTTGTGTAGACACACCTAATCATACTTCTTCCTGTCAGTCATCACAGAAAGCCCACCCCAAGCTGGATGAGCAGTTGTGAACAGATATTGGACTTCTGGTGATTCAGAAATGTGTGCAAATGAATTCATCACCAGACTGAGCTGAGAGGAAACTGAAATGTGTATGCTGATTCGTCTGGGTTCACCCACATTACATTCATTACATCGACCCGCTAGTCTGCCAGCTTTAGTATCTACCCTGATAGTGCTCAAGATAGTGCACTTTTGGAGCATCACTGACGCGCCTGGTAAGTACATTATGTCATGTGTGATACACATGTTGGGAGAGACATTGCCAGTGGACTGACTAAGAGTTTTGTGTTTGTGTTGTCTTCTGTCTGTCTGAATCTCTTCGGATGGCCTTTGTGCTTGAAAAATGGGTTATATTAATAAACCACTTATTAACTTTTCCCTGCTCTTACTATAAAACTTTCCTAATCCTTCTTTACTGTAAGTTCCAAAACATACAATAATACCACAACTATAAACAAACATGACTAATAGTGAACATATAGGTATGTGTGTGTGTGTGTGTGTGTGTACTAGTAGGAATATCAGCCATGTTGTTCTCCCTCTTGACTCTCTGCCAGGAGCTGGAGGAAGGGAGAGGAAGCTTAGTCACCCGTCTGGGCCATCCCCAAAGCACCCCCCACAAACCCACATCCCTACCCCCCAGGAGCCTGGGGCTTGCTGGGCCGCTGCTCGGCTAATTGGGGCCTCAGCGCTCTCTCTCTTTCCCTCTCTCGCTCCCCTGGTCTCTCGTCAGCAACGCAAGGCTGTGTGTGTCAGTGATGGATCTCCAGCGGAGCTGTTGAATAAACACCAGTCGCACGGATGGATCATCCTCCTGCACCTCCTCCTTAACAATGGCCCCTCAAAACTTCCTGATACACCCTGGAGTGGCAGGGCTAGAAAGACAGAGGAGCAGGCCAGAGACAGGAATAAACAGCATGGAGGAGTTATGGCGCACGGTGAGCAGTGATGGATAGTGGGAGCAGGAAGAGGGGACAGTGGTTGGCAGGCCATGTGTCAGCGACTCTGGCCAGAGACTCAGTGTAAATTTACACACACACACACATACACACACACGTCAAATAAGTGATTTGTAGAGAGGACTGTCCAGTCTGCCCCATATTTTCCACTTTCTTTTTCAAAGCCGCGGGCAGGGTACACTGATTGAAAGACTGTATAAGTGTGGTAAGTATTTTTTGTTGTCATAAAAAGGCCTCTAAATCAACAACTTTCATGTAATCCTGGAGGTGTGTTAAAATTGCAGTGCATTCAGTGCCCCTTGTATTCTGTTCAGGATTGTTTTTTTGTTGTTGTTTTTTGCCTTCCTCAGCCTTCAACAGAAGTTTATTTTTAGCTCAGCTTTCAAGTCTTGAGTTCTCCTACTTTGACCTGAGCAAGTATGAGCACACAAGTGACTATCAGACACACACACACACACACACACACACAAACACACAAATGGGGGAATCCATGGAGTAAGGCAATTATGGACCTGTGTCAGGATGCAGAGGCCCCACTGGAACGGCTCTCCAGGACAGCTTTCTCGCCGCAGAGACGCCTCGCGGGCCCATCACCACGGAGACAGCGTAAATAATGCACAGTGAGCACGAGAAACGCATCTCGTCCGAGGTGACTCTGAGGATGCCTGAAGAGAGGAGTGAGAGAGGAAGAAATAACAGTGACAGAGAGAGAAAGAAGGAGGGAAAGAGTGAGAGAGAGCAGAGAAAGAAAGAAGAATAGAGGAAAGGATCTATAGAGAGACCAAGACAGCAATGGTTTTGGGTTTTGTTTATTGTTTTGTAATGTGTTTTTACTTTCTCTTCCATATTGCTTGAGTAAAATTTATATTGACAGAGACTGTGACAAAATGAAAGCGAGAAAGAGAGCGTTGGTTCCCAAAAGATGCCTTGAGCCCAGATAATGGGAAGACAATAGGTATAAAATAATAATTACAAACAACCTTTTTGATCATTCTATCACCCCTGGCAGATACATATCCAGGCAGAGTATAGGCAGAGTGACAGCACACCACAGACATTAATGAATAAACATTGTATTATTGTATCATAAACAAAAATTGTTACAAAAACAAACAAAAGGCACAAACATATTGCGTACTTTGTGTATTTCAAGAAAGTATTTGATGACAACTAGCACAGAGGAAACAAAACAAGACTACTGGAGAGTTTTTCTTTACAGTAACATCTTCTTGAGTCATTCAGTGGATGCAATGGTTTATCTCCGGCAATCAGCTGAATAGACTGAGGCTTTTTAGATAATCTTGCTGTTATGCTGGAAAACACTACTATACAACAACAACAACAACAACAACAACAAGGTATTAGGCCTCCCAGTTTCCCAGCCCTATGTAACAGGCGAAACACACACTTTTTCACATATATATCTTCGTACATGGGATGGGGTTTAGAGGGACTTCAATAATTTGCTGAATTTAGAGAGCTTCCAGCAATACTCTGCAATGGCATGGAAAGGCTGGACTTTTGGTCTTTTGTAATCTCAATTTGAATTTTATAGGCTATGTTTACCTGAAGTGTACATTCATAAACAAATAAAATGCAAATTCAATGGGCCATAGAAGATACATTGAAATAAAAATAAAAAAAAGCTTTATACCCTTAACATCCATTTTTTTCCTCAAGTGCCATATATTTGTATTGATTATACAATCCTCAAAAGAGCTTATTATGTTTTCCAAGCCACAGAGCTGGGTTAATCAAGCAACCTGCAGAGGCGTCTGTTTGCTTTGAGTTTGAGGCATGGAGACAAGACTATGGGAGTTCATTAAATAAAAAACTGGAGAAAGTGAGTTCTCTGAGGTCTCCCACCACTCTTACTTACTCATACTTTCCTTTCTTCACAGAAGTTATGTGCTCAAAACAAAGTACTGGGGTGGGGAGGGTTGCGACGAGATTCAATGATCATTGCGAGTTGAAAAGGATTATTTCAATTTGGTCTTGACAGGCTAGGAGCACACTATTTCCATTGTGTAGCCTAATGACCCTTTACAACACGCACACACACACACACACACACACACACACACACAGACACACACAAGCAAAACAGCATTCTCTATAGGGCATAATGTAATTATATGAGGTATAATCTGATCTACAGTGAAGAGATTTTATTGGATCTTTATAGGAAACTCTGGGAAGGAGATCATTATTTCGGAGGCAGACTGTGCAGGTTTGTTAGTTGTCCCTGTTTGACAGGAGAATCGCTTTTGTCTTCACATTAACTGAGAACTTCAAGGTAAAAATACGTAAAACACAAGTGTTTACAAAAACTTCAGTGGGTTGGCACATTTTTATGACATAGACAACTTGAGAAGATGTGATCTACTTTTAGTATTATTTCCTTATTCGAAGGATGAAACGTTCACTGATGCATTGTCTGGCATTGTATCTTAATGCATCCAGATGCATCAAAACTGCATTGAATCTTAATGCATCCAGATGCATGAAACTGCCTCACCAACACTCATGTTTTATGCTTTTTAAACTTAAAATGTGATTTAGAAATGATTATTTACATAATCATATATCATATATGCAATTCATATCTTTATATCTCCACTTACGTTTCAGAGTTAAAACTTTTACAAACAATACACTTAAGTTTTGTCCCCCAGAGTAAAATGACTTTGTTGAGTGCGTGTATGTGTGCTTGCGCACACACATAATGTGCTTTTTGCACGTTATGCCATATTTATTTCTCATTCTATGCATCAGTCCAGTGGTGCTGCTAGGAACAAGGTGGCCCCTTGGCCTGATGAGAGAGATCAGCTGATGCAACCAGCTGCCATCCTATTATACCCAGTGTGTGCACTTACACACACACACACACACACAAACACACACTCACACAGACACACACACACGCAGACACACTCTCTCACACACACACACACACTCACACACACACACATACACACACACAGACCCACCCCCACTCACACTCTCTTTTTCTCCTACTCATGTCCAGGTTATGATACCCACTGACTCATTAGGGTATGCTGGCAGCCATCGTAGTCTGGTATTGACCCCATACTGTTTTGGGGAAGGACAGAAAGCACTAATGAGGTGCCTAGTCTAAACCTTGGACCAGCAAATAAGCCCTTATTCACACACACATTCACTCACACACACACACACACACACACACACACACGCACACACACACACGCACGCACATACACACACACACACACGCATGCACATACACACACATGCGCACACACACACACATGCACGCACACACACACACACACACACACACAGACGCACGTACACACACATACATGTTGAGCCAGGGAGGTAAAAAAGTGCTCACTCCTTGTCCATATGACACTGTAGGCTGCCCTTTAGTGGGCCCTTTTTGGACATTTCTTTAACCTTAAAAAAGTACCAGAGGCCTTTCATAGGTGCTGGCAGCCCAGCGGACCCCTTCAGGGCAGCCCCTAATATGCACTACAGAGAGCCTATGGGTCTACTTGTGCTGTGTAGACTAAATGTGGGGAAGAGATTAGATAATGGTCCTTTGTTTTCACCCTGACTGCACTCTGACTCAGTCCCCCAAAAACAGACTGAACAAAAACAGAAAGTACAACGTGTCCTGGAATACAACTGATTTGAAAATAATAGTAATCATTTGTGCGTTAAGAACTATTAGCATCAGTGTCTTCCAGCTGTGTTTTGGGTTACCTAGCGTTGGGTAACCTAGCAGTTAAAGGTGAATCGCTAACAACTCTTCTGTGTCAGTGTAAGCCTGTATTTGCTGATGTGTACACTGTGTTGCTCCCTATGCAGGTGTGATGGCTGGGGAATATCACAGCTAGAGCACAATGTTTGCCAAGAGTTGCCAAGAGTTACCATTATCATACCTGGTAACATTTATTTTGAAGGCGTCTACATAAGAGTGACATGAGCCTGTCATAAACATGGCATGACGTATTATGAACATTAATGACACTTGGTTAATGTTTATGACTCTTGTAATTTGTCATTCATGTCATTTTCTTTAATGTAATGATGACACTGTTTGGGATGCAGACATTACAAAAAAATACAAATGCAAATACAAAAAATAAATGACACTTAATGACAACAGTCATACATTATGCAAACAGAAAATGAGACAGATTTCTCTGCTCAAGGCCTGATATTATATTATATGATATTCAGTGGCCTATTTAAATACGCAACTGCATGTGTATGTGTGAGTGTGTATGTTTGGGAATGTGTGTGTGTGTCTGTAGACCTATGTGTGAATGTGTGTATGTCTCATCTTTTGAACTGTGAGAATATTGTGTCCTGATGTGAAAGGACATGACATGGAGTGAAAACGAAATACAGAGCATTTTTCAGAGAGACAAATTTTCCTGAATGGGGTTCAACGGCTATTCAGCGATTTGGAGCGTTTTCTGCTTGGTCACCATGGAGAGACTACAGGCCTTAAGACTGCTTTTAGTGCAGGCCCCAGAAGAGAGAGACCACAGGGCTTTAGTTTAGTAGGCGAGAGTCTCCGTTGTGATCATCTGGCAGATCTGGGCCATTCATCTGTTTTCAGTTTTCACCCCATGACCCCGGCCAGTACACACCACACGCCACCTCCACCACCCCGACTCTGACTGTGAACACTGGAACACTAATGGGATGGGGTGAGGCTGGTTGGAGGTGTATGTATAATATGTATAGCAGAAAAGATCCCTTACTCCAAGCATGAATGCCCACGTTTTCAGTGTCCTTGTGAATGATAGTGTGTACAGCATATACACAGTGTATACTTATGCTAACTAAGAGACCAACACGATGGACCTCATTTTAATATGGTCTGTATATTCTCCCCCACCTCTCCCTTGTGTATCATTTAATAGACGCATCACAGCAAACAAGAACAAAAATCGAGAGGATGCATAAACAAACAAAACAACTCGTTAGTTTAGTTGGCTTTGCAATGTAAATTACCTTCACCTTCCACTGACTCTATTTGTCATCTGAGAGAGAGTTATGGTGAGGCTGAATTGCATTACGATTCCTCTAACAAATGATAGGAAACTTAAGACTCATTCATAATTCAGTCAACCTATACATGAATGATCATATTCAGTATATACTGCATAACGAAACAAAACAAACAAAAAAAAAAACAAACAAACAGGTTTATTTTGACCATTATTTCATTTTATTAGGAAATAATGAAGCATACATCCATTTTATATACAGTACAAGAGTATAAAATATCACACAACCAATAAGTTAAAAATTCGAAGCATCATTTTGCAATGCTTTTCCGAATCTCCAGCATCAAAAAAGGATGCTATCGACTGTAAATACAAAACTGCTGTGGGATTAGGTATGCCTTCCCAGGCCGCCCTGACTCAAAGGCACAGATAGCACAATAATGAAATGTTAATTGCCCCCACTGTGTGTTTGCGTGTTCTGTTCCTGGAAGAGTGTGAGCATGCTTAGCAGTTGGCATGCGTGAAAGGGCAAGTCGAGACAGTCCAAAAACTGCTCTCCGCCAGTCGAGACACAAACAATGTATTTATCTTTTCTCTCACTTCTTGTCAGCTCTTCGCCTCTCCTGAAACTGTCACATAAAAGAGTGTGTATGTAAGTGTGTGGTCTGTTTTCTATCGAAGAAGACTGGCAGTAGGCATTTTTGTGGGTGGTTGCTGTCAGCTAAAATCAGGCCTGTTTTTTGTGGCTGTTTTTGTGGTTTGTGTTGTTGGTAAGAGCAAATGATTTCCTTACTCTCATCTCGATCTATGGCATGAAAGTGTCACTGGTGGGCCACAGGTATATTCTATACAGAATCACAGCACATGGTTGACACCTCATGGAAAGACTGGCCATTGCAGGTGACAACATGATCACAACCATCAGCAATCACTAGCAATGCCCCAACCAGTTAAACAGCTTTCAAAAGAAAGATTCACACATGTGCCAATGCAACGCCAGATAGCAGAATATAAAGAAACCAGACAGACTTGAATAGATCATCTGGGCCTCATTGGACAACATGACCTCATTACAAATTCACATATATTGATACTATACCCTCATATATAAATTATCATCTTTGACAATATATATGTGTATGTACAGGCTGGGGGTCAAAGGGCGCACTCGGTGTTCACAGGGCTCTCTTCGCAATGGTGACCCTTTTAGCCGCCTCGGACAAACGGCAACTGGACATACACACAAACAACAAAGATGGAATTACATTCAGTGGAAAACACTATTTCAAGACATGTACGACTAGGCTATTACAGTGAATCTTAAACACTGTTGCATTTCCATTATCAACAAATAGACACAACAAAGAGAAATGACATAAACAAAAAAATGTAAATCATTCCATTTAAGTTCAATAAGATGGAATTGTGTCACATTTTAATAGTCAGAAAGAAAAGAAGAAATTCATTCTCTCTGTCTGTTAGTCAAACATACACACACACACACACACACACACACACACACACACACACACACACAGCTAACCTTTCTGGCACAGCCAGTCCCTTCGTAGCCATATCTGCAGGCGCAGTAATTGGGACGGACACAGCGGCTCCCGTACAGACACTTCTGTTCGCAGATGGCTGAAGGATGAGACATGACAGGACGTTAAATTAACCACCACGGCTGCAGCACTCTCCTTACCACACAGTGGCCTTTTAAAACAACCTCCGAGCCCACGTAACACACTGCAACAGTTACTCGGGCTAAGCGACTGTGCTAGGTGAATGTGCTAAGACTGGGCCAGTCTAAGACTGGACTGTCTGTGTTTGATTCTTGGAAACGTTTAAATCACTTTCAGTGACAAGGCATTACACATCTACATTAGGTACTTTTATTCCATATTGCTCAGTATGAAGCTTTGCTATCTCATGGTCATAATGTGTGTCACTCATAGCCTACAGTTTGTCATAGTGAGAAGATTTTGTAGCCTGGCTTTCATGTCTGTTTACCTCAATCTGGAACTTATCTCCCACTTTGAGGGGGGATCAGCAAATGTAGATCAAAATGATCCGGGTGTTAAGCCCGCCGCCATTGCGTAAAGTAAAAGCCTGGTTTTGATTGTTTCTCAATCTCAGACAAACAAAACAAAGTGTAAACAGGCCTGATGGTCATACTGAGCTGTAGAGCGAAAAAATCGAATCTCTCACAAATCAGGATGGATTTTTGCAGGCTGACGTTTTTGATGCTGGGCTTTCATTTCACATTTTTAACATTTTGATGATTTAAATGTAGTATTTAAATGAATTATGAGGTCTAACCACTAGGCTAATAACTCTGTATTCACAGCACTAAATGCTACCGAGTCTCACACAGATCAGGGTTGCACAAGTCAACGGCATTACGAAGTTCTCCACTCCTTACTATAGCTAATAAAAGTGTGCCCCCGCTAAACTTGTCAAACTGACAGGGGCGTGCGGAACACCTTTAATGAGAAATTACTGTCTGATACTCAGGTGTGATCTCCTGTACGAAATAAATCTTTTTATGTATGCACAGGAGTAGTGATACAATCAGACCCATAATGACTTTACTATGGCTAAACCAGTGGCAGGAGGTAACTGTGTTTTAATGAGAGCGGTAATGGAGGAGAGGCCATGAATCATCTTTACTGAGGGCAACCTGACTGCACAGAGATGGACTCTCTGTGTAAACCCTCTGGTGATTTATAGACACAGAGCCAAGAGTCTGTCAGTCTGACAGATCAAGAGAAGGAGAAAGGGAGAGAGAAGGAGTAAGAGAGAGAGAGAGAGAGAGAGAGAGAGAGGAAGGTAGGGAGAGAAAGAGAGACACTTTGACTTTTGAAACATTTTTTTTCAAACCTCATTTGGGAAAACCACTGAAAACCAAACACGGACAGACAAAGTGAGGAGGGGAGAACAAAAATCTTCAAAGACATTTTTGGAATGTTTATTGCTGTGAATGTGAGACAAGCCTCTGTCAAAAGGCATTAGCCACACTGAACAGACCCATGAACACACACACACACACACACACACACACAAACGCGCACCCACAGACAAACACACACGCACGTACTTATGCACGTATGCACTCACTCATAAAGGAAGCTACAACAGCTATATGAGGTGTGCGTGTATTTTAGAGACAGAAAGAGACGTGTATGCGTTACATGCGTTAATGTATATATTCATATTATATAGTCAACTGGTGTAGTGAGACATGTGTGACGTGTGTGAGACATGTGTACGTGTGATGAGTGTGTGTGTGCGTGTGTGTGTATTAGTGTAGCCTACAGCGTACTCCTCCTATCTACTCAGAGCACTCAGCAGCAGAGTGAGGGGCTCCTGACAGCGAGAGCAGCCCTAGGCACTGCAAGGCGGAGAGAGAGCCACTTACGGACTTGGCACAGCGTGCCCTGCCAGCCGGCGCTGCACAGACAGGTATTGGGCCCGACACACTCACCACCATTCAGACACTTCTGCAGGCACTTGGCTGTAGGAACAGGGAGGAAGAAAACACACACACACACACACTTCTGTCACAAACACCATGGCAAATCTTTTACAAATGCACAGTACACATACTAAAGACTATGCAGTACATGTGTGTGTTAGGGATGTGTGTATGTGTTAGTTAATGTGTTTGAGAGGCAGGGGTCTATGTGTGTGTGTGTGTATGTTAATTAATTTGAAAGACAATGTGAAAGGTGTGTGTGTGTGTGTGTGTGTGTGTGTGTGTGTGTGTTTTCAAATGTTTGAGAGAAAGCGTGAGAGGTGTGTGTGTGTGTTGCCTGCTGGACGGATCAGTCATCGAGATAAATGTCCTCCATATGTGTGCCGTAATGCTCTTGGCGAACAGACATCTGTTCTGGGTTGGTAGTGGTGGTGGTGGTGTGTATGTGTGTGTGTGTGTGTGTGTGTGTGTGTGTGTGTTGGATGAGGGTTAAAGAAAGGTAGGGCAAAGAGGCAGGCTGACACGGAAGAGGAGAGAGAGAGAGAAAGGGAGAAAGGAATGTCATGCCGCACCACGCTGTCAGGGGTACAAGGTGTTGGAGTGAGGAAGTAGAGAGAGAGAAAGAGAGAAAGAGAGAGACAGAGAAGAAATAAGAACCAAAGAACAAGGAGAACACAAAATGTTATGCCCTTGCCATGTTTTCACAGGTTAGGGAGGTGTCAGGTAAGAAGCTGTCATGGAGAGAGAGAGAGAGAGAGAGAAAGAGAGCGAGAGAAAGAGAGAGAGATCATGTCAGCATGGTGTGTTTTCTGCATCGCCACTCACGTTTATCGCAGTGCCTCCCTCGCCAGCCAGAGGGGCAGTCACACACATCTGGGCCGACACACCTCCCACCGTTCATGCAGCCTGGCTCACACACACCTGCAGATAAGACCCAGCACAACGCCCATCAGAACACTACCACAACACATCCAGAATGCTGTTACACCATCAGAGCACACCCGAGTCAGCTGGTACCAGGCAGAACAAAACAACACCATTTGGGAATTTAAGTACTAGCATTAGCAACTCTGTCACACTGACTGTTCATGTAAAGCCGCTGAAAACAAAGTAAAAATATGAAAAAAAAGAAACTGCAGATCATTAATTAAATAATATGAACTACAAACCACACAGAAGGGAATGAAGTAAAGAGGTGTTATAAAAGGTTTTAAAACCTTTTTTTCCCTAAAATGTCAATATATATTACAAACATCACATATATAGGTATAAAACTATTTGTTATCATCTACACACAGGTATGTGTTTTCAGGACCTTCACATTTTTAAAGTAGAACATGCAGTATGTTGCTTCTCTCATAGCTACTGGAGATGGCTTTGCCCACAGAGATTGGGCTTTTAGCTCCATCTCAAATGGGCTACGTTGAATATGTCTCCTATATTTTCATAGTTCATGATACTATGCCTATCACTAAAGATGCAATCATTGTGTTTCCCCTTACGCCCTTTTAACAACCACACCAGACCCGACATGTCATTTTAAATGACTCTCAGGAGAAGCTGATATCAACCACTGCACCATTAGAGAAGACCTCTTTCTGAAGGTATGTGGTGTGTCATTCCCCTCAGTAGATCAGTAACATTTTGACAGTAAGGCTTTTCATAGTAACTCTTAAGCACAGAGTTTTCTATCTATCTGCTCTAGTTTGGCTAATCTGACCCTCTGGTTCCTCATTGATGTGATCACATGTACTGTATATGAGTGGGAGGATGCCTCCACCTACACACATATCTGTCAAAAGTCCCCCAGTCTCCTGGGCTATCTTTTCATCAGCTTTAATGGCTTTGCAACTGCTAAGCTGCAGACATCCTGAGGGCTCTGCTCTTTGTGTGTGGGTGTGTGCGCTGTGCACATGTGTGTGATGAAGACTTTTCGCATATTGCTATAAAACTTTCAGTGGTGTAGGGGGACCCTCCATGACAGCACCCATTACAGCCACAGGCTTGCAGCCACTGACATGTGACACGGTGCCACTGTTGAGTAATTCCCCCTCCTCCTAACCTTCCTCATTTCTTCCCTCACTTCCTGTGTGCGACTGCCATATGTGCTCCCCTCAACCCCTCATCCCCCACACACCATCATACGGGGAGCGGTCTGGGATCTCAGAGATGGGCCTCTCCTACGCCACATCCATCACCACACACACACATACACCATTCTACATAAAGTGCCCATATGTCTTCATTTCCTCTTCCATATGCTGGATGGGGTGGGGAATACACACACACACACACACACACACACACACACACACACACACACACACACAGTAGTATGTAGTAGTATCATGCCAGGGGAAGATGGAGGTGGATGTAATAGGCACTTCGCTCACAGTGGTTTCCAGTGTATCCCTCCAGACAGCATGCAGAGACACACACACGCAAACACACATACACACAAACGTTTATACCCACAGCTTGAGGATGAAGAGGCAGTTGATGCGGTACTCACTTCTCTCACAGCGGTTCCCAGTGTATCCTTCCAGACAGGTGCAGACATTGTTGCGAATGCAGCGGCCGCCATTCTTACAGGGAGGGTTGCAGACAGCTGCAGCAGCACCAGAACACACACGCAACACAACAAAACAAAAATAAATGAAAATCAAAATACAGTCATCAAAACAGAGAAAATATGTTCTACACCTCATATTAACTGTCAAAATAACAGACCAATGCAAAGAAAGTACATAACATCACTGTGTATTGCATTATATTCAAAATTAATCCAAACCCTCTGTAGGCAAGATGTAGGCAACAGTATGTTGCTACAGTTCTACACTGTATCTCTCAATTATTTAAAAGAGATATCCAGTGAGTGTTTTCCCTAGCAACAGAACTCTGTGACTTGGAACAACAGGGCTATGGATTGATTTACACCAGATTTCTCCTTTAAGCCTGAAGAACATTGCCTCTGGCTATCCCAGAGAGGACAGATACAAAGCCCAAGGAAGCAAACAAGAGGATTGAGAGAGAGGGAGAGAGATGTTGGCTGATGGCTAATGGCTATATAACATCATTCTCCTCTGGTGAAAAACACTCTATGAGCTAGATGAATGAGAGAAAGGAAGAAAGAGAGGGAGAGGGAGAGAGAGGGAGAGAGAGTGAGAGAGAGACAGTCAGACAAAGAAGGAGAGAGTCTGAGAAACAGAGGGAGAGAAAGAGAGAGAGTTAGAGAGAGAGGGAGACAGTAAGATAGAGGGAGAGAGAGAGAGAGAAAAGGAAAGAGAGTGACAGAGAGGGAGAGAGAGAAATGGAGGACGGAGAGACATGATTGGATAGTTTGGAGCCTTGCCAGGCATCTGATGGATCTCTACCTTGATCAAACACTGCCCTAGTGAGTGCTGTCAATGCACATGATTTCTCTCCCTACACTATAATGGGTCCATTAAACATGAGAGGCCCCCATCCAATCTAAGGTGTGCTAGTGGAGGTATACAGATATGCTTGTTGCAAGGGCAATCGCTGTATGAATGGTGTCAAAAGTGCATGTAGTCCTGGCTAGCCATAGCGCAACCCTAACGTTGGTGTTTCATACCAAATGCAGGTGCAGCTTCCGAGCTTTCGAGCCAGAGGTTACTTACTGAGCCTACCCCCATTCTATTTCTCTCTCACACACTCACTTTCAATCTGATCATCGCTATTCTCTCAACAAAGGTGGATGAAAGCCATGAAAGAAGTGCATACGGATGAATTGCGACAGTGACTTCCATCCAATCTCAGTTGTGCTGTGGTGATAATCAGACAGGCAATGGCTACAGCAGTGGTGTCAGAATAGCATGTGGATACATAGATGTATGGGGCCCTAATCCTGACCTTTATCTCATTCATTTCCAAACCTCACAATTCTGTCACTAAAGTAAAAAAAAATCCATTGTAAATAACAAAGCGAATATGAAATGTGAATCCTGAATTTCCTACTGGATCTATCGATCTATCTATCTATCTATCTGTGTGATGATGTTGACATGGTTACCATTCTGACACTGGGAGCCGTAGAAGCCGTGGGGGCAGCTGCAGGTGTTGGGGCGGAGGCAGGTACCCCCGTTTAGACACACCGGATCACACAAGGCTAGGAGAAGCAAACAAATAAACAACATCAACAAACAACACCATTTGGTATAAACAAGGCCAGTGAGAACAGTGATGGGACACTGATCAAGCAGGTTTGTTTATTTCTTATGGACTTACGATTTTTTTCAGTGGCTGAATCCCAATCCTACCTAATCCCTAACCATTAAACCCTTTGCCATTTAAGACATCATTATCTGATTCATGTCTGTTGAGTCTTCGAGGGCTCAGGGCATAGAGCTTAGGGATGGAAGGAGCACTGAGATTCAGCTCATATTAGAACTCAACAATATTCCAGTATCTCAAACTGCACTCTAGTACTTCCAAAATGTTATCTAGTATTTCCAAATGTTCCCCAGGAGTTTCAGTACTTTTCCACAGTACTCCCATACCACCTGATGAGCCCAGAGGAAATCTCTGAGGATGTGGCATCAGCAATCTGTGAGGTCAATGCCTCCTCCTGTCACATCAGTCAGTCAGTCAGTCACTACAGTCAGTCAGTCAGTCAGTCAGTCACTACAGTCAGTCAGTTAGTCAGTCACTACAGTCAGTCAGTCAGTGAACCTTGAGGAAATATCAGGCACAAAGGGAGACACAACATATCAAAGCTCTAAGTGACGAGGGATTCTGCATGTGCCAGGCAGGGACTGACAAAAAGCTTTATCTCCACCACCACCATCACCACTACCGCCAACAGCACACACACACACACCACACACACACACACACACACACACACATGGGTAAACGCATGCGTGCGCACTGACAGAGAGCTCTCCTCTGCCTGATGGATTCACAGGCACAGATTGGTTCCCGTGGGAGTCACTTGTACGTGCACCCACACACAAACACACACACACACACACACACACACACACACACACACACACACACACACACACACAGGTCCACACTTATACAACCAAAGATAGACACAAGCCCACACATACATACACACGCTGTGATACAAATTTGCACATTCAGCAATATGTCACACTCATAGGGACAAACACAAACAGGGGCACACAAACATATAGAGACAAGTTTATATTCTCACACACACACACACACACACACACACACACACACACACACACACAGCAGCAGCATGCTGTGCCTACCCGTCTCACAGGAGGGTCCTGTCCATCCAGGCATGCAGAGGCACTCGTCAGGCGACACACACTCCCCACCGTTATGACAGTGACGGTTACACACCACTGAAACGCAGAGACAGGGAAGTAAGGTGGAGGACACAGACGCACACACTCACACACACACACACACACAGACTGATGTATGCACACACACACACACACACACACACACACATTTATACATGTTTGCTCTCTCTCCCTACCTCACTCACTCTCTTTCATACACATACATTACACACACACACACACACACACACACACACACACACACACACATTTACATTCTTTCAAAAATGCATAATTTATTTATCTCTGAGAGACTGATGAGAGACAGAATCAGAGAACGTTACGGAGGCCACTCACTGGTTTCACATCTGGGCCCCACAAAGCCATAGGGGCAGGAGCAGCTGTCTCTGCCCACGCAGGTCCCTCCATGCTGGCACGGCTGACTGCAAAGTGCTGGGACATGGACAGAGGGACAGGAAGAGAGAGGAAGAGGGAGAGGGTGCGAGAGAGCGAGACAGAGAGACAGAGTGGGGGACAGGGACACATCTGTTAGCCACACAGGCAAGACACAGACATGACATAAGCCAGACACCGGCCTCTCCCACATGCCAAACCGTGTGTCTCCTTGCTGACCAAGTGGTGGTTGGTGAGGGCTGTTAGATGCTAACGCTAAGCTGCTAGGCCTTGGGAGGCTATGGCTTGGGCTAACAGATGAGGGAGGCACAATTGGACTCTAGGGGGCAGTAGTGTGTCAGCAAGGATGAGTGGGAGACAGAGGCGTAGAGGTGAGAGAGAAAGACAGAAAAAAAGAAAGAAAGAGGGAGAGACACAGAATGAGGGAGAGAGAGATATAGCGAAAAGAATAAGAGAGAGAGAAATAGAGGAGGAGGGGGCAGACACAGAGGGCAGTGCCAGCGTTGAAGTGATGCAACCCAGTGTGCAGGCGTCATTAAAAACTGGGCACGGATCGCCCGAGTCAAGCCGGCCGGATGTATTTGGGACCGCCCACACACTGGGCTTTCGTTAATGTGCTGTGTACGTCTCTCTTTCTCTCCCTCTGTCCCTCTCTTTCTCTCCCTCTCTCTTTCCCTTTCTCCCTACCTCTCGCTATCTCTCATTCCATCCCCATCTCTCTCTCATTTCATTCCTTTCACTCCTGTTTGCCAACGCCTTCATTTCCCCTCATCAGTTTTAGTCTCCCTTCTCCATTACGGTTCCATTCTAGCCCTCCTCTCCACTCCTCTATCAATCTCCCTCTCTTTTCTGTTCTCTTTTCCTCTCATTTCATCTCATTCTCGTCTGGTCGCTCCTTTCCCCTGCCCTCTCCACTTCTAAATCCCCCCAACACCTCCATCTCTCTCTCCTTCTATCCCCCTCTCTCCCTCCAGCGACACTTTGTCCCACCCTCACCTTGTTCTAATGCCTTTAGGAGCTGATGTCATCTCCTCATCTCTTTTTTTTCTTTTCTCTCTCTCTCGGCTTTTCTGCTTCCATTTCCCCTTCACACCTCACTCAGTGACTTTTCCTTTGAATCTCTAATGCATATCTCTTCAGTTTGCACCCCCCCTCTCTGGTTTTTACATTATGTGGTCCTCACCACTCCTGACTTCCTTGCCTGACTACCCTATCTCTCTCTCTCTTTTACATCTCTCCCTCTTTCTCTTCACCACTTCTGACTTCCTTGCCTGACTACCTCATCTCTCGCTCTCTCTCTACATCTCTCTCTCTTTCTCTCCTTCTTTCTCCTTACCACTTCACCTCCTCTCTACGTTGTCTCCCTCTCTCACTTTCTCTCCCTCTCCTCTGTCGAGCTGGCGTTGCTTTCTCTCTCTGTTGCTCTCATTCCCCCTGGTCCATCTTTTCTGTCCCACCTTCTCTGTCCCCATCCTGCTTTTAAGGCCTCCCACCCCAAAAAAATCTTTCCTCTTTTTCTGTCCTCCCTTGCCACATCTCTCTCTGTCCATTCCCTTTCTCATGCCCTCCTTCTGCACTTGTGTGTGTGTGTGTGTGTGTGTGTGTGTGTGTGTGTCTCTCTGTGTGCATGTGTGTGTGTGTGTGTGTGTGAGAGAGAGAGAGAGAAAGGAGACAGTCCTTCTCATTCTTCACACCCAGAGAGCAGGGATCATTGTGAAACTTCCCCATGACTACATACAGATAACACCCCCCCCACCCCCCCCAACACACAATTTCTCTCACTTTCTCTCTCTTACACACACACACACACAACACAACACACACACACACACACACACACACACACACACAGAAAGACAGACAGAAAGCTCCTCCATATCTGTGGTTATTCAGTCAGGCTTTATTTCTTGTCTAATGCGGCTCACCATCCTCGCAGCTCTCGCCATGGTAGCCCTTGACACAGGCACACACACCAGGAGCCACACACGTGCCCCCGTTGCTGCAGGTTGGATTGCAGAGAGCTGCAGAGAAGGAGGAAGACGTCGTCAGATATCACACTTCCACACACATGCAAACACACACACACACACTCACACACAACACACACACACACACACACACACACACACACACACACACACACACACACTCACACTCACACTCACACACCCACTCACACTCATTCTCTCATTCCTACTGCACTGCAGGGGAATAACACCCCCATACACCTGAGCCCATAGCACAGAGATAAGCTCTTACTGAATGTGTGTATGTGTGTGTGTGTGTGGGTATGTGTGTGTGTGTGTGGGTATGTGTGGGTGAGTGAGAGAGTGAGAGAGGAAGAGAGGGAGGAGCATGGAGAGGTCAGACAGCACCTGCAGGTGTATGTAGTATGAAGCACAAAAGTGTGAACATGTGTCCAAGCAGTTCGACAACCTCTGTGCACCTGTGAATATGAGTGTGTGTGTGTGTGTGTAAGTGAGTGAGTGAGTGAGGGGGAGGTGCTGACTGCATGCACGCTGAATGTGAAATGAACTGCAGACACATGGGGCAGGAAACAACGTGTGTGTATGGCATATGTGTGTGTTTTGTTTTGTGTTCTGTTTTGTGTGAGTGTTCACACACTTGTTTCTGTTTGTTGGTGGGCAATCAATGGATTTGGTGTGTGGCTGAGCAGTCAAGTATGTGGATGATTGCAGATTTTAGGTTTGTCTATGTCCATGTTTTCTCACATGTGAATACAATGTGGGTGGTGTGAATGTATGTGTGTGTGTGTGTGTGTGTGTGTGTGTGTGTGTGTATGTGCGTGTATCAGAGGTGGCTCTGCCTCCCCTCAATCCCATCAAAAAGTTTGTCAATCAAATATACTAATAGGTTACAATTGTAGACTACTTATGCCAACAGTTAACTCCTAATCTGTACCAATATTGTTGGATGAAAAGTTTAAAAATTTATCCCAGGTCGCAACCTAACCTGATTTCACCATTGAAATCGTGTGGCTGGCACCAGCCTGGGATGGACACTGAACTTCTGCATGTTGACTGGAGGAACTGACAAAGTGGCTGAACTTCTGCATGTTGACTGACTGGAAAGTTTTATTTTGATAAGAAAGTGAAGACGAGATGCAGACAAGCTACAACTATTTTGCACTTAGTCTATGGTAAATAAAAATGGGAAATAGAACTAGTCTGTGAGTCTTTTGCTTCTGTTACCTTTCAGTAGTGTAGCCAGAGACGGCTCTAAATGATCGTGGTGGTGCATTACAAGCTAGATTACAAACGGGGAATTCCAGCCATGGTCTGGGTAGCCAAACGGACATAGTAGCCTATTAATACAAATCTCATGATTGACAAATTTATGTCAGCTTCCTTTACTTCAGCGTGCATTTGAAAGGGAATGGGTGCTAGGATGCAGTTATGTACTGTGTGAGTGTGTGTGTGTGTGTGTGTGTGTGTGTGTGTGCGTGATACCTCACCTGTTTGACAGTCGGGGCCTAAATATCCTGGCTTGCAGCGGCAGGTATTGGGGGCGGCACACTCCATGTTTCTGCCACATGGGTGCCTGCACACAGCTGACAGGGCCACCGCCCCGTTAGAGGAGCCAATTAAGAAAGATTACATTTACACACACACACACACACACACACACACCTAGCCTCTCTCCCCGTCAAACAGGCCGTCATGCTGAACACCCCCCCCCCCCCCCCCACACACACACACACACTCCCTCCACCCCTGTCTCACCCCCCAAGGCAGCCTTTTGACATTGTGCTGAGGAGCAGCTCATTACTGCCTCTCCTGCTCTCTGTTATTCTCCTCAAACATCCCAGCGCCTGATGTCTTACTTTTCCATTCACGCAAGGGCCCAATCAGCCAGGCTAATAACAGCTGAGACCTGTGAGGAGTTTGTTTTTTTACGACTCACTCTAATGAAGGCCTGAATCAATACCTTGTTTATAGGGAGAAAAAAAAACATTCCAGAACAATACGCACAGATTCTGTGGCTTAATTCCAATGTCCTCCCTCATCCTAAGCACTGGGCCCTGAAAGAATTACAGTAATCTTGCATCAATCAGCCAATCACGAGACAGACTTAGACCGGTTAGGTTTTTGGATGTCCAAGACATAGATGGCATTGGGATTCAGTCCATGGGACATCACTGGGACTATAATGGCCTAGTCTCAGTGTCTGTCCTTCACAGTGTGATTATGTTAAGTCCATGAGCGCTCAGGGCGTAGGTCTAACCCTAGGGGCTACACTGGATGCCTTCTGGAAGCCTTAAGTCAAGTCGTGTCAAAATACATTTAAAAGCCTGTAAAAGGTCAATTTTGCCTTAGAATACTTGCTGCACTGCTGCGTCCAGTGTAGCCAGTTCAATTGATTACAGTGGAAGCTAAGTGTTACAGTGGATGTGTGGGCTGTAACATATTCGGTGTAGCCTCCCTACATTGGAACAGGGCCACTGATTTCCTGTAAGACCACAACTATAAGGCCAGAAGCATACATATAGATTCAGTATCAGTTACATTCAGATTCAATGGGTAAATCCCAACCCCAAAAATGAACCTATCATGGGTTTGATTCATGCCAGCTAAGTCTTTGAGGGCTCAGGACTTAGGGCATAGGAGGAACATTGGAATTGACCCACCTATACTTCATATCAAGGCTTTCAGAAACACCAGGCCAAAAGAACTCTCATAAACAGCCACTTCAATACCACTGTCAAAGACTAGGGTGATGAACAGCCATTATGAGACTGAGTGCAAGATTGATGAATTACGCTCTGTAATGATCTGTTTTAACACAAGTGCAATTAAAGATAGACTTCCAATTCAAGAGTCTGTTACATGCCTGGGAAAATCAGGTTTGCACAGGCAATATATTTTCATTGGTAATGGTCCATCTAATGGTTTAATTTAAGGCACAAATCATGAACATACTGTAGGTTGTGTCTAGTGAAGTGAGATGGTAATGATCTAGCTAAATGGTGTAATTGTGTATTGAACAAAGATTTTCAATTCGAGGTTTTAATTACTCCTCTGTGCTGTTTTAAGGAGTGTCTAGTAAAGCTTGTGATTGGCTGAATACCTCTGCAGGATCTTCCATCCCCAATGTAGTTGACGGGGCAGCGGCCGCAGCGGTAGCCGCCACTTGCCCTCTGGTAGCAGGGCACCCCGGGGTAGCAGGGTGCATCATCGCAGGTCAGTGGGGCGAAATCCAGGCCCAGGTCGGATTCGGACCCGGTTTCAGGATCACGCCGGCCCATGAGACTGATGCCGCCGAGGCGAGGTGGAGTAGTGTGGCGGGCCTGGGTGGAACTGAGGGAGGGCCGGTGCGTGCGGCGGGCCGCGGTGGTGAAGGGGAACACGGGCTGTGGTTCGGCGTCAGCGTCCCTTCCAGCACCCCCTAACGCCCCGTCGGCTGAGTACTCGGCCTCGGAGAAGGAGAAGGAGAGGGCGGTGAGCGCGGCCGTCTGCGGGTGCTGCTGGGCGGGGGTCCACGCACGCGCTCCCCCGGGAGACACGAGCAGACCCGGGGGCCGGTGCTGCAGCTGGGGATGGACTTCAGTGGACCACTGTGGAGGGGTCACTTTAATATTCTCTGCTGCTGCTGCTGCTGCTGCTGCTGCTGCTGCTGGGCCAATGGCTCCACTCTGGGACACAGCAGCCTTAGAGGAAGAAACCGCAGCACCAACTCCTGCTCGTGATTCCTTCCAGCTTCCAGCCTCAATGTCAGGCAGCCGGTCTGGCTGTATGCCATTCCCCAAGATACGGTTCCCGGTGGTGTGTGTATGCGCTTGTGTGTGTGTGGGTGTATCCGGAGGGAGCTGCTTCTGGGTCCGTGGGGTGATTCGCCTCTCCGTGACCGAGTGAACCGTTGGCAGAAGGCCCGGGGCGCGTAACGTTGAGGGTGGCGGTGGTGTGGCGCTCTGAGCGGGAGGGGAGCCCCGTGCCGGCGGCTGGGAGAAGGAGATGTGGCGGTGGGTGCTCCTGAAGGGGACGGAGGGTAGGTGGAGCTGCGGAGCCTTACTTTGGACAGGGCTTGACCTACTAAGCTTGGAACTGGGCAGACCAGCTGTGGAGGGAAAAACACACAAACTGAGATTTTGACTTTAAAGAGGCCTTGAATCAACCACTGCAGTGCAGAATCAACAAAGACATTCAATAAAAGTGTATGAGAGATAGATAGATAGATAGAAGTGGAGAAAAGATAGCTAGATAGAAAAGAGAGAGAAAGAGAGAAAGGTTTTTGATCTATTCAAAGTTTGGTTTTGATCTATGCAACTGAGGCTTACTTAATGGTGAAAAATGAGACAAACAAGACAAAATAAAAAAACATCATCCCAAAACAATACTCAGTGTTTGTGATTGTTTGGCTAATATTTGTATTACAGTCCTTTTGAAAATGATTTATCGCTTTTTTAACATGCCCTGCATATCGCTTAGTCCAAATACCAGACAAGAAAATGACACTGTAGGTGCCCCTATAATTTGCACAAACATCTCTGGGCTTTGCTTATTCTCCTTCGTAATCCATAAAAGATGCTGATCCCTCCTGTCTTTGGTTTTGGACTCGGCAGTCCCGATAGATAAGCATGGTGTAATCATTTTATCCCCACCCCATGAACCGCACAAAGACGATGTTTGAACACAGGATGCAGACAGAGTGAGAAATAAAATGCGTTTGGACTGAGGTTTGGACTGATAACTCACACACACACACACACACACACACACACACAGAGAGAGAGAGAGAGAGAGAGAAAACAAACAGAATTAAAAAAAGAAATGTGTGGAAGAAATGATTTACCACACAGCTTTCAAGCAAGCTGACAAACACCCATGAGAGAAGAGGACACCAATGGAGGCAAAAGAAGAGTTGAGTGGATTTCTAACGACGCAGATATCCACGTCTGGCTTCAGAGCAGACCTCTACTTGGAGACTGCTGGGAATTCGTCACAGAGAAACAGGGAGCCTCCGTGGGCTTCCAAATTCCCGACAAGACAGATAAGCCATTACGGTTCTGTCTCTGGCGGAAAGCGTCATGCCTAGTTTTTTTTTTTTTTTGTGTGTGTGTGTGTGTGTCTAAACTAAATAATGAAAGGCCATCAGACTTTCATGTTCAGTCCATTTTACTTCCTAATGCGTTTCATGGGCATGCGTCCCCATCAATGCATAAAACTTCCTTTAATCAATAAGAGAACTGAATGAGTCTCCACCAATTGTCTTTTTCTCGCTTTTTTAATGCTCCCTGCCCGCTGACAAATGGTGTTGTTAGTGTCTGGCCCCCAAGTGGCATCAGGGATGGCGTAAGACACATTCGTGATGTTCCTGCCTGGGCTGTTAAGTGCTCCGCACACTAGCAGATGCCATTACGCCGTTACCTTGAACGGACGCTGAGAGCTGAATAAAATATAGATCTTCTCAGGCCTTTTTCCAAGTATGAAAAATAAACAGCAGCTCTTGCCCGTACATCAATTAATCAGCGGCTGGAGGCCTGCAGAGACAGGCTGGGGCTTTTTCCCAGCAGGCAGGGAGACTATATACCCAGTTCTGCCGGCCAGACTCTGGTGCCAACAACATGCAGGCCAGCTATTCATCATTTTCTCCTGAGGAGGATAAAGAAGATGATTGACTATGCAAATGAATGAGAAACCAGTGTGCCGCCATGCATCTCACCATTGTAATTGGCTCTGTATCTCCTAGGCATCTTCCCCTGAAGGTCAAGTATTGCCCTCACATCCACACCTTCTCTCTCGTTTTCTCTTGTGCTTTTTTATGCTCTTGTATGTGCACCTCTCGCTTTGTGTGTGTGTGTGTGTGTGTGTGTGTGTGTGTGGAGGGGGTGGGGTGGGGGTGGGGTGTCTTCAACGGTAAGGACAAAAAAAAAAAAACACTTTTCTGACTGGATAATTATCATATCACATTGGGGGCAAAAGCTGAAGAACACATGAGCGCGGGAAGACGTGTGCCGTTCGGAGCGCTGCGCTCCAGCGCATCAAAGGTCATCTCATCTCAGAGATTAACGGCGCTTTGCTTTACACAATTAGTCAAGGCTTCCTGCCTCCCTATTAGACATCCAACGCGGCACATCAGAGATCACAACTCTACATACCCTTCTTCATGGCTGACTGCCTCTGTTCTTTCCAAAACACAATAAGGTTACAGAGATGAAACCTAAATGTGTGAATTCATGTAGACACACGCGGGTGTGTGTGCCTCAGAGCAGGAAAACATCCTTCTACTGAGCAATACTCTGTCTGAGGAAATTTACAGTAGGTCTGTGTATGTATGGGTGATAGATGTGTGTGTGTGTGTGTGAATGTGTGTGTGCGTGTGTGTGGCATACCTGCTCGGGGATGTTTGGTACAGACACGGCCATTGCCATGGTAACCAGGTGGGCAGCGTCCGCAGACGTAGCCCACGTAAGGCGGGCGAAGGTCGATGCACTGGACGCCTGGGTAACAGGGCCGGCTGGAACACTGCGAGGGAACTGTGGGATAGTCTGTCAGAAGGAAGACAACACACACACGTACACACGTACACACACACAAAAACACACACAAAAACACACACGGAAGATTAATCCATTTTGACCTAAAACACCTGCTAAAACCTAGGATTTTCACAAAATGCAAAAGAATTGTCAACGCCTATTAAATGCTTTACTTCTTAGGCTCTGTAGCAGATAGATGCATGAAATAAAAACAAAGAAAACATTTGAGAGCCTTCAGCTTTGTCTTGCATTTCAATTGACTTGCTTAGTCATGATCTTCAAGTGTACTTTTTTGAAAGTCACTGGTTGCAGGCCTTAAAATTGACAAAATGATTTACAGTGACATATGTGCTGCTCCAGGTCCTAAGGGTTAAAACACATAAATGCTGCTCCAGGTTTTAATGGGTGAAACACTCTATTCCTGCATCTGTATGCCAATAACAGTAATTTTTTCTTTACCCTTCCTTCTCCTCAAACATCACTCACTCCCTTCCTTCCTTCATTTCTTCCTCTCTTCCTCCCTTCTTCCTACTTAAACTTCCTACTCATTCTACTGACAACTTGAGGAAAACAAGGAGGATATGGACCAAGGATGCAGTAATCAAAGACGAACATACTGTTTACGAGAGCCCGAGATTTGGTCCTGTCCACATATCATGTATTCTCACTGTACAGGTCCACTCCCATTTTCACCACTGCTGTGTTTAAATTCCTAATTTAGAGGTATCTTGGTTGTAATTTCTCCTCATTTGCACTGTGTTTCATTCGCCAAAAGTCTAAATTTCAAGCAAACAGTCCTCCATCGCACTCCTGTAGATGAATGTTCCACTACGTTACTTTCATTAATGGTTTTTTATTGGCGTGAAGACATGCCAAGGCAACAGCATTGCTAAACGGGCGGGCCTGGCGCGCCGTTAAAGCACAAGAGAAATGCGCTGGAAGTCAGAGCTAATTGCAGTTTTAATTAAAGTGAGCAGATCCCTAATCATGCAGCAGTTTATGATCCTAGAGAAGGGAAGCCATCAAATTTTCGATGTTTTGCTGCCGTTGGCAAGTACTCTTTTTACTCCTATTTTTTAATGATGACGGAAAAAATGTAACTTAGACAAGGACAAAGAGTGTGATGGAGGGATGGAGAAATATAGAGAAAGAAATGCAGAGAGAGAGAGCAAGAGAGACAGAGAGAAAGAGAGAGAGAGAGAGAGAGAGTTGGGGAGAAACTTGTTAAACTGTAAGGGGGCTGATGCTCCTCAGGTAATGATTTATATGACATACAAAAGGCAGAAGGCGTTTGTATGTGTGTGTGTGTGTGTGTGCATGAGTGTGTTTGTGTGTGTGTAAAGAAAGACCCTGGCTGTGTCTCTCATCTTCACCTTCAGACCTACCTCCAGCCTGAGTCCTGCTGGTACAGCAGGCCGTGCACCCCCCAGCACACAGACACACACACACACACACACACACACACACACACACACACACACAAACACAGACACACACACACACATACACACACACCCTGTGACTGGACCCCCAAAGGCACTGTGAAGGATTACGCAAATAGGCCTATTAGTCATAAAAAAATGTTCAAGTGCTCCATACTAGCCAAAAGTGCTGATGCTTTTCAGCCCTTCTCCTTGTGAGGACACTCACTTATTCTCAGAGCATCTGGTAATTACTGCATCAGGCAGGTTACCATGTCCTTAATGAAGGCACCAAATGAAGTTGATGAGGAGACAGGAAATGAGAGAGAGAGTGAGAGTGAGAGTGAGAGAGAGAGAGAGAGAGAGAGAGAGAGAGAGAGCAAAAGAGTGAGAGAGAGTGAGAGAGAGAGAGTGAGAGAGAGCTAGAGAAAGCAAAAGAGTGAGAGAGAGAGTGAGAGAGAGAGAGTGAGAGAGAGTGAAAGGGTGAGAGAGAGTGAGAGAGAGAGAGCAAAAGAGTGCAGTAACTGCTCTTCTGTGCTGTTTATAAGCTGCTCTGTAAGAAATAAAGAAAATAAAACTGGAGGCTTTTTTCCGGGTGACATTGTACCTGACAAACAGTGACAGTCTTGTGAAGATCTGTATTTTTCAGACTGCTGTGCTGTTGTTCGCACAATAAACAGGTGATGGATCAGAGACGTGACAAACCTGGTCGTTAAGACAGAGGTACCATTTCCAGTGGGGTGACAAAGAATAAAACGACATAAAAACTTGTCTTCCATGAGGACAGGCAGAAGGAGAGGAGGGAAGAGAAAGAGACACAGCAACTGTCTTTCATTAAAAAAGTGATTTATCGAACAATGATTACATACATCAGGGAGGTTTATTGCTAGCAATTTTTAGTCCCGTTTCAACAAGGTCAGCGCAAATCTCTTAGATAATGGCTGGATTTATTGGCCTGGTGTGTGTGTGTAGTTGTATATATATGTGTGTGTGTGTGTGTGTGTGTGAGATGACATAGTGTGCAGGGTGTGTTCCATCTCCAACTCAAAAGCTTGATGACAGGCAATTTGCACGGTGGTGCACATCACACACACACACACACACACACACTTGTGATGTCCTGTCTCAGTGCAGAGTTCAGGTAGAGAGCTACACAATGACATCCCATTAGCCTGCGCTAAGCTAACCAACAATGCTTGGGGGGGACCTTACGTTATTATTTTTTTCCTCATTCTTTCTTTCTGTTCCTGTCATACCATGGGCTCCTCTCCTACAATTAGCCTTGGTGAAATGCACCAGAGGCCACGGAGTGGATGAGGAAGGCTGAGCTCTGATCACTCACGACCGCCCCTGAATGTCACGCACCAAGAACACAAAGTAATTGACAAAGGGCTGATTCTATTATGTTGCGCTTGAAAGGGGGGGCATATGGATACCTGAGAATGTCAAGAATGCTCTTCACCTTTGCTGAGTCTGGCACAAATGCGGGGATGTAGACACCAAGACAGCCAGACATAAACCCAGACAGACAGACAGACAGACACAGAAGGAGAAGGGAGAACAGTCTCAAAGAAACTATGTTTGACTAATATGATGATATATAAGTGACCAATGATTACAATGGGAAATGACCTATGAATTGTATTTCAACAATGTTGGTTGTTGTTATGGGCTGGAGAATAGACTGAGTTACTCAAATTAGAGACTGCCATGTCTGTCGCTGTGTCTGTGTTCTCATTCTCTCTCTTGCTTTCTTTTACTCCTTCTACATTTCTTTTTCTAACTTTCGGAACTTTCCTCTCATTTCATTCCTCCTCCATGTCTGTCTCACTGGTTGCGGAACAAGCGGACATTTTTCGAGGAAGTTCTCTCTCCTTGAGCCCTCCGCTCCCCATAGCAACATCAGAACATAATGGAGCCGGATCCAGCTGGGCCTCAATCTCCGGTCAAGATTTATCGCTCCTGATGACTGCCCATATCTCTGGGGCGATGGATGTGGGACACTGAAGCCAATTTGTTCTGTGCCTATCCCTCTTCCAGACTTCCAGCTAAACCATCAACGACTGCCACCCAACTCCCCCCACCCCCAATCCCCTGCCAAAACAAGCCCAAACGCCATCCCACACGCCTCCTTTGAGAACTCATTCCGCTTTTCGCTTTTGAGACGTAGCGCTCCACTGTGCTCCACTTCAAGAGCACAGATTGCACTTCATCATGTTGTGCACATTTGTGTGTGTGTGTGTGTGTGTGCACGCATGTGTATGTGTGTGTGAGTGTGTGGGCAGACTGGCCGAAATGACACAGCACAGTCCAGTGCCCTGCTGACAGAAGCCTGCACGTCCATGTCTGGGGCCGGCCCAATTAGAGAGGCCCACTCAGGCCCATGCAGGCCCAGCAGAGAGGCAGCTGTGGCCTGTGTGGCCACGGTTCCACATCCTGCAGACAGACAAGTGTCCTTCATGTAACCTCCGAGTGTGTGTGTTTGTGTGTGTGTGTGTGTGTGTGTGTGTGTGTGTGTGTGCGCGTGGAATGTGTACATTTGTCTAATGTGTATGTTGTCTAATTTGTCTAATGTCTGTGTATGTCTATGTCTATGTGTGTGTCAAAGCAAGAAAGTTTATCTGTGTTTGTGTGTGTGTGTGTGTGGGGGGGGGGGGCTAGAAGTGTATATTTGTCTAATCTGTGTGTATGGGGGGTGTTTGTGTAGGTCTATGAGTATGTCTATGAGTGTGTGTGTGTGTGTGTGTGTGTGTGTGTGTGTGTGTGTAACCTTGTCATGGCAGGTGTTCGTCTGCGGCGAGCTCAGTAGCAGGCCAGCATGCAGGGAAGCTGAAGCGGACGTGCCTAATTAAGGCTGGTGATTTTATAAGTGACGCCACGATGAAAGATCTGCTCAAAACACTATCGACTGACACAGTGGGCTGTATGAAAGCAATGTCACCTCCGAGGGATGAAATAAATAAATAAGTGAATATAAAGCTGTAGGTAGGAATTTAATGAGGCAAACACCACGCAACAGAATGCAACAAAAAAATAAAAACAATGTCAGAAACAAAGGAAGCACTCAGAAAAAAAGTCAGCCAAATGAAATCCCCCATCTACTCTGCGGAAGTGCGCAGACGTTATGATCACTCGGTTCACCTCAGGCTCTGTGTGTGGGACCACTCAAAGGTGTGTTCGGAATAAAAGCTAGCGATCAGACTGACGTCGGAAGCACTTTGCTGGCTCTAGGGTCTGACCTAATGGGGTGGTGTGTGTGGACAGTTAGAAAAAGCTGAAATGTCTCCATCTGCTTTGCCCAGAATCATCTCTTGGTGTGTGTGTGCATCTGTGTGAGTGTGCAGAGTGTGGAGATGAGGTGTGTGATAGTGATGAGAAGGGGGATCATCTAAGGTGTGTATGTGTGTGTGTGTGGTGTGTGTGTGTGTGTGTGTGTGTGTGTGTGTTTGTGTGGGATTGTGATAAAAAAACACTTTTTCAACATGATGACAGGCAATTTGCATTTGGGTGGACTAATGAGGGTACACCCAAAATGTGTTTGTCTCTCTCTCTCTCTCTCTCTCTCTCTCTCTCTTTCTTTCTGCGTGTGTGTCTGTGTGTGTGCATGTGTGTCTGTATGTGTGTGTGTGTCTGGAGGTTTGGGTACTTGCCGGCCTTGTTGCCATCGCTGGAGCCGATGATGGTGACGGTGCTCTTGCTGTTGGTCTTGTGGCCCAGAGGAGAGCTGGGTTTGTCTGGGGCCGTTGGCGCCAATGGAACCAATGGAGTGTCTGGGACTGCAGCCGGAGGGGACACCGGTACCAGAGCAGGGGCTGGAGGTCGGCTAATGGGTCCTGTGAGAGCTGGTCCGTTGCTCGTTCTGCCCATGAAGCTTGTTCTACTGGAGGTGCTGGTTGTGCCAGAACTGCTGGGCCAAATGCTCTCACGGGTCCTGCTGGAGGTGCTAAGCCTGTTGGGGCCATTGGTCCAGACAGCCTCATTTGTTCTGCCAGAGGTGCTGATTCGGTTGGAGCTGATGGTCCGGCCGGAGCCGACGGTCCGAACTGGGGTTGGGGCAGAGGTGACTGTCTGAACCACTGCTGTAGAGAGAGAGAGAGAGAGAAAGCAAATAGATAGAGGAAGAAATGGAGGGGTAGAGGGAGAGATAGATGGAGGGAAGAAGACGGAGAGGTGAAGGGAGAGACATACAGAGGGATGGAGGCAGACAGGGATGAAGAAAGAGACAGTGAGAGGGATGCAAAATTACAATTAAATTCCTTCTCAGATAATGAAACCTTTAGGTCTCTTTCAGCTTCCTTGTCTTCATCTATTCATCTATCTATTTTATTTCTCTCAAACAGATATTACATCTGTTTATATTGTTGTATGCTAGCTTTGGCAAAACTACTTTAATGAGGCATGCCAATAGAGCTCCCATTGAATTGAATCTAATTGAATTGAATAACTGAAATGTAGTCAATCAACTGTAATGCACTATGCACTGTAATAGTGTGATGTACTTTATGTGATCATCACATAGCTGGGTCTGAGCATTAACCTTGAATGTTGTCCCTTGACCCCTGCCTCGACCCTGAGATGTGTGAAGAGAAAAGACAACCTAGACACAGAAATGATGGAGAGAGGGTGGAAGGTGTGTGTGTGTGTGTAAGAGACAGAGAAGGAGAGAGAGACAGAGAGAGAAAGAGAGAGAGGGAGAGAGAGAGAAAGAGAGAGAGATAGAGAACTCTCTTCTATGTGCTGTCTGCACAGGTGTCAACATACTCTCACTAGGGGAGTCTGAAGCTGGATGATAATGCCACTCGGAGTCTGTTAGAGACTACCGCACAACGGGTGGCCCCACTACAAGTGCACGCGCGCGCACACACACACACACACACACAAACACAGACAATGCCAAACAAACACACACACCCTTACCAACTGATGTAGCAGGCGGCAGCGGGCAGAACAATAACACACTCCACTGGGCTGTCAGCTCTCAGGCTGAATGAGATGCTGAGACACTGAACCCCCATCAAAAGACCCATCTTAAAACACACACCTACAGAACCACACATACTCACACACACACACACAACGTACATGCACGTACACAAACATACTCACTCACACACTTAAAACCTACCACACACAGACAGACACACACACACACACACACACACACACACACACACACACACACACACAAGTAAAAGTCAGCTCATTTCACTTTTATACGCCCACACACACTAGCCTCCGCTATGCTACCACCACCAGTATTGGTACCGCTATCGTCCACACAGATCATCAGCATTTCCTCCCAATGCCTTGTTGCTGTGGATGGGAGGGGATTATGTGTGGCTATGTGTGGGTGAGCTACACTAGAAAGGAAAACACACACACACACGTAAGCTCAGGAGGGTGCGAGCTATTGTGGCTGCCTATGACACAAATGAAAAAGGAACACATAAATAAACCATGACTGGTAACTAAAGAGAGGAGGAGAAAGATTTTGATCCCAGGGGCACCTGACACACTTCTGGGGCCAGAAGCAGAGGCATTTTCTTCAATACACACACATGCACACGTGCAACGCACGTGCACATGTGCACACACCTGCCCACACCTGCGCATGCTCACACAACACACACACACACAACACACACACACACACACACACACATACACACACACAATCAGACAAGCTATTGAATATCATCAAAAGACATGGGAAATAATAATAAAGAGTCAAGACATTAGAGAGAGATGAAGAGGATGAGGCACTATCAAATATTCACTTTCCAGTTTCCACACCAGCCAGCCAGCCTGTCCGTCTGCCAGGAACAGGGACAGAAAGAAAGAGAGAGAAAAAAAGGATGTTGAATTTCTAAGCTCTTTCAGGAATATTGACGGTGACATTTGGCATGGAATGATTTTCTTTTTCCACTGTGGGTGGAAGGTGACAAAGGGAAACTGTGTATGCGTGTGTGTGAGTGTGTGCGTCTGTGTGTGTGTGTGTATGAGTATGTATGTGGGTTGGTCATATCTTTCATTGTTCTACAGCGGCATTGTGAGCACTGACAAAGAAGCAGAAAGCACAAGAAAGTGTGTGCTGGTAGAATTGAGTGTGTGACGATGTGTGTGCATGAGTGTGTATGTGTGTGTGTGTGTGCGCGGTGTGTGTGTGTGATGAATGAGGACAGGCCTCGGACATGGCAAGTGGAATAAGCCCCAAAGCGACGACTCCACAAGATGACGCCACACACATACCGCCTACAGAAAATTGCTCAGCCCCAACTCATCACCTGGCAAAGGAAGAGGGAGAAAGAGAGAGGAAAAAAGAAACTGACCATGTCAAAATTCCACTTCTCTGGCAAGTAAAAGAATTGTTTGACGACATAGATGAAAGATGGAATTTCGGAGGAACAAACTAACAACTGATTGCGAGAGAAGTCGGTACGTTTTGGTGTGAACCCTCAAAGACTCGACTGGCATGAATCAGTCAATCATGAAGCCAATTCATGCACACGTCTTTGAGGGCAGAGGTTTAGAAGAGCTTAGGGGGGCCATTGGGATTCCTAAACGAGAGAGTTTCACAAGGAGAAAGTGATTGTGGAAGAGGGGCAGTCTTGCACAAGAGCTCAGTGTGGCGCACGTGGGCTTGCGGTATGCGTGAGATCACTCCTCATAAAGTCCTCTTCCAGTCTCACATGACACCAATGCCCCCACCCCCCCCCACACACACACACACACACAAAAAAAAAAACCAGAAAACCGCAACGCTCAAAGCCCTTGATATTTCATCTTAATATAAGACCCTTTAGAAGAACATGCACAAAAACACACACAACACACCTGTCACACACCGTGCTAAGCTAATGCCTCTGCTAAACATGTCGTGCCTACCGTTGAAAGAGGCCAGATTAGTGTGCAGGACAATGTGGCATGGACTGAGACAAAGTAGCCTTCATGCTATTGACCCGTCCACTCACTCAAAAGGTCCCCTTCCCAGGAATCTCTTGACACTTCTCTCACTGATGCTATGACAAACACTCACTCCGCAGAGAGAGAAGAGAGAGAGGTTGATCTCAGTGGCTAGGACAATAGATGACAAGGCACTTAATAATGCACTTAATAATTTAATTTCTCTACACTGCCTTACATTATTGCACTTTCAGCTTAAAATAGTGCAGATTCTATGTTAGCAATAAGCACTCCTTGTTAGTTCTTCATTGTGCTGCAGTTTGAATGTTATCCTCTTTTGTAAGTCGCTTTGGATAAAAGCGTCTGCTAAATGCCTGAATGTAAATGTAAATGACAAGGTATCCAGCTCCTACTTCATAGCTCTTAGTTTTTATATTGCCGGAGGACAGTATACTTCATAGCTCTTTATTTTTACACTGTGTGAAGACACACACACACACACGCGCGCACACACACTCACACACACACGGCAAGGCAAAAAAGTGGTGCACAGTGTGTAGTACACATAACATATGTCCTAATATGCTCATTTATGCTTATGTTTGTAAATTCTGGATAGACTGAGTGCACAATAAACACACACACACACACACACACACACACACACACACACACACACACACACACACACACACACACACACACACAAACAAACTCTAGGGTGCAGGGCAGGAGAGGAGCAGGGGCTGTTCTAATTTAGTTCCCCTTGAGTGAAAACGTGCTTAACCAATCCACTCAGCACAACAATGAACAAAGAGCACCAGGAGGGAAGGCACCCATCACCTGCCATATGGTTCTTATTGCACAGCAAAGCAACACGTGTGCACGTGCACACACACACACATAGACACACACACACACACACTCACCGACGGGCACACAACGACACAGCCATTACACACAGCCATTAACATCCATGCATGTGAGCACACACATATTGAAATACAGAGTTCCTGAGTAAACACACATATGGATGCACACACACACACACACACAAACACAAATGTAAACACACACAAACACAAACGTAAACACAAAAAATCTGCATGTAACACAGTAAAACACTTACTCCACACTTACTCCACACACACACACACACGCACATCGCCTATCTGCTGGTTACGATAGGAATGAGCTCTGGGACTGGGATGAGCTTGTAAAAAGTGCTGCAATAATGCTGATGGAGTGTGTAAGAGAGGGTAAGCGTCCATAAGAGCATGCCAGCCTGTTCCAAACGCTGCCTCTGTCTCTGCCTTTGTTTGGCCAGACAGCGTAGACACACACGAAACTCGTAGAGCTCGCGCCGCCAAAACACCACAGACTTCATCACTCGCAACCTGCGCTCGGGGGAACGAGAAAAAAAACTGTTCACGTTCCCTTAGCGTCCACCACAATTTGCCAAATTGTTGTTTCTGTCAGAGAGGGGTGCTGAGAAAGGAAACAAAAAGAGAAAACACAAAAGATGCTCCTCTGGACTTGTACCCAGACATAAGAGAAGACAAGCAGCAGGATGAGACAGAAGAAAGAAAGAAAAGAAAAAAAAGAAAAGAAAGAAAAGAGAAAAGAGTGTTGACTGTGTGTAGTGTAGTCCTGATGAGGCTGTCCCACTGTCTCATCTCGCCTGTACAAGTAGTACTGCTTTGGTAGTTCTGCTGGTGTCACAGTGCTTCATATAAAGTAGTTCACTCGTTCACGATTCCATATTTGTAAAAGTAAAAACACAAGAGAGCATGTTCATCTAGGCTGCTAAAGCCAGCAGGCAGGCAGGTAGGGAATAAGTTACCAACTAAATAGAAGGTGAAGATGTCACACTTCTCCTAAACTTCCTATATGGTACTTACTGTATGCTTTCATATACAATGACACAAGAGGTGTCCGAACTGTATGTGTAGAGTGAAAGTTCCTCTAGCATCTATAATATGATATACATGTGACATACATACACTAAGTAAGGATGGGTTTGGTTCTCGTGAGATTGGTACCTCACCATCTCATTTGTGATTTGCCAATTCACCTGTGTAAACAAATTCTCTCTGCCTAGCTGTCTGGTTGGGTCAGCTTGGCTGTTTTACCTGTGCAGGTGGTCCCATCCCCCATGGTGCCCAGCGGGCAGCTGCCGCAGGTGTAGGAGCCGAAGTTGTTGAAGCACTGAACGCCAGGGTGGCAGGGGTTCCTCTCACACTCATTTACATCCTCCTGACACGTGGGCCCTGTGCCAGAGAAGAAACAAAAAGAGAGAGAGAGAGAGACAGAGAGAGAGAGAGAGTGAGTGAGAGAGAGAGTGTAAGTAAGTGAGTGAGAGAGTGAGTGATTGAGAGAAAGAGAGCGAGACAGAGAGAGAGAGAAGAGTGCAGTGGTCATTAGCACATAGCAAAGAAGCAGGAATTAATAGCCCCCTCAGCTACCCTTCAGACACATGGAGAGCAGGATGCTGTGTTTATATGCAGCTCTCATTGATCCCTCAATAAACACACACACACACACACACACACACACACACACACACACACACACACACACATAAACACATACCAAGTCCTAGTAGCTGAGAAGACTTCACACTCAGAGAGAAAACAGCATGAGCAAAAGAGAGAAAGGGAAGAGATGGAAAAGGGGAAGGATGGAATGAAGGAGGAAAAAAAAGCCGCCATGTGCATGTGTGTGTGAAGAGAGGCAGAAATAGACTGAAGAGGCAGAAAGACTGTTGAATATGTTTGCATATATGTGTTTGCGCAAGAGTATGTGTGTGTGTGTGTGTTTATGTGCAATGTGTGTGTTTGTGAGTGAGAGAGATGGATAGATGGAGTGCTTGTGCCAGCTGAAACTATACCAATAATAGACCTGAGAGCTATGAGTAAACTCAACTCCTTCCTTAATCAAACCTAATAGCTATAATCTACATATCTGCTTGTATTCCAACACACAACATTGCATACAGATCGCAATTACGGCTCTTCCAACATGAATTCAGGCTTGCTGCTTGCCAGCTTCTCATTTAACTTAGCCTGAGGTGATGCAGTCTCCATTAGATCTGGTTACGATGTACAAACAACAGACTCTTATTAAATACATTGTGAACTGTAGACTCCACTCATCGTGATGAACTGGAGTCGTCTTGTCATTATTTTCTACTGTAGCGCTGGTCCAGTTTTGTTTGTCTTGCTTCACTCGGGGAACGATCTGTTTTTTGTATTCAGGGTATGTGTGTATGTGTGTGTGTGTGTGTGTGTGTGTGTGTGTGTGTGTGTGTTTGGCTCCTCTGAGCAGTGTGTCAAGGGCAGCCTGTGGCTGATTGCTAAAACATGTGCAGTCAAGATGTGCTCCCCGCACCCGCGAGATTTAGGGAACAGCAGCACCAAATGCACCAACGCACCAGCGGCATCTTGGACAGAGGGAACACGATTCAACTGATTTTCAATTAAAACATGTATTTAAAATGCAAAATCTTTGACACATGCGCTTGCAAACACACAAACAGACAGACACACACACACACACATACACACAAGCACAAATGCTGCCACAAGAATAATAAAAAAAACAAATGCACATAAACAAGCACGCACATTCACACATAGACACAGACACACACACACACACCACACACACACGCGCGTGGAAAGGGAGTGCATCAGATGCCTAGAACACAAACAGAATCAAATAAGACAGAGCTCCTGAGACTGACCAAGCTCATCCATCCAGGCAAGTCCATTCAATCTTTGATAAGCCATAGTTGATGTTTCTAAGGGCCAAGGCCAAAGTAAACTGTGTTTACTTGATTCCCTGTGAAGCTCAGCTTAAGTTCTCCTCTTCTGTTTGTATGGTGGGCTAGCACTGCACTTCCCAGTCCACACACATCACAAATCTCCCTCATGGGCACCAATCTGTACAGACGCCTCTGAACACAAACTTCAGTTCCGAGCGGCACAAGAGAGAAAAAAAAAAAAAAACAGAGTATAGAATCTTGGTGTGGTCCTTTCTCGTTGCTGTGCTGTTTCATTGACAGTAATTGTGAGCTGCTCAGAGAATCAGTTAAGACCAAAACAAAAGAGATCTGAGTTGCTGTTGCTTCTGTTTCTCGTTGATGCTGTTTGACAAAGCCCCCAGGGTCTCACCAGCATCAAGAAACAGGCTGTATGGATGGGCTATAGTGAGATAGAGACAGCAGAAGGGAGGGAGGTAGAGGAATGAAAATTGAGAGAGAGAAAGAGGAAGATGAGATAGGACTCAGGCAACATATAAAAATCTCTATAAATCGATAAAGTTGATAAACAGGGAGCAATGGTTGGGTTGTAGCTTGTGTGAAAGAGAAAAAAAAAGCCTACAGGGCTAACATAGTGGATAGACTATAACTTAAACAGAAAGAGAGAGACAGTGAGAGAGAGAGAGAGAGAGAGAGAGAGAGAGAGAGATGCTGTGTAGTAAGAACAAGGGCCTCTGATGGAAAACTCATCCTTGTATGAGTCACCCTCGACCACCCTCCACCTCCCTCCCCAAATAGCTTTTCCACTTCCGGAAGTTTCTCTCCTCCTTCCTCTGTCTACTTCAGAGGTCCGATCATGCAAAACAGCCAAAAAAAGTGTGTGTTCACTCTCCAGAGGTGTCTCTGTTTCCTCCCCTCCTCCTCTTTTTTCCCTTGATTCCTCTCTCTCTCGCTCTCTATTTTTTCATTGATCCCTCTCTGTTTTCATCCCCACTCTCATGTCCTCTCTCTCTCCTCCTTTCACTTGGTTCATTCCTTTTATTCTTTCTATTCTGCGGTAGTTAATCCAAGCTAACAGTGAATGTTTACATACCATAGATTTATGTATCCTGCCCTGATAATCTCCATCCTGAAAATACAAATTCTCCTCATTCAATGACAGTGCACACAGCGAGAAAACTACAAATCGGTATGTACTGTATTTCACAACACTTGCTGGATACCACATGGAAACAAACATCTCTTATGTCTTTTCACAGTTGAAATGGAACACAATGTTTCTACTCAAGCCATTCACCACCACCGACGGGATTGATTTCGTCTGCTTAAGAGGAGAGAGATGAGAAAATGTGTTCTTGTCATTAGAAAGTTGCTCATAAAACAATGGGGGTAAGACCTGACGGGGATTCTATTACCAGAACTCAGAATTCCCAGCTTAGAACATGAGGTTAGCTTTGAGGTTAGAGGAATGTGGTTCATTCTCTGATTAACGGCCAACCGCCACAGAGCGGTCAGCACCTCGTGATTTAATCACTGGTGTCAACTTCATCCTTTCTCCCCCTGTCAGGACCTGAGTTACCTGCTTCCAAATATTGGGATCTGATGAAGTTTGCGGTTGTGGGACTCAGTGAATTTATTCTGCACCATTGCAGAACGCTCCAGCGATTTGTAAGAGAATAACACACCCAGTCAGTCAGTCAGCCCTGGAGTGGGCAACTGATTGAATCAAAGAGGATGTAGACAGGCACCAGGGTAACAGAGCAGGGGGGGCTCGTTCTGTCTGTCTACTTGCTTGACTGTCTTACTGCCTGCCTGTCTACTTTCTGTCTGTCATGTGTCTTGATCCACATAGCTAGAGTTTAGAGCAGGATACCAGCTGTGAGGTTTTAGCTCTGCAGAAGGAGAGTATGAGCCATGGCTGTATCAGATTGCTCAGGTGTATTATGGGAATTGTGCAACTGTGTGTGTGTGTGTCTGTGTGTGTGTACATGTGTGTACATGTATGCTTCAGTCCTAAAGAGCATTAACCTAGACTCTCATTGCGTGTGTGTGTGTGCATATGTGTGTGACTATGTATCTATGTGTATGTACAAGTATGTATGCTTGAGTGAAATAGCACTGTATGTGTGTGCATGTGTAAGTGGGCAGCAGTGTGTGTCTGTGTGTGTGTGTGTGTTGGACAACATCCACCTCTTAATCCAGGAGCACACTGGCACAAGAAGCCGTCCACGGTGTTCACACATGTTCCACTCCCACAAGGGTCCGACAAACACTCGTCGACGTCCTGCTCACAATGGTCACCACGGAAACCTGCTGTGCACACACACAGGTACTCCCCACTGCCAGGGGGAAAATTGATGTCGGTCACACACGTTCCACCATTCAGACAGCCACAGGGCCTCACCGTCACCTGCAGATAGGGACAAGAGATGGAGAGAGGCATCGGCAGAGAGAGAGAGAGGAAGGGGAGGGAGAAGAGAGAGAGGGGGAGAGAGACAAAATGAAACTCTGCTGGTGGTATTCAATAGCCCCTGCCTACGAAGGGTTGATGACAAACTGCTGCTCAGTTGCAAAGTCAGACAACAGTCACAGGAACTAAACACTTCAGAGGCACACCATCAGATCATCAACTTAACACTGAGTAACCTCTCACTGACATCCAACCCAAATGTTATGGATTTTGATTTATTCATGGTTCAGGGCATTTCTTTCAAAATTCACTTTTTTGTGAGAGGAGAAATCTGTTCTTTCACCTATTCCCCGGAACATCAGGCTCTTGTTCTTCAAAGATGCAGGAAAACTAATCCATGAAGCTATCAGTACTGCAACTGACTTATGCTGTTGCAATGTCTTATTTGATGTTCATGTTGACTCAAGTCTCAAGATCACCCTTACAGACGAACAGATTTAAACGGCAAGTTTGCAAAGGTTTAGGGGTGTCCTGCTGTCAAAATCAGGAGTGCATGAGGGCTTGGGCTTCAAAGCACATGATTCAGATTTAATTCCAGCAAAACCCTGCTCAGCTGCCAAATCTAAGTTCATCTCAATTACTTTCTTCTGAACCTGTTCTCTGCCCTTCCATCCTTCTCTGGACCAACTTGAAACAGGCGCCAATAGCGGAAATCACCTGCTCTACTCCTTCTTCTTCCTCTACTCCTCTCTTCTCCTCTCTAGCAGTCTCTCTCGATGTCAGGGCTTTATGACTGGTGAGTGGCGAGGCGCTCACCTCTGAGACCTGACCCCAACTTTTAGCCTCCTGCTCAGCCTAGGAAATAGTGCAACAGCACACAGAAGAAAAAAAAAAAAGAAAAACAGAACAGGGCCAGATGCTTTGACTCCATCTGGGCTCCAGAGGAAAGGTGTGTTATGCTAGGCCTGCTGATACGGCTCACTGACAGGGAACTGTGTGTGTGTGTGTGTGTGTGTGTGTGTGTGTGAGAGAGAGTAAGCTGTGGAGGTTGTGGGGGCAAGAGAGAGGGGTCGCTCGGGAGGTGTTGTTGCCACCTGTTTGTGATTTTGACCCTCCCCCTTGGGTTGCCAGGCACATCCGTCTGGCCCACTGAACCTCAGTGGGAATCAGGCTTATCATAATGAGTGCTTTTAAAGCCTCTAATCAAAGCTAGTTCTCATGGGTACTCCTAGAGCTGTGACCCCCTGCCTGGCACAAGCACTTTCAAGTGAGGGCTTCCAGACTGCAGTAAAAAAAAACCTGTGAAAACTCAACTAATAATAGAACTCAACTGCGATAGAATCCAGCCAAAGATGTTTAATATTGACCGTTTCAACCCTCTCTGAGCGGTGCCACATTTTCTCTTAGATACTCAATGACTCTGGAAGGCACAAAATTTAAACCAGATTTATACCAGAAGAAGTTGCGGTTTTTGGATAGTTTCAGAGATCAGAATCACCACCTGAGACATTGTTTGACATACACACACACACACACACACACACACAATGATCTAGCTTCTTAATGACGTGTCTCAGGGCGCCGTCTCAGGATTGATAGGGGCCGTACCAGACCTTGGGTGATGGGTCATATACCAGACCTTGGGTGATGGGTCGTTGCAAATTAGCGAAAATTGTGTGTGTCTGTGTGTGTGTGTGTGTGGGTCTGCGTGTGTGACTGTGTGTATGTCTGTGTCTTTTGTAAGTAGTTTTGGATAAAAAGATCTGCTAAACGCATACATATAAAATGTATGTGTATGTGTGTGTGTGTGTGTGTGTGTGTGTGTGTGTGTGTGTGTGCATGCCCTGCTCAACAGGTCTCCTATTCTAGTGCAAACAAAACAAAACAAATTCAAACGTTTCAGTGGCTCAGCTCCACCAACTCCTGGCTTTTCAATCAGTGTTTCTTGTTCCCCCTAAACACATGTTGTCTACACACAGCCATGTTGGCATTCTAGCCTTTACACAATCACCCTTAGGTTTCCTCTCAAGTCAGTCCAAATGACAAGTGATTGGAATTCTAGTGTCTGATTTAGCTTAGCCAGTGACAGTACCAGTCCAGAGGAGCAGCGGTGTCTCGTGTGTGTGTGTGTGTGTGTTTGTGTATGTGTGTGTGTGTGTGTGTTTGAAAGACAAACTCTCAAGCCAGACAGCTACAAGGAGATGGCTCATGTCAGCCTCAGAGGATTAATACTGTACTACAAACAGCCAAAGGAAGCAATGATGAATGTGTCTGTTGACTAAAATCATTTTCATGGTGTGTGTGTGTGTGCGCACGCACGTGCACTTGTGAATGTGCGTATGTGTGTGTGTGTGTGTGTGTGCTTATATGCCTGTGTGTGTATATAAATATCCACATGTGTGTCTGTGCACATGCATGTTTGTGTGTGTGCTTATGTGCCTGTGTATATTTAAATGTGTATATGCGTGTGTGTGTGGATGCATGCGTATGTGTGTGTGTGTGTGTGTGTGTGTGTGTGTGTGCGCGAGGGACAGTCCCTGCAGTGCTTGCTTCCTGAATGCAACACCTAGACAGTGTGTTTCCATAAACATCTTTTACGAGCGTATGCCACTCCCCAACCCATTCTCCACTCTGCTCTCCTCTCTTGTCCTCTCCATTCTTCCACTTCTTCTTTCTCTAACCTCTCTTCTTTCTCTTCCTCTATCTCCCCCTCCTTCTATGCCCTCTCTATTCTCTCCATCCTCTCTTTGCTCATTACACTCACGCACTTCCATTATTATATTCTGCATTATTCATTCCATATAATACCATATTCACATTCCATATTCGTCTTTTCCATCCATCTCTATTGGTCTCCTTCTTCTATTCTTCTCCATGCCTATTGTATTCTATCTCTTTTTCTATTCTTCTTCTTGTCTATTCTATTCTATTTCTTCTTGTCCAGTCCTTTTATTTTCTCCTTCATGATCTCAGTTGCCATTTCTCCTCTCTACTTCTCATCACTGTCCTTCATTCCTTTCTGGTTTCCCTTTTCAGGCTTTTACCTCTATCCATCTATCTATCTATCTATCTATTTTACTGTTACTCTCTCTCTCTCTCTGTCCACTCTCTCACCTGCACGGTGTGGCTGCTCTGTGCGTTGCACTCGTCCGACACTGTAAATCTGAACGTCTGCGTCTCGTCCAAATGCACTTTCCAGATAAGGAGGCCGGCTGGGGAGAGCGAGGCCTGAGCGGGACCCCCCTCCAGCAGGAAGAGCAGAGCCGAGCCCTCAGGGTCCGACGCCGTCAGTTGATACACAAAGTTTTCCCCCACAAAGGTCCGCAGGCCTGAGACTGGCTCATGGAAGGTCGGGGCCTGATTAACTGCAAAACCAGAGAGCAGGGAGTCAGTTATTTGTGTGTGTGTGTGTGTGTGTGTGTGTGTGTGTGTACATATAAAGCAACAGCAGGCAACAACTGCACATACATGAACTCTGGAATAGTGAGTGAGCCTGTCATGACCCAAGCTGAGGTAGACAGTAACCAAGACACACACACACACACACACACAAACACTGATAACACATGGTTACACACACTGATCACACACGGTTAGCCTGAGGGTTTCGGTTTCAGACAGCAAATTTACAGTACAGGTTGTGATTTGTTCAAATGCTAATCTTCCCACAACTGACATTCACTGCAATTACAGGGGCAGCCTATGGTCCACTGTTCTCTTATGGTGATTGGCTTCCAGAGAGAAAATCACTCTCCAGCCTGAGATAAGGTAGCTATTGATAACGAGTCAGGAGAGGTGTTAGAAAAGCACACACACACCCACACACACACACACACACACACCTAGACCACAACCTGACCGCCTGTTCAATGGCCTAACCTGGGCCTACTGTGGAGGTCCTGGCTGTGAAAATGATCACAAGCTGATTGGAGTATTCAACTTAAGCAATTAACCCTAGGAGGCTGGTAGTAGGTTCCATGGATTTCAGAACAGCTGAGAGTCATTGCTAGACACAGCAGACTGGATTGCTTTCCAAAATGGCAACTGCATTTACAGAGCTTGGCTTGGTTCCACTGAATGAAGACATGGCAATGGGAAGTATAATGATTTATTCATAAATAATTCATATTTCCACTGGATGAGATATATATATATATATAGATAGATAGATAGATAGATAGATATAAATAGATAGATAGATAGATAGATAGATAGATAAAAAGATAGATAGATAGATGCCAAGCAATACAGAGATGCAGTTACTCTAGCTGTTGTATCAATTTACAGCGTAGTAATATTGAATGACCTGCAGTCAAATTGAATGGTTACACTGAGTTTTACAATGGCATCACACTCGATTCAGCTAGTCATAATCAAGAACTGTTCAGAGAAGTGAAATAATGAGGGGAGGGGACGACAGGGTCGTAGTATTAGGCCTTCATGTTGTTCAACAGTGCAACTGTTTTTCTCCAGCTGTGACTGGCCAGAATAGCTGAAATGAACAAATGTGATCAAACTGGGCTAAACTGAGCTATTCTCCAATCATTTCAAACACTTCCCTTTTTCCTTTTAAATAATCATGCATGTCACTAACGATAGCACACACACACACACACACACACACACACACACACACACACACACACACACACACACACACACACACACACACACACACACACAATCTGCTGAATTATCAGTGGCTTAGCAGGCTTTGGTTTCATTGTCATGTGAGAGTTCAGATGTGAGCTGCAGCTTTTTCATCTTCCCTTGGTCAAGGTAACATGATGCCAGACAACAACGTGCAATGTGTGCAGTGTGACAAAGGAAGATGACATCAC
>PYXC01001082.1:417500-540000 GCA_015244755.2 Tenualosa ilisha
AGTGTATGCATATGTGTGTGTGTGTGTGTGTGTGTGTGTGTATGTATGTGTGTCTGTTTGTGTGTGTGCGTGCGTGCATTGTGTGTGTGTGTGTGTGTGTGTGTGTGTACTAATGAGCACACTGTATACTTCTGAAAGGCTAGGGGGAGAGAGAGAGACTAACTTAAACTCTGTTGTTGTTTGTTGTTCTTGTGATGTTAGGCTTGCGCTGTGCTCCACTAACTGGAAAGCAATATCTGGCAGGCACAGCTTTTGGCTCTCAGTGCTGGAGATAACTATGCAATTTGCTGTAGAAATATTCAGATGAGTCCTGCCTGTGTGTGTGTGTTTGCGTGAATGCACAAGTGTGTATGTGTGTAATGTGTGTGTGTGTGTGTGTGTGTGTGTGTGTGTGTGTGTGTGTGTGTGTGTGTGTGTGTGTTCTGTTACCTTTAATTTGCAGAGCCCTGTGGGAGAGGGAGAACATTGCTGACACACCCCATCATACAGGGTCAATACCTTTGGCTCACTGTACTGACTGCCATCATTTGTGACCTAATGAGAGAGAGGGGAGAAAGAGAGAGACAGAGAGAGAAAGAGAGGGGGGATAGGGAGGAATTGAGAGGGAGGATGTGAGTCTGTAAAAAATGGTAGCTAGTGTGTGTGTGTATGTGTGTTTGTGTGTGTGTGCAGTTTCTTCATACCACAGTGCTATAAAATAAAGTATCATTATATTGTAATATCATTGTGACTGGGGCTCAATATTTGTACATACAAATATCTAGGAAGAAACATAAAATACAATTAATATGCAGCTGATACTCATCAATGTTTAGCAAAGCAGTTTAAAGTTGATTAAATCAGGATTATGAAATACTAATCATCAGAGATAAATGACTGTAATGCCCTCTCTCATGTCGCTGATGTGATGTGTGAAGAGATCTAATCTGTGTCTCTATGTGTCCTGCTGTGGTTGGGGTTTGGTCCCTAAAGCTTTGATAGACTAATACTTACAGCGGATGTAATCAGACCCCCCCAGTTTAAATACTCTCCATGTGGCTGTCTTCCTCTTAGGCCCTCCATTGTGGCTCTGCCGGCTCTGGCATTGGGCTAACCTTCAGCATCTGCCACCCATGGTTCTCCTCTACTAATACTCATAACTCCCAACAGCAGTAGCAACAGCAAGGCTTAAACTGGTGAAATCTGGCCATGCATACAGCTCTGTATGTACTCTAGGGTCCAAATACATGCCAGAGGTGTCTATATGTGATGATCATTCAATTATTCATTCATTCATTCATACAGTGAATCATACATTCATTAGTCATTTATGGATTCTGCCATAATGGATGCAGATAGTATAGAGAAACAGTGTAGAAGTCTGTGATATATGTGACTATGTGATGACACAGTCAGTATATGAGGTAGTAGATGATACAGTATACAGCAGCCTATACAGGGTTCAGGCTTTCAAAGTTTAATTATGTTTCAAAGCTTTGAATATCTCAAATTTATTTGAATGCAGCCAAAACCGTTTATGAGTAACGCAAGGAATTTGACATAAAAGTACCATTTTGTGTTGCTTTTGAAAAGGAACTACTATTCTGTTTTGCCTTTGTGTTAAGTTTCTCTTTGTCATAGTAGAGGAACAAATTGTGACTCTTCCCCAGTCAATTTAATGACGTGTAGAATTGGAGCATCGGAGTGAAGAGAATGAATACAGAATGATCTGGAATTTGCTCTTTTCTATTCTAATTCCACAGGGCTACTGTCGTGCTGTCGTAAACACATCATGCTATCTTTATGACCGGGCTGTGATTGATAGTTGTTCCGCTGCTTTCTTTCAAAGTGCGACATCCATGTTACTGTGTGGATTTAACATTTCTCCACATGCACCATTGCCTCTGCCTTGGAATAAGGCCGATTGTCAGACATAAATTTACTGAGCTGGCAGAGTCATTGTCCTGTTGGAAATGCAGTGACTGTGAAGAAGTGTACTCCACACTGTAGGAGTCATCCCATCTTCCTGCTAGCCTGATGCAAGGATGATGTGCTGGCAGAGCTGGCTGGAGTTGAAAGGATAGGCCCAGGGTCAGACTGGGAACAAAATTCATGCCTGGCAATTGTTGTCTTGACCGGCCCCAAGTCAACGACCCCCCAAACACACACACACACACACACACACACACGCATAAACTCACGCACAAACCCAGCTTGACTTGTTCCACACACTGTTTAGTGCTTGTCCTCTATTCGACCCGTGGGTGTAGCTGCATCAAAGACAATGTTCACTTTCTGGAGAGAAAGTAAAACTAAACTTTGTGCCTCTCTGTCAGCCAGACGCTCAACGGTTGAATGGAGGCCTACTTGAATTTTCTCCTTCATGCATATGAAAAGCAGTTTAATCCATTTTGTTTTATTTGTCAAAATACAGTTATTCAAAGTAAACTGAATTGTAGTGCTGATTTGCATAGTGAGTATTATTGCACATCACACAACTCTGCGCATCAGTCTCTCAAAAGTTGACTGTAGGCCTATTAATCTTTTTTACACCATGGAATGTGGTTCAGTCAATCTTAGTTCAAGCCAATCTGAACGTTATACATAAGCCTTCTGAATTATTAATGCTCAATGTTTTCAAACTGCAGGACTATGCGTTATATGCCAATGGCAATCGCAGATATGGTTTCCATAGTTTATGTTGTAGGCAATATGCTAAACAGTGCAGTGCGCACATTTTAACTTTAGAGTGAAAAATGTGTGTACTGCTTTTCTTTTTTGGAAGACTGCGCTGCAATAAGTTTTCATTATTGTTAATTACCCATGAATACTGAGTGGTCTAGAGAGGGCAATTGTGTGTTACGTCTGCAAAAATGCCCTTCCCTGCAGGATCAATGAGTCAAGATGTTCTCCTGTCACTCTCTCTCTCTCACTGCATCTTTCACTTGTTCTATTTTTCACTCACAAAGAGTTGCGGCACAGCGTAGTGGGTGGTTAACACAGCCTAACTTATGATGTCAGGGAGCAGCCATTAAAATCCTGGAGGAAGCGTGGCATTATCAAGGCAGATTTGGTCTGGTTTTAAACAATAACTTAGGCTGTATCAAAAGAGCAGGATGGCTGTCTGTCTGCTGCAGGTGTTCACTATTCACTTTGCCACTTTCGCACTCATCCATCACAACTCCTTACTTTCTTGCTCGTTGAGAGCACAATTCACAATATCACTGTGCATATTATAATAGAAAATGTACTTACTTATCATTTTACTTAAATAGTAGTGCCGATGTCCTAATCCAACATCATCCAAACTTTAGTCTGATAATTCTCTAGAGAAACAAGGTCGGTGATAGCACTGCTGACAATCGTTGAACATTAGGTGAATAAAGAATTTAAGCCTAGGGTCACTGTTGGCAAATGTGGCTATACTAGGCTATGCTATTATATTTTCCACTAGGGCATGATCACCTGTAGGCTTAACCACTGTATAAGTGTATCACATTTGCTGTAGCGATTCTTGCACGTTTTCTGTCCTCTTTCTTTTTGGCCTGACACTAAGTGGATAGGCCGATAAATACATTTGAAAGGGGAGGAGGGGATGACGGTACACATGCTTAGATGGCCTGTGTGGATCGCCTTTTTGTGGTTGTGTGACCCCTCATCTAATTGGATGTGCCAACACGGGCTGCTCTACAACAGAGAATTTTGAAATAGACCTTCTGGTACACCAAAACTTCCACAAAAGTTGTGGTGCATATGGACCGGCCCACTGGGCGTTTGCCCGATTCTCCAGATTGCCAGTCCAAGCCTGGCTAGGCCTTCCTACAGTTAGCTTCAGTTAAGCATTGCGTGGGCAACACAGACAAGTAGACTGCCAAGGAATTGACAGACAGACAGACAGAGACAGATACACACCTACACACACACACACACACACACATACACACACATAGAATGAAGGACAGAAGGATGGGTTGATACCTGAATTTTCCAACGGGCGTATGGCCTGTCATCCACGGTGAAGTCTATGGAGTCCTCCGCCATACTGGTGAGGGCTGGAACATCACAGTCCACCGCCTTGGAGCTCAGGAAGGTAGCTTTCGTCTGTGTTTTCTCCCCTGGAATCCACTCTCCGTTCATATACTAGATAGATAGATAGATACATAGATAGATACATAGATAGAAGTTTAGAGAACAGCATTCGGTCCCATGTGAGCACACAAAAAGCCAACCTCCCTCCCACCCCAGGCTACTGTTCGTGTCCATTGTCCTGGTCTCCCCCAGCACTATGTCAGGATAATTGCATGACACAATAAATTCTCGGGGGCTCTAAATGTGATAGAGGGCTGACGAGTCATTACACACACAGGGTGTCTTAAATTATTCAGGGTCTGTAATCCCAGTGCCAACATTTTGTGAAGCGAAAGGTTTTTCTTTCTGTCTTTCTTTCTTTCTTTCTTTCTTTCCTTTCAAGGACGTTTAATGCCACCTCATGATAGATTCATGGCCATGCGCCACACAAGGCGAAGAGGAATTGTGTAATCATCAAATCAATTCTCTTTTACTTTGCATCAATGCACAATTTAAAGAAATATACACACGGAGCTCATCGCGAAGGTCCTTGATGAATATTTCTCCAAGTCTTATTTATGTATTCCTGAAAATGAGAGTATAAATCAACAGCTTTCACATACTCAGGCTTTTATGCATGAGAAAGTAAGGGAAAAAAACAAAAGGGAAAAAAGAGAATGTCAAAGGCATTTCCTTTACACCGAATGGCTGTCCTCTGTGGGCAAATGGACGCTGAGAAGCAAAGGGGATTGTCGGAGAGAGGAAAAACACTGACAAACGATCCCTGCTAGTATTTTTTTTTTAATTGAAAGTAGATGATTCTCTGGGGGATGTGGACTTTAATTCCAAACAGACACAGTGGAGGAGATGGAGGGGGCGGACAGAACGTGAGTCTCGCTCATAATCATTTTTTTCTAAGAGAGAAGGAAGGAAGGGAGAGAGAGAGAGGGAGAGAGAGGGAGGGAGAATGAAGGAAGGTGGATAAAGTACAGGCTCTCGCCGGGACACCCCTCTTCTCAGCAATCCCCCTGCTCCCACGAGGCCAGTGGGGAAAATGCATGTCAGTGTGTGGTGGCACATTAAACCAGCTAAATGGCTTATCTCACAGCATCAGTTAACAGCTCCGCAATGACTGCTTGACTACTAAAACCCAAACACACAAACACACACAACAACCACTCACAACCACATAAATACACCCCACATACACATGAATGTCTGCGTGCTCGCACACACACGCACGCACACACACACACACACACCAACGACCACATAAATACATCACCCACATATACCACACGTACAGCACACAGCATTAAGACCAGATGAAGGATGTAGCTCTAACATATAAAGGGGAGCCCTGCTGTTCTGATCTATAGGATTTGTTTTTCTTTAGCATCAATATAGCATCTATAATCAAACGACTCAGACTCCTCCGCTGCTTTAAATATGCATTAGGACAGATGGCAGGTACATATTAAAGCCTGCCTTGGAACGACCAATAAAATCTGCTTAATGGAATACTTTACTTCGCAGTTGAAGCAGAGGCAATATCGTCAGCCAGAGGACTGTCGTCGCGTGGAGCGCAAGCTACATAAAAGGCCTGGGTATTCTAAACACAAATTAGGGACAGACTATAGTCAAAGTCATTTAAGTCACAACATAGTAGATTAAACGGGATGTTTGTAAGATGGAAACTAGTGCCTCATTTGATCACACAAACACCATCTCGACTCCAGCACAGTTTAGGAATAGACCCTAGCAAAACCAACTCCTCTTATGATGTGCAAGAGAGTATTGTGCTATTGGCTGTGACTGAAGGTGGTAAGAAAGGTATTTCTACAAGGGGAAACATGTCAGAGGTGAGGTAGTCCCATACACCACCCAACCTGCATTCCGACAGAAAAAGCCAAAACAGTATTATTTCAACTGGAGACCATGAAGCGTTAATGAAATTCAGGGCCATCAGGTATAGTAACCATAAGGCAACGTGAAGCAGCATGTAACAAAGTTACATAAAGTAACACATAAAGTAACAAGTGGTGTGTGACATGTGAATCAGTCTGTATGAGGCATTCGAATGAGTTGTCACCTATCCACTAGGTTCAACTAGTTCATCATGATGGTAGAAGTGATGCTCTATTCAACACTGATGGGTTTGTCTTAGCCATGAGTTTAGTGGTGTGGTCAGTAGAGGGGTGGGGTCTATCTTACTATGGCTTTGGTGGTCTGGTCAGCTAGAGGTTTGTTTTGTCGCTCAGGCATCCGTTCCCAAAATAGCTGCTAACAGTTAGCAGCTTAGGTGCATGGCAAATTTATGCCAGCACAAGGGGAAATTAATCCAGGTTTAGTACCAAGTTTGGTGCTGTGGTTAGCGGAGAGGCTTTGTGTTACCATGAGTTTGGTGGTGTGACAGCTGAGGTTGGGTGAGTCGAGGAAGCCCAGGCCGAAGACTCGCACGCTGCTGCAGTCAAAAGCCCTGAAGTCGCACAGGCCGCTATTCTCTAGGTCCGTCAACTCTACCATCTGACCTGCAGAAGGGAGGAAAGAGAAGAGAGAGAGAGAGAGAGAGCAGTTGGAAAAGGCTTAAAACTCTTTTCTCCAACCATTCACACACACACACACACACAGTCTCAAGGTTAGATCACTATGACTTGAAAGAAATGGGGAGAGAGAGAGAGAGATCTGTATTCTGAATTTTCTGTCTCAATGTTTCTGTGTTCTCTTGTATTCTCTACTTTGGCAGCACTATATTCCTGTAAACGGCCATGCCTATAAAGCCTAGTGAACTGAATAGAGAGAGATATGAGAGAGAGAGAGAGAGAGAGATAAACAGAAAGGCAGTATGAAGAAGCCAGGAAGAGGAAAAGAATGAAAGGGTGGTTGAAAGCGATGTGGCAGAAAGAGAGAGAATTCTAGAGAAGTAAGGCAAAGAGACAGAGGTTAGGAGAGAGAGAGAGAGTAAGAGAGTGAGAGTTTCATCATTAACACACATCCTCAAACACACACACACACACACACACACACCTACTGTCAAAGAGATCAAATCCTAATGAGACCCGCTCTCTTGTTGAAACAAAAAAGATGAAGAACAGAAAAGAAAGTAGAAGAATGAAGAGAAAAGATCTCTGGTGAGATTTCTGCTCTCTGGGTAATTATTACGCCCCTACACCTCTCAGCCTGCTGCTTTCACCCTCTGTCTGCAGTCTTCCACACTGAATACTGAACATCACACACACACACACACACACACAGACACAGACAGACACACATTACACAAATAACGGGTCTTTCTGGGAGCCTCAATTACAGACGCACACAATGGATGTTAGCGTTGTCGCCTGACAAACACATCCCTGAAAGGGGATTACAGAAGCACCTCAACTGGAAGCAGACTGGGCTAAAAGACAAAAGGCAGCATTGTGACATGGGAAGACAGCATTCACAAAGAGGGAGAAAGAGGGAGAAATGTGTTATCCCTTCTCGGGCATGAAAAACCAGGGAAAATAAGAAGACACTAGAGGGAAATAGATTAAGCGCCCAGATAAGATAATAGGAGACACATTATATAGTCAAGCAGTTATAGGCTGTGATTCAAGGGTATCATAGCATAATGCGATACAGGGTGGGGTGGAGTGGGGTATGGTAGGGGAAGAAGGTCAGTGTTGTGCTACTGCCCTTTACTGTCCAAAAAATCTAAATGTGAGCAAATGCAAAGATGCAATGCATTAAAACACGGCACTGGGCACATAGCTACACAAACAAACAGCATGTATGACAAAACTCAAAGCCATAAATCACAAGCTTGTTTTCAGAAAGGAGGGAGGACCAGAACTGACCTTGCATATGTCTCCAGGAGACCATTAGCGCTAGAACTGGATGACATGGAGCAATTAGCGAAGGAATTCTGCATTTTCTCCATAATTGGGTTTTCTATCTCTCTCTCTCTCTCTTTCTCTCTCTCTTTCTGTCTCCATCAAGTTTGCATTATGCACTGTGCAAATGAGACCTCAAACAGAGGTTGCTATGGTTTGTGTGTAAAAAGAAAAAAAAAATTAAAATACGGATCGGATGCAGAAGCACCAGCAAGCGCATGCTGCCTGCCATATCTGGCCCTCCTTAAATCAGCCATTTTATTTTCAAATGTGCTTCCAGACCGGCTACTCCTGATCTCCTCGGAGACAATGCCACACTATTCATATCTCTGCTTTCAGAAGCGCATCCAAGCACTAGGCCCTATACTTGCTAACAGTATGTAAAAATATGCTCAAATGTGTCATTAAAAATGAAAACAGATAAACAAATAAATAAATAAATTGTGGGGCATGCTTACATGTGATGCCAAGATAGAAGTAAAAAAAAAGAGGAAACAACACTTAAAGAGATGACAACTTGTTTTAGAAGTGCGACACAAAGTAGCCTAGTCCCTATCCTCCCAAGAAGATTTATTCTTATCCTGTCCAAAGTCTGCCAGCTGGCTTTTGTTCAACTTTCCTGTGACAGATAAAAAGCATGGAAATGAGCCTATTGTTAAGTCTAGATCCTAAGATTGCTTGGCTGCCGCTTGTCGGCCGTGTCAGAATGCATTTTAGCGGCGTGCCGAAAACCGTTTTTAACTCGATACGGCGCTCTGTAGGACAGTGCGAGGCAGAGGGGGTAAAACGATTATGTTCGGATAAAATATTTAAACCCACCCACCAGCTGGCACTGTCAAAACAAACCTGGTCTGACATCACACAAGCACGGCTATATCTAAAAGCATAACAATAATGTCTACCTGCCTGTCTGGCGAAACACTCCCTCTACCACAGACACCTCTCACAAATAATATTACATTTACATTCATTTTCATAGTGGGCCCTTTTGTTAAGGTCCGTCCCGCAGTCCAGGAAGGATCCGCAGTGAAATCAGAGTAATCTTAGCCCAGAGGAAATGACTAGTATCAGCGAGGGGCAGAAACTGGTATCTGGGACCAGCAGGGCCATCATAAACAGTATCATTATCTCCGTTAGCTGGAGAACAGCAGGGCCTGTTAATAACAGAGCAAGGGAGAAGGCATCTACCTAGGAAGTGGAAGAGAGGGCTATTTTCTCCCATGGTGCAGGCCACTATAACTGCCCCTATCACCCATGGAGAGGGCATTGAAAAACAACGGCCACCAGGGGCAGAGGAACAAACACACCCACACAGCCAACCTGCCAATTTACTAGAAAAAAAAAAATTACGAATAAAAAGCAGGTGACTCAGCAATGGCCATCTGCCTAAGTTACATTCAGACAAGCCCTGTATCAGCTGCTGGAAGTAGAATGCACAGCCAATAAGACTCTAATTCAGTGGAGCAGAATCTGATCCATATTTGATGTCTTTAATAACACCTGTGCTTGTTCTGTGACTTCTTGGGAAAATGGCTGCTGTGAAATGGCCCACAATGCTAGCTTGTCCATCGTTTGAAGAAGCTCTTACTGAACACTACTACCCAGGTAGTGAACAAACAGGAACAACCGTCATAAGAAAGTGAATTGAGACCTTGCCCTCAACTACTAAGACCTCTGTGCTCTAGGCTTTTATCAGTATCTGTAGATAAATGGATGGATAGAAGAATCTCTCTCACACACTCCTTTTACCACTCTTCAAACTCTCTCTCTTTCTCTTTCTCTTTCCCTCTCCCTCTCTTTCTCTTTCTCTCTCTCTGTCTCCCGTGACCGACTGGGCAATTAGGCTGGATTTATTCCCCTTCAGTCTTCTCCCTGTCTGTTGATCTCTCTACAGCAGGCATAAATCAAGGGTGGAGGGAAGACAGTTGTGGGCGATTGTGTGTGTGTGTGTGTGTGTGTGTGTGTGTGTGGGGGGGGGGGGGGTTCAGGCTCCACAGGCACCTCTGATAAATACCAAGTGCGCTCACCCCGCCCTCCGATGCCACCCCAATCCCTGTGTTAATCTGCACCATAATTTGTGTTAAACCCCTGCTGAGTGCTGTGCTGTCTGGCCCTCGGGGAGTCCAGCTGTCCCGGGCACCAGGAGTGTAATGGAGAGAGCTGCCGATTGCCACGCCGATTTCTGCACTAATCGGTTACGCATTAATGCCCATTTGGCTCAAGACCAAGCCTTTGCAATACCTGCATGACAAACAAACTCACAGATGTAGCGGGGTGGTGGTGGTGGTGGGGGAAGGGGGACGGAGTGCAGGACAAGAGATAGCTGGAGCTGCTCACACACCTCAACAGGTGCTAATAGATCAAGCAATGATGCGGCTTTATCAACAAAATCAGACCGTTCCAGAGGTACATGATGATACTCCCTCCCAGTGTCGGGAAAGATATCTTGGCCGCGGGCTTTAAAATAGCACACGGCTCACCAGAGAACAGAGGGATTGAGCGGGGAGAGAAACACACCATCTGTGCTTGTCTCCGGAGAGGTGAACTACCAAGACTTTGCACATAGTGTGTAACCACATGAAATGAGCTCAGGGAGGGAAGATAAGACTTTTCTGAAATGAAAACACAATTAATACAACTTTGCAGACTATGAGGTAAGAGAGAGAGAGAGAGACAGAGAGACAGAGAGACAGACAGAGAGAGAGACAGAAGAAATATTGTGGGGCAAGAAAGAGAGACAGACAGAAAGGAAAAGAAACAGACGGGTGCACAGAGAAAGAGTGAGAGAGAGGAGAGAGAGAGCGACAGACAGATAGAGAAAAACAGAGGGAGATAATGGGTAGTAGGCAAAGACAGAGAGAGAGAAAAAAAGAGAGAGAATTCTCTACCATCTCTACCAACTAGAGGACTAAAAGCAGAAGATCTGATCGATTGCCACCCAGTTGCACAGGCTCTTCTGACGACCATCTGTTAGAGGCAGCTGCACAGATAGACTCCTTTTCCAACCAATATGATTTTAATTAAAACCCATTCTGGCGATCAGCGGGGTGAGAGGCCTATCCCTAAAGCACCACACACAGGCAATTAGATCAGATACCAACTTCATTATCTTGACTGAGACACTGCACATAGTCCAAAGGCGATAAGTCATCAGTCCGCAGTTTCAGACTTAGTGCAAGTTATTTGACTGAATATTTTAATTCATGATGAGTGATTAAACTGTTTAGGGTGATACATATTAAATGTATTACATACTCTGAAGAAATAAACGAGGAAATATATTGATTCATTCATATTCAGTGATCCATGGCCTGTTCTTAGACCTTGCCATTCACACTCTATCTGCCTCAACACCACTAAGATGGAATAAAAAAAAAAACTCCTGTCTTGCTGTCAGGCGAACAGTACCATCTTACGTGCTTTCCAAAGAGTGCCAAATACACAGTGACACAATCATGTCTCTATCTGGCTGAGCTTTTTCCCTTTCTGAGTTTTCAACTCCCACTAAGACCACTGAAGTGTAACTTTAACCTTTCCAAACCCCATTCACACTCACGTTCTCTGTTACCGCTTCGTAAATCCTTGGTAAAAAACAACCTATTACAGATTAATCAAACAATTACAGATGCATTATTATTGTACATTAATCTCTGATAGGTGAGTGTTTGTAAAGGAAGCAGAGCCTCTGAGTCTCTGACCTAAACCTCTTCACATTCAAATTCTCCAACCAACAGTAACATAATAAAGTTCAGCTGGTTCAACTCCAGCCGACAGATTCTTGTTAAGACCTACGAGCATGTCAACATGCTTAGAAGCGAGATAAGAATGCAGCCTGGTGACAACAGCTTGAGGAACCCACTCGATTCACTTTCTGGACTTCTGATTTGATGGCAGTGTCACTTTGAGAGAAATATTGATCCCTGAGGGGTTAGTGCCAGAGCAGATGACACATGAACCACAAGATCGATCAAAGTGGACATAAATCGCAAGACTGATCAAATTCCACATGAATGTCAAAATGCATAACAAAAGATTATTGATCATCGATTCATCAATTAATCATGCTCATTCTGATTACTCACTGATGGGTATGCTGCAGTCATATTGGCTGTGGCCTGGGTGGCACTGGCATCCTGACACTGTGCACTGTCCGTGGCCACTGCAGAGGTTGGGACAGCGCAAAGCAGTGACCACATCTCCAGGTGTGCTCGGAGTGCTGCCCAGCTGTAAGGCCCGCTGGGTCCGGTTCCGCAGCAGACGTCGCTCGCACTCATTCTCCAGAAAGGGCACCAGCGCGTTCTCCCAGACCAAATCATCCTTCAGCTGCAGGTCTTGGATGCACAGGTCCACCGCCTCATCCAGACGGCGATCCAGCAGCCCGTGGCACGCTGCGCCCACTGTGGAGTTGACCAGCGCTGCCTGGCATAGCTCCAGCGCCTTGGTCGAGGTGAGGCCGCTGGGCGTGGGCCACACAGGCTCCGGAACCGGCCGACTCTCTGACACGTGGTCCTCGGGGAAGAAATAGGCCAAGCTCTCCAGGTCCAGTTGACTCAGGCTCTGGAAGGACAGGATGGGCTGGTACTCCGGGTCTAGGTCCCGGTGGCGACCCTCAGTTGGGGGGAAGTCGTACAGACTCTGCCTCTTCTCCCTCCGGTCATTCGCTGTTGACCTTCGACCTTCTGAGCCAGGCAGCTTTGAGTCTGTCTGAATCAAAAACAAACTGGCGGCAACAGGCCGCAGAGAACGCTCTCTCTCCTTTGGTGCCTGGACGCCATCGTTGCCCAACCTGACAGGTGAGTCTGCTGAAGTCGTGGAGATGTGTCGTTTGCGGACGCTCTGCTTATGTCCGATTTCGACGTAGTCTGCGGTGGCGTCTCTGAATGGGAAGACAGAGGTGTAATCCGCGTTGTCACGATCCTGACAAAGGGACGAGGGGATTTGATTAAACAGGAAGTCCGCGGCGCTGGTTCCGCGGGCCGATGCACCATAGCCTCTCTGACAGCGGCAGAAATTCCTCTTCATCTCCCCCTCGAGCGGAGGTGGCGTGCTGTCAAATAAGCTCTCCCCTGGCGTTATCCTATCACACAAGGAGAGCAGGGGGAAAAAAGAGCAAGAGATATAAATATGCCTCTGAAAATGAGCTATCACTTCAGCCTTTTGAGTTAAGCCCTGAGACATAGCGTCTGGGGAGGATTTAAGATTTGATAAAGGTTAGCCATTCGATTCATTTATTTTTTCTTTCATCCATTAAGTTAAAAAAAGGAATCTATTTCACTGTCATTCTCTAGCTCTCTAAATATATATGTCAAGGTTGCCGCTGAAAGAAACAAATCCATCTTTTTTCTTGACTGATTCTGAACCACTGCCATTTGAAAGGTAGTTAGAAAAACCCCTTTGATGAGAAAAGTGATGCAGCGGCAGTAAAACACTGTTGCACTGAAGGACATGAAGACTTAGCCAGCCTCCTTATTAATCTTTCATAGTAGGCATTGCCATTAGCTATGAAATGTGGGGCAGACTCCAAAAATGTGGATAGTGACAACCGCCCCTCCTCACGCGCACACACACACACACACACACAAACACACTTATAACTTCTAAAATTCCATTAGCTAGTGCCTACCACTTCCTCAGACACACATACACACATACACACACACACATTTCATTCTACTCTCACACATAGCACACAGTCATCAGCACCTCCAAGTATGGATGAAATGCTGTAGGTCCTGGTTCCTGCTGAGGGGGGAGCCGTCGACTTCGTGCAGGTCATTGTGGCTGTTTCGGTCGAAGGTTCCGCAGAGGCCGCGGGTGCGATTGAGGTCTGATCCGGGTGCCCTGACAGCGAGACTCATTCCCCAGTCACTCACATCAGCGCGCACAAACGCCCCCGACGGGAACAGCACCTGGAGGAGTTGCACACGTACACACGCACACGCACACACACACACACACACACACACACACACACACACACACACACCGCACATACTTTGCATTGTTTACTTTGCATACTTTGTTAACATTGTTTGCTTTTCCAGATAATTTCTAACAGAAGAATTTGCCCATCAGTTTGCTAACCATCATAATTAACAATAGTCAATGAGGAGCTACGTATAGTATATCTGTGATCACACAAAGGTGCACACACACAAAAACACACACACACACACTCAACACCAACTCATGGACCGCTGAGGTCCTTCTCTACGTTTTTACTTTCTGTGAAAAAAAAAATCCCACAGGTAAACGCTTAGCCACTTTCTGTCTCCTAAAGGTGAGTATATTTTTACATAAGAGCCTTATGTGCTGAAATTAGACTCCCTCAGCAAAGGTACACATATATATGCCCACACACCTTGGCCTTTCAGGGGATATAGCTTCTGAAAGGGTCAGACAAGGTAATTCTTTTATTGCAAGATGTGAGTGAGTGTGAAAATATGCTTTTATCCCTGAATGTGGCGAGGTGACAGAGAAACGGAGGCTTTTGCCTCTTTCCTTTCCTCTCCTCTCTCTTTCTGTCAGACTGACACTGCATCCTTCCCTCTCCTCTCTCTTTCTGTCAGACTGACACTGCATCAGCTCTCGGAGTTGGGGGAGAAAGAGTCAGCCCATTACTGTAAAAAGCCACTATGGAATTTGACATGCTATTAAATACAACTCAATACTGGGCATGCTCTGTTACCAACACATGTTTTTCATTACCAAGGCAACAACCTTTTAAAATAACAATTTTCATCTGGCTCCATAGAGATGCCAGTCTTTTCCTTTTTAGAATATACGCGAAGGTAAACATCACTTATTTTTTTACAGATCCAAAATTGACCATTCTCACCACTGTGATAAAAAAAATCATTGATATTCATGCCATGTTCTCACTAAGACCCTTTGGAATCCTGTGGATTTCCCTGATGCATCATCATCCATGCAAACATGGCAGCCATGTGAACATGTTTTAAATAATTTATCTGTCAAAACACACTGCGCCTGAGGTAATTCATTTCAATGTTTTGATCCAATCTAATCCTCCTCATGTCATCACATGTGAGAACAACCCTGGCAGGGTGCGATCTTCCTCTCAACACAATTGAAAAAAGCAAAAAAACCTGTTTACTCACCACTGCATTCCACACAGCAAATACACACACAGTACAGAATACTAACACACTGTGCACAGATATGCTAGAACGGACAGCACAACTATAGGGTATGTAGGCATGTAAGAAAAGCATTCTGCAACTCAACTCAAGGCAACACAAAGTCTGGTTTTGAATTTGGTGAACATAGTGAATTTAATGAATTTTACACCACACTCTTGGATTGCCATTTTTTTCTGGTTAAATGTCAATCAGGGTTTGCACACATCAAATTAATCAAAGTCAAGAATTTGTCAAGGGCATTTTTTCAATCTCAATTCATTTTTTAATGTGAACTAGCAGGTTTATAGAGGTTCTGAGACCACAAAAAGAATATCAGAAAGGTTCTGTGCAATTTTTTCTAACACAAAGGTAAATTATTTTTTTTTAATAGCCAATGTCTATTTATGCCTATTTTCCAAAAAACTTAAGGCTGCAGTTTTAAGCATTTCAAAGATGTGTGGCAATCCTATGATAATCACCATCGTCATCATCAAATCACACACACGCACACACACAGACACGCACACACGCACACACACACACACACACAGGCGGTAATCCGTACCGTGACCTTCCTCCCCTGGTGTGACTCGTGGATTTTGACCTGCGGGGGTGTGGTTTTTGACAGACTCTTGACGGACAGGTGCGGTCGTGTCTCCTGCAGCTGTCCGTTACACATGTCAAAGGTCACCAGGTCGTTGCCCTCTCGGGCCGCCACCCCACAGTTGCAGGCCACAGCGTAATGACGGCTTCCACAGTCCCACTGCCGGGTCTGCACCTCAAACACACGGCTCAGACTCCGGTAAAGCACAAACGTGCCAGTCTGATGGTTATCATACCGCCTGAAAGAGAGAGAGGAGAGAGAGAAAGAGAAAAAGAGAGACAGAAAGAGAGAGAGAGAGAGAGAGAGAGAGAGAGAGAGAGAGAGAGAGAGAGAGAATCATGGTTTAGAGATCAGATTTGAAGAGCACAACTGCATTCACACCTTGACCCCTTAAAGAGCTGTCATAGCAAAGCAGTTCCTTTGATAAAAAAATCACATGAAAAATATGTACTGAATTCCTTGTGTCCTTGTTCGACACTGGTAGTTCACTCTATAGCTATGTAACAGTTACATTTAAGACATTTTGACCTGACACTCCTCCTCTGTGCACAGCACAAGATTACTGTGTGGGAAAGCAGCAATTCCAAACACACACACACACACACGAATGACTCAATTACTGTAAGCATTCTTGAAATAACGACTAAGCCCTTGAAAGAAACAGAACTGTGAACAATTATCACCACAGAGTCATTTGTGATCTACGGAAAGCCATCTGGGGTGAGTGCGTAGGTGTCATTTTAACTTTCAAAACATTTTAACGTTATGTCCATGAACCCTGGACTGTTAATCACGAAAAAGTACTACCTGGAAAGATAAAAAAAAGGATTTGAACTACAGTTGGGAATAAGCAAATGATAAGCATTAATAAGCAAATAATAAACACACTCACAAACAGATGATAATCACCAATCAATCTTTGGCCAGCAGGACATAAATACAGCCTAGCTGCAGTGAACCTAATCATTTTTGATTCTGCGTTTTACTTTGCTTTTGCAGATAATCTCTATGAGGAGAATTTGCCCACCAGTCACCAAGAGTAAAGACAATGTTGCATGCATATCAGTCTTTACACACATCTGAACACACTCTCTCTCTCTCTCTCTCACACACACACACACACACACACACACACACACACACACATGCACGCACACACGCATGCACACACGCACCCACACACACATACACATTGTGGAAAATGCTTCTACATTAGCACAGCAATCTCAACATCGGGACTTAGATACAATGTAATAATGAGGTGTAAGGATAAATGAATATCGAACATTGAGTTGTGAAATCAGGATCAGAGAGAAAGCCCTGTCCTGTCTGTGGCTGTTAGTGGTCTGACTGATCTAATGTCTTTTAGCTCTTATGACTAACCATCACCTGTTTGTACGACTCAGGCTGGTGTAGCTTCTGTGAGTTCAAGACAGGCTGTTTTACCGAGTAAGTATGACTGAGGGGGGTTCTAACGTTGCCAAGGACAGCCAAGTTGAGGAGGACACAGCCCATATGTTTCAGTGATGAAAAACGGGAGAAATGAGCATGGTTATTGAGAGCGCTATATGGAGATAATGTCACGGCAGTTTTGACTTTCAGAGCTGCTGTGTTGTGTTTAGTCTAACTGTGTGAGTGATTGAGAGAAACAGAGACATGGACAGGTGCGTGTGTGTGTGTGTGTGTGGTGTGTGTGTATGTGTGTGACTGTGTGAGTGTTTATGTGCACGTGTATGGATGTTGTGGGTATGTGGGTGCCAGCGACGGTGCATATCTGTACACATGTATACGTGCATTTGTATGGATAGAGACTGCACCCACGCGTAGTCTGAGTGTCTGTGTCTGTGTGTGTGTGTGTGTGTGTGTGTGTGTGTGTGTGTGTGCATGATACAGCATAGATATAGAGATCAATTGGGTCAGGAGCACTGCAGCCATTACCTGCAATCAAACAGAATGATGTGTGCATCAGTCAAACAGTGTGTAGTGTGTGTGTGTGTGTGTGTGTGTGTGTGTGTGTGAGAGAGAGAGAGAGAGAGAGAGAGAGAGAGAGAGAAAGAGAGAGAGTATGTGAGTGAGTGGCCCTGTATGCATGTGTATGCCTGTCTGCTCTCTGGTACTAGCGGCCGATATCCACCAAACGCAATGATGTGTGTATGAGCCTGTGGGAGTGAGTGTAGATGTGTTCATGCATGCATGCATATATGCTTGTGTGTGTGTGTGTATACAAAATACGAGTGTGTGTGTGTGTGTGTGTGCTGGTGTTGTGAGCCATTACCTGCCATCAAACGTAATGATGTGTGGATCAGTCAAGGAGTAGCAGGTGGCGGTGGGAACGTCCTGAACCGTGACCTGTGAGAAGCACACAAAACACTGCTCAGCCCTCGCTGATTAAAAAGCAGGCAGCAAACAGGGCAGCTCCCTCTGGGTCCTGATTAGAGGGCAAGATGCCGGCAGGCTGCCTACTGCGGTCTTTTCATGTTTACACTAAAACAAAGACAGAGGCCCTGGCTAGGGCCATCAACACAAAGCTGCAGAGCAGGGAAATAACACAAATGCATATATCTGTGTGTGTGTGTGTGTGTGTGTGTGTGTGTGTGTGTGTGTGTGTGTGTGTGTGTGTGGATATGTGTGTGTGTGCCCTCTGTCCACTCCAAGTCGGGTCTAATGACTGTCTGTCAGTCTCGGCAGGGGCTGAGTTATTGCATCCGAATCCTCTGGCTTCAAGCAGGGGATCATTAGAGGACCTGCTTATTTGGAAATGAGCTTTAGAAAGTAGGGTACGCACAGAGGGACAAACAGAACTCAAATTATGGAAAAACAAAGAACAATTTATGGAACTGTCCACTAACTGCCCACCTCATGAAAACCACAAAGCTCAAGATAAACACTGCAACCATGCCAGATTGAGACAGTAGGAACAGACTATTTTCCCACTGTAACGTATTATGTTGCTGTATCTTGGTCAGTATTCAATGAATGAAGAAGAAGAACTCTGCAATTCATTCTCCAGCTAGAGCATTCCCACTCTATTGATGTAATAGTGCAGTCAGATCAGCAGTAAAATGCCTGAAAAGCATTATCCCAAAGTGTTGATAGATAGATAGATAGATAGATAGATAGATAGATAGATAGATAGATAGATAGATAGATAAATAAATCTTAGCTGATCATAGCTGAAAACAGAACTAGGGTAGAGTCTGATCCGTGTCTGATCTCTACATCTCTATCTGAATATGACTGAAAATGTAACATTTACATTTACATGTACAGCATACACAGGAATTAGACATAAAGCTCTGTAAGAAAGAAATAACTAGCAGAACGAGACCATGACAAATGCACAGGGAATACTGTATAAGTAAGAGAGACAATAGAAACAAGTGCAATAACATCGTGCCCTGGCTGCTGCTGACCTTGAGTGGATCGGGTCTGTAACTCCTCCAGGGTCGTGGGCTGCCTCGCGTGGGTTGTGGCGTGACCAGGCTCGCCCGGTTCCCATCGCGGGTGAAGTCGGAAGTGGCCGTGAGGAACAAGGTGCCCTGGGCACAGCCATCTGGGCCACACGGCGTGGGCAGCAGCTCCAGCTGGCACGAGGACAAAGCCACGTTAGGGGCCTCCTGGACTCGGCTATCTGGGGCATAGAACAGTAGCGTTAGAACAGAGTTAATAAATGGAGGAAGCTGGAGGAAATGGAGGAAGTCCTCATCCATATGTTTTTAAAGGCTTGTATGTTTATTTGTTTGTAAGATCCAGATTTCAAGAAGTTTTCACTGATCCAGTTTTCAAGAAACTCATCGGCAAGTGTAGCATTTTGACATTCACCTATGATGTGCTGTATATGTGCCTCAGGGAGCACCGAATTCGTCTAGTGCCTTTCTAGTTTGAATTGCTCTTCCTACAGTGAAATTACAGAAAAGATAATGCTGTGTATGGCCTTGTCAGGTATCTTCTCATATACAGTATCTGACTGCATCCTCAAATCCAACTTTAAACAATATTTACATTTACATTTACATTTACTTTCATGCATTTAGCATTTTATTCAAATGCACACTCAACTCAAACAAATCAGGAGCCTATCCACATTATGGAAGCATAATTAATAAGAAATAGAGATCTGGAATATGATAAAGAACTGTGCAGATAGCAATTAATTATGGGATATGATTGATCTATTAACATATCACAGGCTTGAACTATTTCAGTTACCTTCTGACTGGGAAAAGATGAATAGAGTATTAGACTGTAATGTGACATTAGACTTTAATGTGGTCTACAAGTGACCAGGCATGTCTGCTTTTGCTAGCTGAACTTCACATGGAGGGCACAGAATTTGTGTGCAGAAATGTCAAGTGCCACCACTTCAAGTAGACAAATACACCCTATATTGTAAATGTGATGGCAGACAACACTGAGACGGTACACTAGCTCTCTTTTTCTCTCCATTCACCACACCTTGCCCTCATGCTTCGTGTAGAATAATGTCCAATATATATTCACTTTCATGCTTGACCTGCGGCTACAGCCATTTCTCCATGTAGGTAGCACCAGACCCAGAGGCTCTCTCTCTCTCTCTCTCTCTCTCTGACTTTCTGAGAAAGTGAGACCTTGCTTATGGACTCTCAGATAGGCACTGTGAGAGAGAATGGTACCTTGGTCGTGGACGCTGAGGGTCAGGGAGACCTTGCACTGGTGGCTGTGGTCGGCACTGTGACAGGGGATGGGTACGGTGCTGTGGACAGATACCTGGTGCTCTCTGCCGTCTTCTCTGATGTGCAGTGACTCTGGGAAAAACTGCAGGCACAAGTAAAGAAGTTTAGTGCTGGATGGTATCTGTGGTAGTATGCTATAATGGGACAGAATTAGCACTACAGGCAAGAGATAAGAGAAAATACATTAGAGAGGTCTCCCAGACCAATGGCTCAAAACAAACAAACAAACAAACAAACAAACAAACAAAAAAACAACAGACAGCTCACATCCAGATCAAAATCAAAAAGCACAAACTGCACCAACTGAATTGACCGACTTTTGTCAATGCAACCGACCAGTTTTGGCTTCATTTCTTGCATGAGTGCATGATGCTATACTGTCCCTGTTTTCTATGGTCAGTCTAACTTGCAGGGCAGAAAAGACAAAAGTGCATCTTCTAAGACCCTTGTAAATTTCCTTGTCAGATTTATGGTGTGTGTGTGTGTGTGTGTGTGTGTGTGCGTGTGTGTATGAGTGTGTGTGTGTGTGTGTGTGTGTGTGTGTGTGTGTGTGTGTGTGTGTTGCTCACAAGACTGCACTGAGTCATTTACCTTAATTCCAGCGAAGAAGCCATCACTCTCTTTGGGCAAGGACTGTGTCTTTGAAGAGTTTCGCAGGAACGGAGACACACTGCAAGAAAACTGTAATTCAAAGCAAATGAGTTGTGTTCAGTTCCTATTTCATATGGCACATTACACCATAAATATAGCAGTGAACATATACACTTCAACAGCATGGACGACAGTAGGATTATCCCAGAAATAATATTTATGAAAAGGCCTCAGTTATCGTCAGCAAAAACACCAAACATTAGGAGTTTAAACCTCTATGGGGTTACAGTCCCTTTTGGCTCATAAGTTGTAATGGATGTGACTCCGTCCAACAGTAAAATGTTCATTATCAGAGTCGATGTGTTGCATCTAGAGTGTGTATAATTTAGGATGATGTATGAACTTGTGCAAGAACTAATACAGCTGGGCTTCTCAAACATGTTAGAACAGGGTCCCCCCCCTCGCACACACATACACACACACACAAAGCCCCATTTTCTCTCACTTCTCTCTCCAAAATAAACCAGCCTGATGCTGCCAACTCAGGCATAGTGATTTTAAGTCCAAATGCATTCAGTATATCCAATATATTTATGTCTGTGCAGGCTGGCAAGTCTCCACATAGTATCTGCTCTTGGCGAATGAAATCCAGCCTCTCGGACTGTGCTCAGAAGCTCAGAATAATCACTTGAACCAGTGCCAGCCAGTCATTACAGGTGGACATGAGGTGAGAGAACAACTGTAAAATGCTACTTGAAATTTCAACCTAAATTTCTGGCAAAATAACAATGATATCATATAATAGCACAACATTAGCAAGTAGTGTTTGAGATGGGGAAAAATGAGCATTTCTATATCTGAATTTTTCTGATATAGTTTTGGTAACTCATGGTTGGTAAACCCAATTGCTGAAACTCTCATTGGCATGATGAAAGGACTGCATTTTTAGGCTGTGTTTTAGATACAGTGTTTGGGCAGAGTTTCTCATCCTTTTTGTCCTTGCCGAGGGTCCTTATAACTAGAAGAGGGCCCAGGTGGAACAATGCTGGAGTTTGCCTTGAAATATACAACCTCAGCATGAACAGACCTCACACCACTCTACACCACCTCCCGAGCAGCGTTTTCCCTTAAAGGTGCTATGAAAGGCATGACGTATGTATGTATTATAATACAATATATAACAACAACAACAACAACAACAATAATAATAATAATCATGTTATTATTATTTAATTGTGTTATTACAATTACAATTGTGTTATTACATTCTGCATACCTCCTTTATAAACAAAAAACCAAACAAACAAATAAATAAGCACCACTGTGATCTCTTGAGAGGTCAGCTGACTGGAATTATCAACAGGTCACCCCTGCCCTGCTGACCTCTCTCCTCACACCTGCCTCATGTGTCTGGCCTTAGGGAGCAGAAGCCTGTCTGGACATTATCCCCATGTCTCCCACCCCTTCCACAGTCTGAAGTGCCATTCCCTCTACACACCTGCCCCTTCACCCCTGTCTTAAAAAAACGCCTGTCTGACATTACCGTTTCACCCAATCTGAAGTGGACACCGTCCATCTCCACCAGGGAGAAAAGCTTGAGGGTGGACTCCCTGCGGACTTCCTCCCTGGCGCCGGAGGGTGAGAGCCGGTGCCATGCCACCAGGTAGCCCACGGGCAGGCTAGACGTCACCCCATGGAAGGAGCACCTCAGGTGGACGCTGCTACCGATAAGCTCTGGGCTGACTACTGGCTTGGAGGGGAGTGGCGACACAATCGCTAGGTGGGGAATACAGTCACACAAACAAGGAGTTTGAGTTGGTATAGACCGTTTCTATGACAAAAACAACAACAACAAAAAAATGCTTGAACATTCTATCTTATTGAACTACTTCTGTTAATATCACATATGGAATGTTAAAACTGGAAACCATTGGGAACCATAGAGTTACATTTACATTTACATTTACATTTAGGCATTTAGCAGACGCTTTTATCCAAAGCGACTTACAAAAGAGGATAACATTCAAGCTACAACACAATGAACTAACAAGGAGTGCATATTGCTAACATAGAATCTGCGCTGTTTTAAGTTGAAAGTGCAATAGTGTAACACAATGTAGAGAAATTAAATTATTAAGTGCATTCTCAAAGTTTACGCCAGGAGATATTCTTGGAAGAGCTTAGTCTTCACGAGTTTCTTGAAGGTGGAGAGGGTATCAGTTGATCTGGTAGCACTTGGGAGGTCATTCCACCGACCTGCACAAGGTGTTGGCCGTGCTAGAAAACGTTCCTTAGAGGAGCGTAGTGGTCGTCGGGTGACATAGGGCTTCAGTATAGGGCTTCATATAGTAATAGTAATAGTAACTATATAATATCTATAGTGGGAACAGCTACGGTACTAATAATCCAACTCTCTTGCAGTGTTCTATGGAAAAGAAAGGAGAACAGGAACTGCAGACAATAGCAGGTGACACTACACAGCTGTGAGACCACTGAAGTGTTATTTTTTAACAAGATGAGTAGATTTGAAACGCAGTGCATGGTGGAGCTGTGGCAAATTCTCAGGAAGGAGATGATGTGGCTCAGATCTGGCCCGAGTGTGCTCCTAATCAACAGGAGGTCTGACAACATCACCCCAGAAATGAGCAAGATCCATCCCAGGCTTTGCTGCTATGTGAGTTGTATAGTTTTTCCTCTTACCTTTGCACACTCCATTAACTTCAGTCTGTCCTGCTGGGCAAACCTTGGGTGTGAAATCTGTAACTACTGAGCACAGAACAGGAATGGTTTCAAAATTACCTTAAAAAACTTTAGACAAAGTATTCACTTACTCTACTTTCAACACAAGGTTTACCAAGGTTTACATTACCACATATGACACACATATCCTCATTTAATTTACTTTACTTAATTTATTATACTTTTAGGGGATCATGGATTTCTTTATCTGTGTCTCCAGTATAAGCAGCACTGAACTGAGATCAGTGTAATTGTCTTCTGTATCACCATCTGGTAACCTGATGTTGCACAAAATAATTCAAAACCAAAAGCTGTCGGAGGAGGAGAATGTTGTAATGTAGCAGAACTGTCTATTTGAACATAAAAGACTTGGCCGCAGCATACAATGTGCTTTATTTTTAGTGCCTATGTGATTCAGACCTTGCATCAATAAATGTGTAACAACCCCAACACACACAATGCCAGCACGAGAGCATCAAGTGAATTCAGACATCTAGAGAAAATCTTTGCTCAGACACAGACAATGTATGTTGGAATGGGACAGAAAAAAACAGAAAAACCTGAATAATAAAAGTCTAAAAACTAGTGACTCAGAGGCTCTGCCAGTGTCTCTCCTCCCCACGTCGCAGTCACAGGCCCTTGTTTACCCAGTAATTTTCATCTGTTACCGTGGCCACAAACCCTTGTAGACGGCCAGGGAGGCTTTTGTTGTGCATGGTTGTTTGTTTTTGAATTGAATTCAGTTCTGTTGATTTATGTCGTGCCATGACTGGTGACCATTGTCTCTTATGCACTTTCCACAACAATAGGCTGAAAGTGCCATGAAAAAGCACACTTGCCAATCGACTTCAACTGAACTGCAACTTTTTGAACAACCAAGATCACTGTGTTGTGTTTAATAAATGTTTATGTTTAATAAATCATCTGTAAGCTTGTGCTTCCTTCTTATGGCCAGTGTAACTGGTCCAGGATGAATTGCACTTTACCTTTAGCACAATATCCCATGCACCCTTGCGTGGGCTGCAGGTAGTAGAGCAGGAAGTCTCCACAGTTGCGCACAGTCACGGGGATGCGGAAGAGACAGCAATCCTTGGTGCTGCCGTGGAAGAATTGCCAGGTGGCGCAGGCAGAGAGCTGCTGTACTTCCCCAGGCTGGGGCAGTGAGCCGTCCTTCAGGGAGAGCCACACTGGGGCCTGGGTCCCACAGCGGTTCATCTGAGACAGAGAAGAGAGCCAAGGGAGACATACACAGGGAGAGAGAGAGAAAGAGAGAGGGGAAGAGAGAAAAAGAGAGGGGAGGAAGAAGATGAAAAGGAAAGCAGCAAAGAAGAGGAACAATGTGTCAAGGGGTTAAAGAAAAAGGGAGAGGGCAGAAGAGAAGAAGAAAAGTAGAAAAGGAATGAGTAAGTGAGTGAGTGAGTGAGAGAGAAAGAGAGAGAGAAAGAGAGAGAGAGAGAGACCTTTTCCACTCAGCACTATGGTATTAACACATGTAATAAAAATTAATTATGATAATCATTTAATAATGAACAGTTCAAATGAGCCAGTTGAGTCCTCCATGCTGGGCCTGTAAAGTGGTCTGAGTCCATGTCAGACAATGGGAGTTGCATTACCCAATAATGTCTTGAAACATTATCAAATACATCATGAAAATTTCATAACCTAATAACACTAAGAGACATAATCAAAAGTATCTTAATTTGCTATCAAGGATGCAAATTTCAGAATTTCCAAGTGTATGACATAGTCTGGGTGTTCACGCAAGTGCACTGTACCTCCACGCAACTAGTGGGCATCTCGGCTGGCTTGTTGTTGATACTAAACCGGTACCATCCTGCCGGCAGGGAGTGATCACATATCAGGTCCTGGATGGCTGTGTTTTGGAGCTCCGTCGAGTCAAAGTCGACGCTCCTGTACGGGTTCCGCAGGGTTCGATATCCGCTTGGGTAGCATTCAGGGGCTGGCAGGACAGAGAGGCGAAGGAACATGAGGGCCCACCACGGACAGGGAATTTTTTTGTACATACTATCCTTTCACTCAAGACGGAGGTCAGACTCCATCAGTGGAGAAGAGAGAAAAAAAAAAAGGTCAGAAACTGTGTCATAACGTTGACTTGAAAACGCCAGTCAGTTCATTAAGAGCTAGAATGGGGGTCAATTCAACCTTGAGATCAGGGAGATACAGAGGGGGAGAAGGCACAGTAAGGGTAAAAATAACATACACTTTTCGTGTCACCCTGCTCAAAACGCTAAACTTGCAGCTCGGAAAGGTTACGGGAGGAAATGATGCGTGACTGGTCGGCTCGCGCACTTCACCGCTCCACAGACCGACCAGAAATAGACCAATGACTTTTTCTGCGGCCAACCCCCCTCTAATCCCATGTCATTTGCAATGCTGGGTTACATATGTGCAGAAAGACACACACTCCCCTTCCACATGAGGTGTGAGAGAAGATGATCTGGGCCAAAAGCCAGCCTCTAATTGTTCACAAAGGCAAGACCTGTCCTCTGGGCATAGGCCTATTGGACCAGATAATGCATAATGCATGGCTGTGGTCACCAAGATATAAAAGGAAAATCATTTTTCAGTCTCCTCTTTTCCTATTATGCATGTGGCGTCCTGTGCCTTAATCATTGATGTGCAGGATGGTGTTCCCATTACAAATGAAGCCATCGCGCTGAGACTTCAGTGGAACCAGGCCTGCTTATAAGAGGTTCACTGTTGCCCCCCACACTCAAATGCATAGTGTGGGGAGGTCAAATTTTGCAAATAATGAATCAGTTGTTTTGTGATTGATAAAATGACCTCAAAACAAGAAATAAATGTTTTCATCCAATCCTGTGTGGGGAGTTATGTTTTGAGTGCTGTTTTGTGGTCAATGTGATGAACGACCTAAGAGCGACTACATACGCTGTCATCCGACCTCCATGAGAAACTTCGTCGGACATCCTGACCTGTAATCCAGCCGGCTCTGCTAAAAAGCACAGAGGCTCTAAGATCTGATGTTTTTTTTCTCCCGAGAGGAGCGCAGATGAAGTCATGTCTCAGCTGGCCCTCGTCTCATAAAGCCTCATTTTCCTCTCTAATTCCTTGGTCATTACACACACACAAACACACACACACACACACGGCCCCCGGCCCTGACTCTTACTGCTCGCTCGCAAGGGGCCATTTCCCAGCACTATAGTTTGAAGTTAAAAGTGTTTAAGGGCCCCATTTGGAACGGTGTTAACAACATGGAGGGTGTTCCTCAAATTAAATTACATTAACTCCTTTGAGCCTCACTGCACATGCAATGTTCATAAAGATTCCCAAGGAATTATGACAAGGTCAGAGGAAGTTGGATTCTGGTCAAAAAAGGGCATTAAAAAATACTAATCCAACCAGATCCAACCAGACCTCAACCATTAATATTAACATGAAGTTTGAAAATGAATGAATGAATTAATAAATATGTAAATCTTCCTCCAGAATTCCATCTAGCTCATTTGGCTGGGAATCTTTGAAAGGGAAACACTGTAAAAAGGCAAAATCATATTCATTCCTCAAGACATGGCATTTTTATGGAGTATTTAAGCATCTCTTCATATTAAATCTCGTGTTTTTGCCAGTACTTTTTTTTTGTGGGCACATGCTAACTGGTTGGTTGTGAAACACAGTTTCATTCGTCCGGGCAAGCAAGGTCAGAGGTTTTCCAAACAGCCATGTTTTTAGCTGGGAGACAAAAGGTCTGGCATGGCTTGGCTGCTAGGCAAACTGGTCCAATTGCCCATTTAATTTGTTTACTGAGGAGGGGCGAGGGGGAGAGGGGGGTACAGATAAATATCTGCACCAGGGGAATACCAAACAAACACACCTATTAGCCCTCAGGTGTGGGCACAGAATAATCATTCCTCTCTCTCTCTCTCTGCTCTGTCAATCCATTCTCTCTCTTTCTCTCTGTTTCTGTCACTCTAATTTGTCTTCTCTCTCAGTCTCTCCATCCCTTACTTTCTCTCCCTCTCTTTGTCTCTCTTCCTCTGTCACTCTCTCTTATCTTTTTTTTACTTTCTCCCTCTCTCCTTCTCTCTTTCTGCTTCACTTTCTGGCTCTCTTACTCCCAATCTCTCTCACTCCCTCCTGCCGTTACAGCACACTGACAAACACATGCATCTTTAGTACTCATCAGCAGAGGGGATAGGACACTCCCTAAGAGAATGACCAACTATACGGTGAGACATTTCTCCAAATGAGGATCGAGTCAGACCACAGGGACCCAGTACTCTCATCTAATCTATCTACGAGGGGTTGTGTGTGTGTGTGTGTGTCAGTGTGTGGGCAGGGGGAGGGCAAATGCTTTGTTGTCATCTCCCTGTGGTGTGGCGGTGATCAAGGCTACATCCAGCCGAGTGGAATAGTTTATGACCCCCCACGCCCAAACATACACACACACACACACACACACACACACACGCACACAGACAGACACATACAAGCTCCTATGCGCTGGCCTGCCACAGGGCAAGAGTAAGTAAATGCCCCACATTATGCAACACAACAGGAAATGCCCCAGGGGCTAAATAGACTGCTGATTGAACACTGGAAGCACACACAGTACAGGGGCAAAGAGGCAGAGAGAGAAACAGACAGATAGACCCAACCAAAACAACACAAAGGAATACAAAAGGGAAACAAGATAATCTAATCCCTTTCATCGCTTTTGCTCTTCCTAGTCACAGTACAGGAGTGAAACACTGGCTTTTTGAAGGCTTTTTATGCATTCAACAACGTCCATCACCCACGTGGACCTCCATCCTCTCTACAAACCAGCACCCAGAGCTAACTGCATTTATTATTAATTTAAAGAGAATTAGTATTAGCATTGAATATTTAATTTAAAGAGTTACTGCTAGTCCTCCTCACAATATCTATTACATTTAAAGGGGGTACTTCGAAAGCAATGAAATATACCCGTAAAAGTTAAGGTAAATAACAAAGAAAACCAGTGATCCAATGGCTACTTAAAGTAAAAACAGCACCAGACACGGAGGGAGAGAGAGAGAGAGGAGAGAGAGAGATGTTGATCAGAGAGAGAGGGAGGAAGAAGGACATGTCCGCGCAAAAACAAAAGCAAAAACTGCCTTTGTAGGACCAGGTGGATCGACCCCCCCTAACCGACGTGACGAGAGAGGCAGATGACAATCCTGAGTACGTCTGAAAGACTTTTCCCCCCCACTGCTGTCTTTGATCAAATGAGTGTTTGTGCTTTCGTGTTCCCATACCAGTATTTTACAGTGACAAGTGATGGGTACTCCAGATACACACTGCAGTCATTCCAGCCTAACAGCTGCCGCTTTCATATGAGTTTCCTCCGTCAGTGGCCAAGACACACAGCTGCTTCTCAGCACTTGCTACACCCGGCCCTCCGCTGCAGCGAGTGAGGTATACAAATCACATACGGCACTGAAATTTCTGTACAGTTAGCCGGAGTGTGCCCTTATCTGCTACACATAAAGTTAAGTAGCCTGAGTTTTAATGCACACTACTACCCAAAGAGAAAGGTTGTGCTACTCCAGTATTCTTAAACGTTAACCGGAGACACTGGAGACACTATCATGATTGCTGTACTCCAACTGTATTTTTAGATGAACGTATCTCAGCGCTCTGTCCTTTTTAACGAGGTTCCGTATCAGGATGGTTGCAGGTTCACACTTCACAATTGCAGCGACTCGCTACAGAAGTGACCACAACATGCTGACATGCAGCTCATTCAATCTGTCACTCAAGCATACCAAATGCACATGCCTCTGGGCCCTTCCTAATGGTTTTCTAAAACATCTGCCAGAGAGCGGGAGGGAGAGAGAGACAGAGAATGTGTGTGTGTGTGTAAAAAAAATGCAATGTCAAAGTTGAACAAACTCAAGACCTACAGTTTTTTCACTTACTTTTAACAGCTGTAAGCTATTCTCAGGGCTCACATCTCTGGGGCCCCGATATTAGAAAATAATTAAAGCAATGCTTCACAAGGTTTGGGCACGTTTTACTCAAATTCATTTACTTGATGCATCAGGACAGCACTCCTGACCCCTGACACACACACACACACACACACACACACACACACACTGGTTCGAGTGTGTGTCCAGTATCCCGCGTAAAGAGTTCTGCAGAGATACCCAAAAGAACAGAAGTTGAGTCTTTCGCCATCCACAGGTGGTTCTTTCATTAGTCATTTTGGAACGGCTAGAGCGATATAGCTTTGCGCTACAGAGCAACAATTCGATTCAACAGCCCCCCCCCCCAAAAAAAAAAAAAATTAACGGAATCTGCTGCGTCGACCAGGTACAATGCTAAGCTAGGGTCCAATGTATTCAGGAACTTTAAAAGAAGTTACCCTCAGATTGTGGCAGCGTTACAACTTACTTTTCTGCACCGCTGTATGCAAGCACTGATCACAACTGAACTTACCTAGCTGTGCAAACAATTCCAGTGGCATCAAGCATAAAATTAACAGGTATTCGGAAATCGACATGCGGGAATGTGTCCAAATAATCTCCATATCTAAAAAAATCGGACTGCTTGGGTTCATCCACGTATCCTCTGTAAATACAGGCAGACGGCGAGTCCCATTTGAGAGTTTTAGTTTCGCTTCTCTTGTTTCCTAGAGCTTAGGAAGTATTTGTGCTATCCTTGGTCATTCACTCGGACTCTGGTATACTGCGTAAGACAGAAAACATTCCCAATGTGGAGAACATACTTGCAGAAGTTTACCAATAGTTTGGGAGCTTTGACCAACTTCCAGCTTTGCAGGCGTTCGTCCTAAAAAGGAGGAGGGGGTTGCCATTCCTGGGTCCCCAATTAACTTCAAGTAGGTGGGCTTTCTGGGGTCTAGGAACATTGTCAGGAGGAATTTTGTTTTGGGTTAAGTTTCTACTATGTAATAGGAGAGATGGCACGAAACTCTTTTTTCAACAATGAAGCTTTAACATGAAAAAACACCAAATAATTTCAAACAAAACAACAAAACACACAAACACACACATTTAATTCTTACTTTAGGCTATTATTCAGCGCTATAACAGGCAAACAGATTACAGATACTCGCCAACATGGATGGATGTGTACAATGACAGGGGCAGAGATAGAAAGAGAGAGAGAGATTATGAGGATGCTTTTGCCATGTTTGATGCACTCAGCTGGACAGGAGAGGAGGAGCTGCCCCCTCACCCCAGCCTAAATCCCCTTTAGTTCATGTAAGCTCACTGTTCTGCATATGAGGGTCAGACTGTAACCCTTCCCTCCTCTGACCAGCTTTGCCAACACCAGTGATCCAGCCTCTTGGGCACTAACCCAATGTGTGTATGTGTATGTGTATGTGTATGTGCATGTGTGTGTGTGTGGTGTGTGTGTGTGGTGTGTGTGTGTGTGTGTGTGTGTCTGCCCAGCAGGAGTAGGGGATTTATCCACTGGGCTTTGAAGACTGTGACTGTCTTGGAAGACGTCTGTGCCCCCCATGAAATAACTCCAGTCGACTGGTAACTCATGCCCAGGCTATGGCCTCTCTCTCTCCCATGACCATCTGCGTGGTTGATCCCGAGGTTCTCCATCCCTCTGGTCCACTTGGCCCTCAGCAGTGAAGGGCTTAGAGCTAGCTGACCAATCCCTGCTTTGGCCTCACTTGACTTCTCCCTGCTACCTGCCAGAGCGTATGCATGTGTACAGAGATGAGACATTCACCCACTTCTGGCAGGAGACAGTGGGATAAAAGCTTGGGGGACATTTGATGTTGGCCAGAGAGAGAAGGAGACAGAGAGAGGAGAGAGACAGAGAGCGAGACATTCTGGAATGAGTGATGCTCGCTCCCATGCATGTGGCTGGGGGGAGGGGGGGCGATTTTAGGAAGTCTTGCTAAATAAGAAAAAAAATAATTAATCAATATACTAGGGCTGTTTATGTGCATAATTATAGACGTCCCATAAGAAACATTTAGATTTTTAACAAAAGGATTTTCTAATCGAGCCAGTTACCTAAGTTCCCACCCTACTGCTTTATGGATAATAATTAAAAAAAAAAATCTCATGACCTTTAAGTTCTTTAAAAGAAGACTAAAAACAAGACCTGTTGTGTCATTAAAATTCTGTACGCATGACAGCCATCCATCATCTTTCCTTTTGGCTTATTTTGCTTATATCCATCTTTCATTTGTTTTCTTTGCATTTCTGCTTATATAGTGACCTATATTATTGCTCCCCTACCCACTAAATGCCTGAAGACATTATTGTAAAGGCATGCAAAGTCTCTCATCTTCTGCCTGTTACTCATGAGCATTCTTGTAAGGGTTCATGGCCACCAGGATCATTCAAAACATGAATGAGTTATCAAAGCTTTTTTCATGTAAGCAACCTACACCAAAACATGTGTACTGTCCTTTGATCCATGCTAATTGCATTCATTGGCAATATATGCCTATATGGGTCTTTGCACAGTTACAATAAAAATAGCTGAAAGCATTCCTGATTCCCACGCACTTGTTTAATCTATTACTTTGAGAACTTTATTTTTTTTAACTTTTTGAACTTTTCAATCTGAGAACATTTTGTGAAATACAAAGTTGAGTATACATAAAAACATAAAACTTCTGGAATGAAGGCATACAGGCTGTAAGGGTCATTTCTATTAAGAGTATGCAATTATCACATTACATTTATGTTTACAGTTTATTAATGCCTTTTCTCCCAAGTGTCAGAAAACATAGAGGGAATTGAGATGGAAGGAAGCTGAGTGAAGTATTGATTATTCAGTGGAATTAAAGCAGATTAAGCAGATTTTATTTATATCCTTAAAATCCCCAGCACCTTCCCAGAGGATCGTGCAGGGCACCACGCAGGCTTGCAGACTACGAAATCAGGGAAATACAGCATCTGCATACAGACAATCTGTGACACGCTGCAATTTTAGATAAAACATGTAACGAGTTTCAAATTGAATTCAGGTCCCTGTGGACTGTAGGTTTTGAAAAAGGACAGCGTGTGGGAAATAACAGAGAATTGCACTAGAAGTGTGAGCCATGAATTTGAGATGTTCTGGGAATGGTTGATGCTAATACCATTGACCCACTCCCATCCCTATCCAATTTGTGCAGACAGGCTGATCTTAAAGCAGTTAAATACTTCCGACTTCAGAGTCCCATTCAAACATTATTCATGTATTCATGACTTACCCGAAGAGCCTAAGCCAACTGCTTTCAGATCTGTGATTTTCCTTGTATTACAGAGCAGAGCCTATGGCAAGACCCAGACCACAGTGAAAGTCTTAAAGTTCTTCCAGGACACTTTGTATAATCAGGATAAATTCAGTGTATGCTCATTCTACTATAGGTAGAGTAAAAAGAACAAAAAAAGGCAGGTTAAATCGAAATGGATCAGACCCAGATCCAAAGACAAAAGCAATCTATCCCACTGCTTTCAAGACACCTCTGCAGTGTTGTTCTACGATAGCATCAATGTTTTCTGTCTGTCTCTCGGCCCTGACACTGCTACTATCTCAGTACCATATCCTCAGTGACTCTCTACTGTGCAAGGATAAACAGAAACAGAAATAGAGGCTATGAGGCATCCTGGTGAGTGCATGATACACTGCGAGGGGAGTCTTCTGAGAACGACGACTTCAAAGGCAAAGTCTATGGATTAGTCAACCACAGAGGTAACAAGCCTTAAGGACCCACAGTGTTTTCATCCCAGGTGGGATTAATGTGTGGGAAGGGTACTGTGTCGCAGTGTATTTAATTCAATCATCTAATGGAGAATAATAAATAATGAACTAAATGATTACAGTAAAGACATTGAAATCAGTGGTTCTTGAATATGATCCCATCGTATGAAAGAAACGCATCTTCTTTAGGCACTATCATTATTGTCCATCCTCTTTGATGACACTACAAACGCACAGTTCTGACAGCTCTATCTGGGCTCATGCATATGGAATTTCTTGATATGTCACCTTTAAGTAATAAGGTCTTCAAGCAGACATGTGAAACAACAGAGTGCTGCACAGTTATGGCGTAGTGGATCAAACAGTCAAGTGCAGTATGGTTGTATCTACAATGGATCTATCTCCACCCGCTCTCTATGTTCTGTTGGAAACAAGTTCCATCCTAGCACGTTTGAAGTGACACTGGCTCTTCAGAGAACACATAAACAGAAAGCCTCTTCTATCCAAACAAGCCCTTGCTTGTGGGGCTGGGATGGCAGGCGACTGCGCTTGTTCACCGGTTCTCGCCCCCTTTGGGATATTTCATAGCGAGATAAATAAAAAAGAAAATATACTTACTGGCTGAGCACACCAAAACACACACACACACACACACACACACACACACACACACACACACACACACACACACTTTCTCTCTACCTCCCTCTCTGCCAGGAGCCTGTTTGAATCTGACATCTTGCGGTGTGATAGTCTGTGCCATTTATGGCAACAGAGCCCAGTGCATTACTGCATTAATGTTGTAAGGGAAATCACAGAGCTGACATGGAACAGGCTTGCCAGTGCACCCTCTGTCAGGTGAACACATTTGAACATTATGTTCAGCAGGCAGAAGGCTCTATGCAGGCCAGCTATTATCACAGACTCTATCTAATGTTTTGACATTACGCCCATATCGCATGGGGGATTACCATAAGACAGAAACCATGGATGATTAGAATGAGAAGGGCATGAAAAAAGAGAGTGAAAGAAAAAAAAGGGTGAAAGAATGAAAAGATGCAGTGGAATACTTCTGTTTATCTTCTTGATTTTGTTTATCGCTGCGCCAGAGTGCTAATTGAGTTGAACTTGGATTTGGATGGTGTGTGTGTGTGTGAGAGAGAGAGAGAGAGAGAAAGAGAGGGGCAGTGCATGTATGTCTTGATGGCATTCCTGTAAGTCTCTATGTGGTCCCTCCTCCTTATAAACCAAACTCACATATGGCCAAACAACATTAACTCACAGGGCCTCCCTGGTTTAACAGTTGCTTTACAAGACTACAAGTAAACACTACAAGACAGTGGGAGTGGGGGGTTGGAAAGACAGGGGATGTGAGGGAAAGAAAGAGAGAATGAAAGAGAGAGAGTGAGTGGGTGAGAAAGAGAGAGAGAGAGAGAGAGAGGGGGGAGAAAATGAGAGACAGAGAGAGAGATGGTCGCCACATTAAACGCTACCAGGTTTCTCTCCGTGGCCTCTTCCCCGTGGCAATAGAAATGCTGTGTCATCACATTAGCCTATCTCTACTGCCCCTTATGAAATTGACCCCCCCCACACACACACACCCACACCCTACACACCACAGTTGTGTTTCGGCGGTTAAAACAACTCTTTTACAGGGGGAGAACACATTATCTAAGGCCTTTGAAGTCAAGCCCCCAGTTAGAGGGAAGAGCCAGGGGTTGGAGGGTAGGTGGAGAGAGGGGGGCAGAAGGGGAGGCTCTGAAGGGGCAGCAGGAGCGACCGACTGAGACAGTAAACTCTTCCAGATGTCACACACATCCGTGGAGTGTGAGAATGCGGAATGGCCTGAATGACAATGAAGCCTGACGGACGGACAGACAGACTGACTGCCGGGAAAGTCTACCGTGGCTATCGATGGACTAAAGGCCTCTGTGCTGACTCACCCGACTCACTCACCCACCACCGGAATGAGCCGAGACTAATCAGACACCCAGGGGAGAAGAGAATCCATTCCTGAGTCGTGTTCTTTCTTCCAGTGTCCACAAGACCTGGAAAAAATTGTTGCTGAACTGATAGGTAGAGAATGCATTGACAAAAAAAGGAAATAATGATTAGAGTAAAAAGTTATTATTCACCGATAACAATGGCATATCGTGACACATATTATATATATTATATATATATAACACCAGTAATGGAACATTATGACACATCATTCATAACTTTTATTTAAGCCCTGTTGATTCACAATCATTCCCCTATGTTCCCTCTGAGGTCAGGACAATAAATGGTACAACATAGGGGGATGTTATGAGGACAAGTATGTGTTCTTCCCAAAAGTCAGTGACGAATTGCTAGATATAATTGATCTCTTGGCACTGAGCTCACATTTATTGGGGACAAGTAATTATGGTTCAGCAGAGTCAAGCAAATGACTTCTATAGGGGTTCATGGTAAAGCCATAAGAAAAGTTACCATTTAATGATAAAACAAAATGAATCCTATGCTAAAACAAAATTAGCCTGACCTGTAATTGTGTGTTGCTTGGCTGTTAGAACAGGGTTAACGAACTTGATTTTAATACCTAATTAATGTGAAACTTCAAATTACTGTGCGCAGCTCATTGCCCATGGGATGAATGTCTTAGAAACCAGCTGACTGGGGTTGAAGTGGTCCTGATCCTGTGCTGAGGATATGGTTTGGCAGATTCTGTTTGGATTCTGGTGTGGACTGATCTGGTTTCAATCTGATTCTGTCTGGTCTGGTTTTGACTGATCCAGTTTAGATCTGATCGTGACTGATCTGGGCTGGATCAATTTTGGCTGATCGGGTCTCTGATCCTGACTCCTGACTGAGATGGTTTGAATTCGGTCCAGATCTGTTTAATCTGGTGAGGATCTAATGGACTAAAGGCTGCACAGGCCAAGTTCCTACCACAGGAAGCTGCAGTCTGTTGATGAAATCCAAGTTCAATCATGTGAATCCACAGACTGAGACACCTTCAGTTCAGAGGCCATCTGAACAATGCTTGCAGAGAATTTGTGGTCTTAATCAAAAATACAATAATGTTTGCTTTAGCCTCTCGAAAATAATAGCCTATGATGCAGTGCATGTGACCCCAATTCTCCGAAGAGGTTGGTCCAAGGAAATAATACATGCCTCACAAAAGTGAAGTCAAAGGATTTTGGCTTGAAAAGAATCAGATTAACATAAGCTGCTAACTGTATCAACAAGTACTTCAGCCTTAATTCTTCACTGGTGGGTGAGCAAACATTTAAATGCTTGAATCTAAAAACAGCAGGGAACATGTAAACAGTTCCATTAGACTTACTTTAGCAAAAATTAGTCTTCTACCTTCACCATAAGAGCTAACTTAGGAGGCGGTGGTAGCGTAGTGGTTAAGGAACCTGGCTAGTGTGCAAGTAGCCTGAAAAGTTGTGGGTTCAAATCCCAGCTGCCACTGCTGTGCCCTCGAGCAAGGCACTTAACCCTAAGTTGCTCTAGGGGAGACTGGCCCTGAACAATTGATAGTTGACAAAATTGTAAGTCGCTTTGGATAAAAACGTCTGTTAAATGCATAAACATAAGATTGCAGAAACAAGCAAATTTTAATAAGCTTAACAAAAGGCTGATATAAACTGCATCACAGGACATAACTGCAGGTAATGTTCAGGCATCTATGTCTGCCTTACAGCATGTGGAGCTTTTGCATTATGAGTAAGTGCTTAGGTGGTAGGGCAAGAGGAGGCAAGGATCAGGTTTCCCAAGAAGAATTGATGAGGTTTAGAGAATGGGGGAGAGGAGTGAGGTGAGAGAAAAAGAGAGAGAGAAAGAGAGAGGGAGAGGCAAGATCTAAACAAGCTTTTTCCTTTTTTCTACTAGAGAGATCACAATGTCTTGCAAAGTAAAGTAGATTTATTAAAACACTAACAGAGATAACAGTAATTTTACATTTCTGCCTTTCTGTCTTTCTCTTCTTTTACTCGCTCTCTGTCTTCTTTTTTCTGTCGTACTAGATATTTCATGATATGTGTGACAGAAATAATTAAACTGGGATACAATATCTGGAGGAAAAAAAGACATAAAATGACATGAAAACAGAATGTGTGAATAATGACTCTGCCCAAACTTATTTTTAAATAGTGCACATATCTCACATAACCAACAGCTTATCTTCAAATAGCATAATCTCAGAAGCTTCACACTGAAGGTTCAGTGCATGTGCAAAGTTGGTGGAAATCCTCCAAGGGCACAAGAGACGTAGGACACGTCCAGACAAATTTCAGTGGCTACAAGGACTGACAAGAGGTCACCTGTCTTTAACCTTTCAGAGACTCTAATTCAAGAAGCCATACACCACCTGTCCCCACAACAAAGAGCTTGGCCATCACTCATCAGCGAGCCCACAGACCACAGTCCAGCATGCTTTGTTTTGGCAGCATGCATGTTTTTTTTATCTCAGTGGCCAAACATCACACACCAAATACCTCTTTTTCTCTCTCTCATATACCTGCTTTTCAACTGCTTCTATGAGGAGGGAGTGATTCTAAACAGGACATTTTACCACAAATGGGTGTCAGGTTTTTTTTATTCGTCTCCTGGTGGTTGACCATAATAAGAGTTAGGACTTGTACAGGTCTGTGTTGGTCTGCATTGTGGCTGACTGGTGAAGCTAGGAGTTTTTAGATGTGCGTTGACCAGTAAGAGATGCCGGTATAAAGTGGTAGAAAGGAGAGGAGAGGAACAGAAAGAAGCGGAGAAGAGAGGAGAGAAGGAGAGAAAAGAAGAGGAGTGAAGGCAAAGTGAAACTAGCCCGTGCTGCAAACAGGTGTGTGTGAAGATAAGGCCTGAAATTACTCTCAACGAGTGCAGGCAACAAAGACTGACAGCAGAGAGGAAAAGGAGAGAAACGGGCTATAGTGAGAGAGGTACCTTTGTGTGTGTGTGTGTGTGTGTGAGATCAAACACACAGGGTCCTGTGATCCACAGGAGGAAGGAAGGGAGGACCTTTGATATACTCTCTGTAGCTCTCTCTTTCTCACACTGGCACACATGCAGACAAACATGCACACACACAAATGCAAATACACATACAAATAGATAAACACACACTCGCACACAAAAACAGATGTGCGCGCACGAACACACATACACACACACACAGACTGACAAATAACACAGAACCCCCCCAATACACACACGCTTTCACACACACTCTCCACCCTCTACAAGCACATACACACACAAACACACAAGCTAAAACATTTAAACAACAAATACATGAACACACCACAAACATCCCAAAACAAAGACTAATCAGAAGAACAAGCTACAGACAAGGGCGACTAGGTGTTTGTGACACGGCATTAGTTAGTGAGACGGAAAAACAAAGCACCTAGTGTAAATAAATATACATAGCCTGTGACATTTACACTGCAGGGGTCGTCTGATCTCACATTCCTGCTCTGACCTGCCGAGAGTGAGGGGGAGCAAGTGACAGACCAATAAGCAGCCAGCGTCAAAACATGGAGAGTGGAGGTTGACGTATTGCCGTAAAGGCTCTCATTCAGCCCGCATCAAAATAATTGACCGGGTTTGGACATATTATACATACAGTGACTTTCATGATTCAACGGTAAAAACAAAACCAGTATTTGAACTTTCTATTTCATTCTCAAACTACTTCTGCTATGTTAAGATAACACATGAAATGTTAAACAAAAAACCCTGTGGGAACAGCTATGATGCTAATAATCAAACTCTCTCAGATGGTCTACAGGCCTTACAGTACTGTTTTAGGAGAGTTAAGAATCAAGTTTTCAGTGGAACTTTTCCATATGGGAACCTCTCTAACTTCATGTTTGGTCAAGCGTCTAGCTGGATGGTGTTTTTTTTTAATGTCCGTTCAAAAACTACCTTAGAGGTATGTTTCTAAAACATGGCCTCTAATCTCCAAATAAGCATGTCTGACTTTTTCTCAAGAAAGTTGTGATTCACAAAATTGTCACTCTCCAGTTCAGCTGATGAATAGCTTCCCAATGGAGTGAGTAAAAAAGAAGAAAACAGTTAACAGTTTTAGAGGTGAACTTTGTGTCTTTGTAATTAAATGGAAATGATGGTTGGTCATTTTCTGCAGATAGCCTTTGAACTACAGTAGTGCTATTTGTACGTGTGAGCATGCAGTTAGGCCAACCCTTACCCCTCAGCTGTATGGCAGACGTAATTCACTGAAATAGCCAGCACAAGCACAAACGTGGCTCAATTAAGTGGACATGAAAAGCCTTTGGCTGGGTATGTTCTGCTTGCCATTATTTAATAGTAAATGGAGCCATATTGGGTCAGGCTTTCGATACTCAAGTCATCGGCATTCACATTTACTGTTTGTGGAGGAGGACACCAGGGAGAAAGAGAGAGAATGGAAAAAAAATGCACTGCATTGGCCGATGAAAGAAAAGAAAAAGAAAAATTTCCTCACATATTTTTTCCTTTTGTGTGATTTTTATAGAGAGCTTTAAATTCAAAGAGTATTGGACATGGTTTCCTTGAGAATTCATCATTACCTCTGGCAGTGCCATTACCTTGTACAGTGAGAAAACAAACTCTAGGATTTCACTAAACATTCAGACAAAAGAGGCGTTGAGGACAAAAATCACGACTAGATAGGGAGGAAGGAAAGATAGCACTATAAAGATACTACTGGTGGGGTCTGAAAAGACCATCTACACAACGTTTTCAAGGATAACGCACAGCTATTCCACTAAATTCAAAAGAAACACGACACCACATGACCATGTACACAGTGATTCGCTTTTTGCTGTGATTAACAATTTATGTTATTGAGTAGGAGAGCATACAAGACAGAAGGTAGAACTGTTCAACGAACTTACTTTAGAAATCCTGTTTTGAACTGTAAACAGCTGCTTCATTCTGAGCTGTTTGTGTTTGATTAAAGCACACTGCATGCATAGCAGCAAATAGTTTAAAATTAGCCATTATTTCAAAAGAAGCATCCAGACGTTTAGAAACGGAATTATGTTTTTATGGTTTTTTTTTTTTTTTCATTATTATTCCAAACAGATGTTCCTTTCTCTGCAGTGTTTGGAGATCAAATTAAGTTTGTTTAATTGGTGTGAATAATGTTACTTCTTAGGACAGTAAGACTGTGAAAAAAATATGGCATGGCTACAAATGAACTAAATAATAATTGCTGATAAGCAGTGAGGATTTTGCAGGTGTTTCTCATTTATTAAAAAAAAAATAATCACGTGCACTGCTGTTTTTAATAATGTTTACCATCACTAAACACTACTCAGCTTTCAGGGAAAAAAGTGTTTCCTCATTCCTTTTCTTGCTTCTCACAAGAGTCACTATGGTTGTCTGAAGCCTTCCCTGTGTGTGTGTGTGTGTGTGTGTGTGTATGTGAGACCACCGGCTCAGTGTGTCTACACATGCCTATGGAAAAAGGGCATGTGTGTATGATGTTTACAGCACTGAAAGAGATTTACAGCACTGAAGGAGAGCTCCTCTGCTTGAAGATCAACCCCGGAAGTTTATAGCGCCCCCTGCTGTCAGCTCAACCTATCAACCCCCACAGCAGCAGGTGACTCTTAGAGCTTCATACATTGTTTTTTAGGCACACAATGGCACACATAACATCTCTTCAGGATGTGAATTTTGAAGAAATTCAGCTTGGATCAAATACAATCATGTGAACTGATAACATTTTCGTTCTAATATATGAGAGAGACAAAAAGAGTTCAGTTACTCCATATACTTGTGTGTGTTGTGTGTGTGTGTGTGTGTGTGTGTGTGTGCGTATGTGTGTGTCAGTCCACTGTCCTCTAGCAGAGAGCTGAGAGGATCAGGCCAGCTGAAGCCCTGTGTCACTTCCTGTCTGTCCTCGGCTGCGCTCGCACTGAGCCTGTTAATTTAGATGTTGGCTGACTGGGTGGTGGGTGACAAAGGTGATTTAAACATCAGGTGGCTGGGTGGCAGGTGATAGAGGTGACTTTGTTTGTTTCCTGATTGCAGCCAGTACTGGTAATCCTATTAAATCCAGCTATAAGTCTCAGAACCTGAAATATCACACCAACACCAATACCTCGCCCTTCCCCCCTTCCCCCCAGCCCACAACATACACATACACACACACACACACACACACACACACAACCTCAATTTCCCCTCACAGTTAGGTTTCACATCATCCCAATGTCACACATCTTCACCAGAACTTTGGACAGGCTCAAGTAGGTAGACGAATAAAAAATCCAGTCATTCTGCTGTGCTTTGGGTACATTTGTTCTCTCTCCTCATTCATGATAATAATAAAAAAAATTACATGCAAAGGCACAGCTTGACTTTTCTGACAAACAGATTTGCCTCTGATATTGTGTCAACACTACACTTAATCAAGAACAAATTCTTCTTCATTTCTGTAAGCTGAGTTTGGCTTGCCACCAGAAACATGACAAAAAGAACAACTTTTTCATCTGTACTGTTCCTTTGTCATGGCGCTGGCAGTAAAGATTCTACATGCACAAGCAGAGCTGAACAGCAAGCGACGTGACTGGAGACGGTTCTAAACAATTATTGATTTAATATGACGAGGATGTATAAGCCATTAGTGCCACATATAGTACTGACATGGGTGAGAGTGGCATCAGTGCCACATATTTTGCCACGGCCCTGGTTTAGTCATAGGCACGAGGCGATAACTTCTACCAACGCCACAGTCATGACTGCCACGTTGCTTTTGTACTGCTCCACTTGCAACTTATTAGGTTTAAAAAATTCTTGTCATGAAATTGTGTTCTTCAGTGTTTATTTTTTGTTTATTGGTAGCAAGAATGCTATAAATCTAGCCTAGCAACTGCTGATAACATTAGTGAACTTATCCTGATTGGATAAGTTAATAGTAGCATGGCAGCTACTTTAAAGCTGCACCAATCACCACCACCTTTATTGCACTTTTTTGTTTTACACACAGTATTCAAAAATGTCTAACAACAAGGCCCTAGGTTGAAATGTGCTCCTTGAGCCTGACTGGACTTGTTGTATGAAGCACATCAATGACAAATGGAGAACATGGCCTCAGTTCATCTCAAATGGCAATAAAACCCTTTTTATTTTATATTGATGTACTGTACATTTCGTATAAAAGTACCACATTTAATACACTTCCTTTAAAATACAAGCCAACCGGACATATAAATCAAATACAAAATTATAAAACTTTGTAAATCTATGTGCGTGTACATTTTCTTTTTCTGTTAAAGATGCCGCAATGATTTTGGTTCTTCATTCTCTCTAAAATAAAAACACTAAATTATGCCCAACCCATATCTTTAATCAGTCCCTTAGATAGTCTGTGAGTTCAACCAAAGCAAACTGAAAATGACTGTTTTCAGAATAACCTTTCCATTGTGATGACACAAAGTTCTGAAGAATTTGGTGACAGCTTAGTGACAGGTTAAAATGGTTGTGGCTAACTGAAAAGACTGGTGTCTATAAGTATCAGTCGCAGGTGAAAGGAAGTTGCATATGGTCTCCTTGAATAAGAACCCAAGAGATGTTACATCTATCAATGATCAAAATCCTAACTCAAAAATTACAATAAATAAACATTGCCTTCACTAGACAAACACACATATATGTGCATACAACAAACAAAACGAACAAACCAGACAGACACAAACAAATTATTGTGTGAATTAATGTAAAAAGAGGTCCGTTCTTATGTGATAATCTGATATATGGGATAGGCAACTTGGGCATATAATTAATATGTGTTGGTAAATTAGTTACCAAAGGCAACTGTGCACATCTGAATTCATTAAACTCCTACGGAAATAACAATGAATACTGAATAAATCCTCTTAAACTTTGTTAACTCAAAGTAAATACAACAATATAATAACTGATATAACAGCAGCATAATATCTTATGTTGTGGTCTGAATAGTGCACTGGCGTATACTCCGTATGGTAGGCAAACAAAGCAAGAGATACCCATGATTCTTACAACTGCTGGACTGGTGAGGTTGAGGAGACTGATGAAACCTAGAAAAGTGTTCTTTGTCATCTTTCATTGTTTTTGTTTGTTTTTGTTTTTGTTTTGTTTTTTTCTTCTGTACATCTGTACAGGGCATAGAAAAGCAGTGATGGTAGAAAGAGGGCTATGCGGCCGTCTCGCGGATGGCCACCTCCAGCCTCTTTGGGAGCAGCTCTCTCCTCTCATCCATGGTTATTACTGGCTTTCGACAGTGCTGTCCGTCCACATACATCTTGGCGTACACCGGGTTGGCGTAATTTAGTGCCTACGAACAAGGACAAACGATAATGACTTAACAGCTTGTCACAGTGGCGAAGGAGACGTGAACAGGTGAGATGTAAAAATATGAAATTGGGTGTGCGACAACGCGTGACCTTTCTGAGGTCTCGCAAAATCAGCAGGCATAACAAGAGCGAGCTGTGACAAGGACAGTGACATGTCGGCAGGTGACTGAGGTAGACAGTGACTAACGGGGCAGAACAGAAGCAGATGCTTCTCACTTCCTCCGCACAGGGAAAAGTCACAGCGCACAGCGTACAAACACTTAATTAACACATTCTTAACGGCAGAGTCTTAACGACCAACACTACCTACGCAGTATATAATAAACACAAGTACGTACGCCCCCCCCCCTACACACACACACACAAACAAAAACAACACTATTCAGACACACACTGCATATTAAAACTTCTGCTACAATTGGCCATCTGTAAACAAATCTAATTACTCTGTCTGCAGGGAGGATACCTGATAGCATTGAGATAAAATAAGGCCCAGGATATCTAACTATGTTCACTTAGAGAAAATCTACCGCCAACTGTAGCATAAAACAAAGAATCCAGTTCACACGTGGATGGGACTGGATACACACACACACACAAACGTGCCCATGCACACACTAACACATGGATGGAACTGGACACACACAGATATACATATATACACACACACACACACAACACACACACACACACACACACACACACACCACACACACACACACACACACACACACACACACACACACACACACACAAACACTTGGGTGGAGCTGGATGCTGCTCGTAGGATTGCTGTATTTGCTGTATCTGTCTCCTCCAAGGAGGTTATGTTTTCATCATTGGGGTATTAGGACAATGAACAGATGATTATATTTTGTTATCTCCCTTAACAATGTTTTTTTTTTCTTTTTTTCTCTCAGATAAATACATTGGTTTCAGTATTCATATGGAATGGTCAAAATCCTAGAATTTCTAAAGACCTTCTCCTACATCTAATTGCATTATCATCATTATTGGGCAGGGAACATACGCAAATTTACTTACTGGATGGTCTGGTCTCCAAATACTGACTAGTGTGTCTTGGAGGGCAGGCCATGCATGTCAACCTCCCTATAGGCACTGGCCTCAGTCTAACCTTTCAGTTAAGATTTTCAGTTAAGATCTAACCCAGTTGTCATCTCTGCTCTGAAAATATGGAGTCACTTTAGGAGACATACTGATACAAGAGAAACACTTCTGATTTAGAGCCCACTCTGTAACAAACATGCATTCATATCAACAAAACTGGATCATGCCTTTGCTGGGTGAAATAGGAAGGGAATTCTGAAATTTGGTGGTCTCTATGGAAATAGCACTTTTGCTAGTGACCTGTGTTCCAAATATGACCTATTCTGTTATTTTCAAGTTCGCCAGTTTGCCAAGAGTCATAGTCTACAATTCCCTAACCTCCCTAAGAAATCCCTTGTAGGCAAAGTTCCTTTTTGGGTGAAGGGGTTTACAGCTCGCTCTTACTCAGTGATTATGCCAATGAATAATGTTAAGTTACAGAGGGTTAAAATTGGATGGGAAAACGAACTTGGAATTGAAATCCCAGAAGAAGTATGGATAAAAGCCTTACAAAGAATAAACAACAGTCCTCCTGTGTGAAACTGGGTGGTACACCACCTACACTGGAGTAGAGCAGAGTGGCTTCATTCTGTCCTAATGTAGACAGTAGATGTTCCAGATGTCAAACAGATATAGCTGGTCTGACACATATGTTCTGGATATGTCATAAACTGACAAGATTTTGGTGAATAATATTTGAGGTGCCGCCTGTTGTCCTTGGGGTGACCTTACAATCTTTTTTTGCTATAGAGATTGCTATATTTGGTGTACCAGATATGGAAATGAACTTGACCAAAAAACAACTCAGTGTCATAGCTTCTATATCTTCATTGGCATGCAGGCGAATTTTACTCCTTTGGAAATCATGCATCCCACCCACCGCGGCACAACAGCTAAAGGATGTAATACTATTTTTACATTTGGAGAAATTTAAATTTACTATAAACGGTTCTGCCAGATTTATTTCAATATGTGAGCCTCTTCTGTCATACTTTGGTATCCTCCAGGCACTTTTTTCCTAAGAATTTACAAGTATTTGATCCTAGAAGGGATGTGGCTCTATATTGGTGCCTACCCTCCAACTCAGCCTAAACTATAACGTATATAGCCTCACACTTCATCAAGTTGTGTGATGCTTGACATCTTTGAGATTAGACTGTCCCTCAAGAGATTCAAATGTCCATCAATTATCTAAATTGATAATGTAATTTCATTTGTTTCATTCTGAAATCACATGTACTGCTTTTTTCCCCCGGTCAAGTCAGAGTGGGAGGGGTGAGGGATCTTCAAATGTGTTAAAAAAAAAATGCAATGTAACTATGTTCACATGTATATTTTTAGAAGTCTATTTCTCAATAAAAAGCAAAAACAAAAACAAAGAAACAAACAAAAAAACCAATATGGGATTATCTTTTATGATTGGCTGATTTGGTGGGAATTAAATTTGTGTAACTGGCTACCTTTGAAGTAGATCTGAAAACTTTGAATCACCATTCCATATCAATGCGCTTATGAGTGGTAACCATAGCAACCGTAGTAAAGTATTTCACGCTGTACTTTCCTTCCTTAACGGTAGTTACAATAGGTTATTTTCTCTAGTTCACGCAAAGGATTCCTAAATATAAAGACACTTATAGATAAAACTATATCCTAAATACAAATGGGCGATAAGCAGGATAATGGTCTTCGAGGTGACCGGAGGAGGACATTGCCTCCACTAGCCATTATTTCCATTGAACTGAGCACCTCGTCGACCATTATCTCTTATGTGGTGATCTGGAACACCGTCTGGAATTTGTATTGCGTCAGTGACCCTATATTTCCTTGGTGTAAGTCAACACTCTCTGAGCGTTTTTCTAGTTTCTATTTGTAATTAAATGACTTTCTGTCGCTCGGCTCCCTATGCTGGTGGCTCTGGACAGTGATGAATGACTGCAGCATGTAAAGAACAGAAGCTCCAATGTCACACTGTGGAACATTCCAGTAAGTGAAGGGAATGCTGAGAAGATGTTTAGAAAACAGATAAGGCTGGAGGGAGCCTAGGCCACAGATAAACACACACACACACACACACACACACACACACACACACACACAAATATACACAAATGCATGCATGCACGCACGCACACACACACACACACACACACACACACACACACACACACACACACAATACATATACAGACTCACACAAAGACACATAGATGTAAAGAAACACAGACAGACAGAGTGCATGTGTGAGTAGGAGAGAATCAGATTAAAGGCATTTCACCTGTCCTGGAATCATCTCCTTTGGGACAGGGACTGGATGGATGGGCACACAGCGAGGAGGTTCACTGGAGCGCACACACCAGCCCTGACACATACATACACACACACACAAAAACACACACACACACACACACACACATGCTCACTGTTAGTATGTTCACAGCAGGTGTTAGAGCTAAGTGTAGGCAGTACTGTGGCATCACAGCAGACAAAGACTCACAGATATCAATAGAAGGTTAATGTAAAGGATCAGTATAGCGTACACAAGTTAATTACATTTAGTGCAAACACTAATCTGACACTAATCTTAATTATCAGTGTGTTAGCTTTAAGCAGAGAGAACTGTTGAAGGCACTTGAGGATACATTCATCACATTCACCAAGTTATTTGCAGATGTCTGTTTTTTCATGTTTCAAGTCAATTAATATGTTGGTTGTACCAAGTTCAAATGACAGCCATGAAGTGACAACAAAAGATATTATCAAATCAGTAGTGATATTTCAGCACTGTTATTGTGGACAGCTCCTCTTAAGTACTTCTGTATTACTGTAAATGCAACCACATGGCACTCTTGCGTTGACTTGCACTGTATTTAATACAGCGCCCACACATGGTACAACAAGGTACTACAAGAGAGTCTGCCTGGTGCTAGTTCGTTTGTGTGCTCACGTCTGTGTATATTTCTACAGTGGTGATCCAAGGGATTTTTAAAATTTGTTGCCATTTCTTGGTCATTATGGGATGTTCTAAAACACAAAAAGCCATATCCTTAAAAGCAGTGCAGCATTATCAGGAGACAAACCTCTACTCCGCTCCGGTCTCAATCTGCAGGATCTATGCTAGACAAAGTCTGGGCCTGTTTCTAGGATTATCAGCGACCCGACACTGATCCAAAAACCTGCAGCTAGCAAATCCTTGCTGAGTCAGTAAGCAAAATGTATCTGCCACAAAATCTCTACTTGGCTTACCTTCATCCTTAACCACACCAATGTCTCAGCCCTGCTGACTCATCCCTTTATGGGGCTGTGTGTTTACTGTGGACTAGGCTGGGGTAGTCACCTTGTGTGGATCCAGAGTGAAGTTGGGGTGCAGCAGGTTTCCTGCGTCAGCATGATTGTCATGGTCCACCTCGTACATGTTGTAGGATGGGTTGCCAATCTCCACATTCAGACCACCATTGGCCATGGGCTGCCTCTGCACACGTTTACCCCTGTATTTGTGTGTGTGTGTGTGTGTGTGTGTGTGGTGTGTGTGTGTGTGTGTGTGTGTGTGTGTGTGGTGGTAGTGGGAGGGCGGTGTAGTTTTTGTAAAGGAAGGTTAAAATGACAGTGATTATTTGGTTATCAACACAGGCCTATCACAAACTCAAGGTCACTTCACAATGCATACAAAAACAAATGAAAACAAAGACAGACAAAACACATCAAACGAAAGCAAGAACGAGAGCATGAAAGCTCTAAGGAGTAAAGGAGAGGAAGAGAACTACTGACGACAGAGAAAAAGAAAACATTCAATTTAGATTTCAACCTGAAGAATGCAGGGCAGTTGCAAAGAGATTGAGAGAGAGAGGGAGGTGTAGATACACTATGACAATATTCCCACATTTACTGCTACAGGACCTGCGGGAAATATGGGGTCAGGGGTCAAGACATTGGCAAAATGGGGGAGATTATGGGGGACTCAGAAGGTGAGACGGAGAATAATTTGGAACATGATGCTGGAACTGGTGAACCATGCAGCGTGGCTAAGATTGGGTGTGAGAAAATGCCTAGAACACGGCAATCCATCACACGTTATTTTTGCTTTGTGTAAATAATAATACTAAAAAAACTATGGGAGAACAATCTAGAAAACAATATAACACAGATGTGCATCAGACAGATAATGCAGTAACCAATTATCAACTTCATGAGTGTTGTGTAAAAATGTGGTGTGTTTGCCGTACCTCTGCCTTCTCTTGCAAATGAGCACCCCTACCACCACTGCCACGATGATAATCACCAGGAGAACCAAGGGCACAATGATAGCTATGCTTCCTGTGGGGTATCACACACACACACACACACACACACACACACACACACACACACACAGACACACATATACACACACAAGCACACACATACATATACACACACACAACACACACACACACACACACACACACACACACACACACACACACACACACACAGAAAAAAGACAGCATCTCTAAGAACCATAATTTAGTACTGACAGGCACTCATTCAGCCTGAGCTAGCTTGTCCAATTTCCATGTTTCTGCGTAATGTTGGCTTGCGGTGCCATACACTGCCATAGACTGCGTGTGTGTGTGTGTGTGTGTGTGTGTGTGTGTGTGTGTCCGCAGACAGATAACAGTAATAAATGAAAACAAAGCAGAAGTTATGGCATACTGAAGAAAAGACTAGCCAATTCATGAGAAACCCAACTTCACTTCTTAGAAATCTGCCTCTTTCCTTTCCTGTACTCTCCTTTTCATTTTCTTTTTTTCTTCTTTCCTCCTTCTTTTTTTCAATCTCTTTCTCATTTCTTTTTGGTCCTCTGCTTTGAATGTACTTTGAAAGTACGGCTCATGAGTCAGGGAGCGTGACATTTCACTCATGAGCGCTGGAATCCTGAGATCTTGGGTGTGTATGTGGGGGAAAAGAGACAGAGGCAGGGGGACACTAGAGATGCCCATCAGTGGGATGCCATCTGCCTTTTTGATGATGCCATGGGGTCTCCACAGTGAGGGGAGAAAGAACATTCTTCAGCATTAAGGCACGTTAGAGAAAGATAGGGAAAATCAGAGAGAAAGGGACAGAGAGAGAGAGAGAGAGAGAGAAAGAGACAGATAGAAAGAGAGAGAAAGAGAAGAAAAAAGGGTCTCCTACACAGTGATGTGCCCAAAACCATAGCAAAATGTCACTAGTGCAGCAGTGAGACTAAATCACATCAGTGCAAATGTCTGCAAGGTGCCTGAGAAAAGGTCTCAGAACTGCCCACGAGCGACAGACAGCCTCAGCGCCAGGGAAGAAGGCATTTCCACCCCCGACCAGTGATGAGTTAAGTCAGGAACACTCAGAGTTCTCACTGCAGCAATGCCTCTAGGAGCCAGGGGTCTCAGGGATAGAAGACTAAAGAATTGGTCTCTCTCTCTCTCTCTCTTTGTATGTGTGTGTGTGTGTGTATGTGTATGTGTATGTCTATGTGTATGTGTGTGTGTGTGTGAGTGAATGAGTGTGGGTGCATACGGTATGTCCTTGTGTATGAATGAATATGTGTGTGTGTGTGTGTGAGTTAATGAGTGTGGGTGCATATGGTATGTCCTTGTGTATGAATGAGTGAGTGTGTGTGTGTGTGTGTGTGTGTGTGTATACATGTACATGTACACATGTGAGTATGTGAGTGTATGTATGCTTTGTGTTCTTTCTGATAATTGGTGTGTTTGTTTGTGTCTCTGTCTGTGTGTGTGTGTGTGTGTGTGTGTGTGTGCGTGTGCGCATATGTGAATAAAGGCAATTGTAGTGTGGTGGCAAAGAAGCTGGGCGTTTGATTACCAACTGACTCTTTTGAGACCCTGAGTGGCTCTGGGGGAGACTGGCCCTGAAGTAATTGACAAATGTAAGTCACTTTGGATAAAAGCATAAATTCACATCAATATGTATGTATGTAAATGTATAAACAAATATGTATGCATGTTTGCTCATGTGTGTACACCTGCATTAGAATTAGAGTGTGTATGCCTTGTGTAAAACCCCATCCTGAAGGGTAAGGCACCAAGTAACCAAGCAAGCCAAATATGGTAGGAATGTGGGTAGCAGAGATAATATAACAATATGGTAATAATTTGGCTCCACCAAGAACTTAGAAAAAGTAAAAGATGGAACCTTGATAAGCTAGAACCCTAAGGAGGGCCAATGGGCGTCTGCATTCTGTTTTACAACCTGTGATGTGTATTCTGTGGGGTATAAAATGGAATCCTAATCTCCAAGAAGATGGGCTAGTTACTTGACACACCTTTTGTAGCTTTTGTGTATGTAACTTGTCCCCGGCGTCATGATTAATGACTGCAGTGATCCACCAACTTGCCTGCCTTGAATTTTTGACCACATGTGTGTGTGTGTGTGTGTGTGTGTGAGAGAGAGAGAGAGAGAGAGAATGTGTGTCTGCGTGAGAGAGAGAGAGAGAGAGTGAGAGAGAGTATGGGTGTCTGTGTGTCGTGGTGAGTGTATGCATGCTCAGTGTCCTTTCCATACTCACTCCCACTGATGTTGTCAGAACGGCTGCTCTTGGGTGCAGGTTTCTCACACTGTGTCCCTGACCAGTTGGCTGAGCACCTGTTAACCAATCAGATGCAGGAATGTGAAGGAAGCAGTGTTACCTGTGTGACACATTACGACAGCAAAACAGCATACAGTGACAGCAGTGACAGCAACAGCCTCAGTGACGCTACCAGTGTTACGGTGGAGACCCACTGGCCACGTAAAGAAGAACTCGTGTTGCGATTTCAGTTCATTTTCAATAAAGCACGGCGAATCGTCACGCAAAGCATCTCAGGAAAGTGGCGCGATGGCTTGGAATAGCTGCGTTGCGTCAGAAGCGTCAGTTAGGCTTTTCTCAACTTTATGCAAATTCACCCGTCAAACGCGACACAAATTAGCCAATGAAAGCAGAGCGTCATGCTTGTGCAGCAGATATAAACGCGGGAGGATTTGCGATTGCTAAAAAATCTAACAGAGCCAGTGGATCACTACCGTCACACCTACGACTGTTTGGCTGTGGGATCCAGAAAAGATCATGCAATGCAGAAAACTGATCACATGCCTTTCTCATATTTCCTCCTGGTCATGTAGTAATGCTACAGTAATGGTTTACAAAGTATAATCTGTGAAACATGCATGTGAAACGTCCGCAGAATATTCCGATGACACATTCAACGGGATGCAGGCTTACAGGATCATTCACAATGTGAGCGCTTTGAGAAAACACACAGAACTCAGATACAGATGTTTTCTACATCGAGTTTGTCGGTTTGCTCACAGTACAGATATAACACAATGCTGAGGCACACACTCAGTGTATATGCAGTGGGTGTGTTGGGTGGGTAGGTGAGAATGTGAAAGGCGAGGTATACAGGCCATAGCTTTCCATACCCCTGTGGATGAGAAACATCAGGGATGTGCTAACTATGCTAGTTAGCAGCTACACTGACACTGCATTAGCTCACATCTGTGTGCAGTGGAGAAGGAATGTGCATGGTGGTTATTTGCACACACACGCACACACACACACACACACACACACACACACACACACACACACACACATGCGCATACACTCACCCACACAAGGACAAACAAGGACAAGGACACGCACACACATACGCGCGCACACACACACACATCAGCCAACCAGACGCACCAGCAAACACATTTAGTCAACAAACACACATAGGTAAACACATTCTGGTGCACACAGACATGTAGCTTACACATACACACAAACACACAAACACACCAACACAAAGTAAACAAAACATAAACAGGTACACACAAACACAAATAAACAACAGGAGCCCAGTGTGAGGAGCTAGCGCGTGTCGGCAGGTGACCCGAGACACAGTCGTGGGGGTGGAGAAGAGATGGGAGGCAGCATGAGTGGGAGGAGCAGAAAAGTGTGGGAGGCGGGGCAAGTGAACAAGATCCATGCTGATTGGATGTTTCCAGTTGGAAATGAAAAACAGCCGGGTAGCTCTCTTTGGGGCACAGGAGATTTACTGACACTTTACAAGAGAATTAGGGAGATGAGGAGATTGGGGAATTGAGCTTTAAAAGAGAGAGAGACAGAAAGAAAAAGAACAGATGGCTAAGAGGAGGAGAAACAGGAAGAGAAAGACAGAAGTAGAAAACGAGTGAGACTGTGACCTACTTGCAGCTGGGTTTGTTAAAGGCAGTTAACGTGCAAATCCCCTCATTCTGACAGTAGTAATCGCATGGGTTGGCTCGCTCGTCACAGCGCTGGTTTTTGAACGCACCTGGGCAGCTGCAGCAGAGATTGCAGTGAGACGCCACACATACGAGCCAAACACAAAAGACAACAGCAACAGAGGAGGAACAGGAACAAGAAGGGAAAGTGAAATGACAGCACGACACATTCTCACAATCCAGCAGTTTGCTTTCAGTCTGGAAGGACACTAGTGGTCTCAGCACCATGAAATTGCACACACGCACACACACACACACACACACACACACACAAACACAAACACACACAAACACACGCACGCAAACACACACAAACACACACACACACGCAAACAAACACACACACACACACACTTACACACTCACACACAAATACCTGTGGCAAATCCACCAACCTTCTTGAATACACGCACACACGTGTACGCACTCTCACACCCTCTCTTACACACACACATATCTGTGGTGCATCCATTTACCCTCTTGCCCATGCGCGCACATACACATAGACAAAGACACATACACACACACACACACACACACACACACACACACACACACACACACACGCACACACAAACACACGCGCACAGGCATGCCTGTCCTTAAAAATCAGTTCAGTCTGGCTACGGTAATGTTTTGTCTTGGGGTACGAGAGGACTCCGGGGGTCACTGACATCTCCCACCCAGGGGGGACACTGCAGTGAGCAGCGCCAGTTACACAGACGGCGAGGAAGCGCAAAGGCTCTTGAGCGCACAGAGTCAGAATCCAAGCCAGTGGCTCCATGCTGAGCCCAGCCTGCCTGGCTTCACACAGAGAGCAGGCGATTAGCAGGGAGGGAGGGAGGGGAGGGGAAAATAAATAAATTAATAAATAAAAAAAAATCTCTCATTGTGCTGTCCAAACAGGCACTTGAGGAGAGGCACGAAAGAGAAAAAGACAAAAAAATAACAATAAAAAAGGCATGAAACAAAACAGAGAGAGCCAATGAAAAAGAGGGAGAAACGGATTACTTTTTTTTCACCTCTCTTCCTCTCTATTGTAGTTCAGGCGTGTGGGAGTCTGAGTTATAAGGGTTTCGGCCTTTGCATGTTTTTGTTTGTAGGCTATTTGTTTGCTCAGTGCCTGATGAGGCCCAACTGCTTTTGATGGAGGAGGCAAATTGATGGTAAAATGACATGGTTGCTGTGGGGGAGGTAGAGAGAAACAGGGTGGACGTATGCCCGAATTCCTCCACGGAGACGGATGCAATGCCTGGCTGAGATGGAGTTGAGACCATGCTGAGATAAAGGCGAGTGGCTGTGGAGACCAAGTTGAGACACTCTTCTCCACTTATCTCACTGCAGTGCGGTGACACAACGGGCCAAACAATTAAGCTCCCACAACCCTGCAGACAACAAAGCAATCTGCATACAAATGAATTTCTATTGTGAGCGCGCAGCAATTTATCGCCATGCCCACGCTATTGACCAGGGTCAGACAAACACACGAGGAACAAGAATACAGAGGTAAAGAGCCAATTATCTAGATGAATGTAGATGTCCAAAACGCATTTAGAGCAAGACAAAAAACCCATCCTTTGTGGTGTGTGTGTGTGTGAATGTGTATGTGTATGTGTGTGTGTGAGAGAGAGAGAAATGGGATGGCTGGCTAGTGGCCTGAACAGCAGGGAAGGTGTCCTGGGCATAATCTCGCCGGGTCGGCCATGTTTGGTCAGTGATGTGCATTGTGGAATTGAAAATAAAACTGACACGTCTTACCAAACAATTGGATGGATGATCTCACAGATCAACGAATGAATGAATGAATGAATGAATGAATGAACTATATGATGAGCTTGACTGAATGAATGAACAAACGGATGAGTGGACAAAAGAGTGAACGAACAAACTACTGAATGAATGAACAAACAAATGATCAAACAAACGAATGAACGAATGACTGCACAAACTAATGAATGAATGAATGGATGGATGAATGGATGAATGAAAGAATGAGAACTTAGCAGCATGAGAATTGTGTACATCTTTGTTGGGCAACTGTGTAAGGCGTGTTAAACCTGCCTCTCAGACAGCCTGGAGAATAACAGTGGGGGTACAGCTGCAAACACCTGCACACACTGAGCGACACGAGACCTCCACACACCTGCCTCACATGTGGTTGGTACTATAGCGCTGCAGCTTATCTAGAGCTGGTACAAGCCCCATGAGGGTGGTTGTACGTGAACGTGTGTGTATGTGTCTGTGTGCACGCACACACTAGTCTACATATGTGCTTTTAGGTGTGTCTCTATGCATGTGTGTTTTTGTGTGCGTGTGTCTGTTCGCCACAAGTCTAGGTGCATATACTGTATATGTGTGTGTGTATGTGTGTGTGTGTGTGTGTGTGTGTGTGTGTGTAGTATGTGTGTGTAAGTGTTAAATGCCCTAAATGTGTGTGCTCTCTCCTGCAGCAGTCTTCAGAGACCAGGGCACGTTGAAGAGCACATCTCTGGGGGGAAGGCACAGGGTGCAGGGTGCCCGGATCTTAGCCATGCTCTTTCAAGTGCCTTCCCACTGCCCTGCAGCAGGAACAGAATACTAATGCCCCCACTGGCCCCTTTATTCTGCAGCTCCAGGTGGCTGTAAGATCTCTGATGAGGACTCTCTCACACTCCTCCTGTCCATCACAAACTGACTCAGCCCCTCCTTTCCTCTCCTCTGCTTCTTTCACTTATTACTCACTTCTATTTTCCCTATATATCCTATATATGTCCTTTTTAGTTCAGGGTCAATTTAAAGCCGTCTCTTTTCCCCTCCCCCTCTCTCTTTCCTCTCTCTTTATGTCTCTTCTATGCCTCTCTTTATCTCTCTATCGCTTTTCTTTCTCATTTCTAACCCATTCTCCCCATCTTATAGTGTATTGAGATGGATATAGTATCTCGCCCATCTTCTTTGTTCTCTCTCCATTTCTCTGTGGGATTCTGAGGGCTGTTTGGTGGTTTAAGGCTCCCTGGTGTGCAAGTTTTGGCCCCTAGAGCCAATTGCCAGTCAAGCTTCTTTGGCTTCCACCTCGAACACTGAAAACAGACTCAAAGCTGATAGAGATGTCGAGGCCGAAAGGAGGGGATTCTTCTTTCTTTTTTTTACTTAACAAAAAAATGGGGAAGTAGCACACTCGGGTCTCACGATTTCCATAAAGCGGTCAATAAAAAAACTCTTTGAATACATATATAATGGTGGAATGATGAAAATGAGAGTGTGTGTCAGAGTGTGTGACTGTGATAGAGAGAGAGAAAGAGAGAGAGAGGGAGAAGGAGGGACAGCTGTCTCAATGAAAATGTTACTTACTGGCAGAATGGCAGGCTGGTCTCGGGGTCGAGGTGGCAGGTGCCCCCGTTGTAGCAGTAGCCGTCACACAGTTGACAGCTGGATGCTATCCTGCCATTGGTGCAACTGAGGAGGAAACCACAGTCAGTCCCTCCAGGAGCTTAATGAGGCCTGGAGCGGGGGTTATAACCAAAAGCTACCCAAAGAATCTAAAGAATTGGTGGTTTTACAGGACTTGGGTTTGCATTGATTGCTGCAAATTCACAGAAATCTTTACAAAATGCAATCCAATTAAAATGGCTATGATTTTGACAGTCTAAATCAATTGCAAATAAAAGAAAAGCACCTAGTATATATGTGTGTGTAAGTGTGTGTGTGTGTGTGTAGGGGGTATTTTTGTAATCTGCAAATAATATTATCATCCAAAATAGTACAATTCTAATCCACATTTGGGACCTAGGATCCCTTGATATATCTGAATTTGTGTAAAAATGTAAGACAACATCCTGGAGGGAGCTGGGTGTGCCAAGTGACCTTGACCTGAGGGGACAGTGCAACTGAGGCTGCTCAGTACCATATGAGCATGATGGTCTTTAATGTCCTCATAACTCGCATCTCAAACATTTGTGCGCATGTGTGACTTGTGTCCTGATGTGTGTGTGTGGTTATGGCCTAGAAAATGGCAGAGATGAGGGCATCCATGTGTGTGAGTGTGGACTGATGACTGACGATGCGTGTCTTCTAAGCAACATGATCCAGTGCCACGGTATGTATACTTTAATGCGTACAGCTGTGCTCATGTTTTTCAAAGCAGTCCTTCACATTCAGCTCAATCATGCAGGCACTTATACAGAATGCATGCTGTGAAGAGGACACATGCATAGGAATACCTATCATGCACTTACACACTCAACACATGCACTCAACATGTATTTCAACACACCACCTTCACAAGTTACTGACACTGAAGGAAATGTTCAAACACACACACACACACACACACACACATACATACACTCCCAAAGAATTCATCAAAATGCAACACATTTCTTTCAGTCTCAATCCAAGACCTTCATCTCAACACACACACACTCTCACACACACACACACACACACACACAAACACTCACTTGCAGGACACATCCCCTGAGTCATGGTCGATGATGCAGGGTGCCCCGTGGCAACGGAGGCACCTGTCCACGTCGCACCTGAGCCCCTCGTACTGCGTCGGACACACACACTCCACGTGGCCCGTGCTGGACAGCGTGCAGGCCTTGGCATTCACACAGTAGTGATGGCAGATATCTGTCCAGAGAAAACACAAAGTGAGGCCAGCTGAACCGCCAGATCTCGCTGAGACAGATCTGAGACAAAACCATTGGCTTTTGAAGTCTTTTCAGAAAACTCAGTCAAAATGAAGTCATTTTTAGAGGACACTGAGAAACAACTATAGTAAATAATAATGTTTTCCTGTAACTAAAACGTAAACTTGATGGAAAAAAGAACAAACATAGTGTGATTTTCAACAAGGGGAAATCATTAAAAAGAAGGTACAAGGTACAAAGCAAATCCTTCATCATGACAGAGACACAGATGCTTTAATTATTTTCCAACTACTACTCATCACAATATCATATAATGACTTCATCCAGCTTTAGATCAGTGTCTTTAGAGGAGGTCACTCATGTTAACATGGCAAGCATGAAGCCCCAGTCCTAATGTGCGAGTGTGTGTGTGTGTGTGTGTGTGTGTGTGTGGATGTGACAGCACGCCAGAGCAAGGTAATCTCATGTGCCCACAGTGTGACCATGCTAGTGTGTCATATGCTAGTGGAGGCTTCTTGAGCCGAGAGCTCAGTACAAGCGCACCAGCAAAATGCGTTGACTGAAACATAAAGAACCCTGTCCACTATAAGGTATTTAAAACCCTGCAATTAAGAGCTCTCCATGTGCACTGGCAAATGCTTTTGTCTGGTGCGCGCTGAGTGTGTGCTGTATTATGGTCTTAAGCTGATTATGGTGCCTCTCCTGCTTTCTCCTACTGTGTGTATGGCTACCGTAAGAGCCGTTAATTACTGGTATGAGTGTGGATGCCTACAGGCTCCTCCAGGCCACAGCGTGCCGGTTGTTGGAGGCAGACAGCAGTGAGAATGAAAACAGAGTGATGCTGAGTAGAGAAAATGGTGCGTGCGTGTATGTGTGTTTGTGTGTGTGTATGTGTGTGTGTATGTGTGTGTGTGTGTGTGTGTGTGTGAGTGAGTGTGTGGGTAGGGAGCAGGTGTTGTGGAGCAGTGGCATTGGCATCCAGCATCACACATGGGGTGAGTTCGGAGGTCACTGGAACCCCCCCCCCCCCTTCTCATTTTCCCATTTTCCCTTCCCCTCTTCATTGCACTGTGAATTAAATGCCTAAAAAGTCCAGAAAGTGCGGTTAGATTTCAGACAGCTGGGGTGTCTGGAGGAAACGGGCGTGGCGGTGAAGACTCACGGTAGCGGCAGCGGTCCCCGGTGTATTCGGCGAGGCAGCGGCACACGGGCTGGTTGCCGAGGCTCACGTCGCAGGTGCCGCCGTTCAGGCAGTGGCCATCGCACACTCGCCTCTCGCACTGCGGGCCTGTGAAACCGGTCGCACAGCGACACGTTGGTCTCCCTGTGTATACCACACACACACACACACACCAGAAAGAGAGTTAGAGTGAGAGTGAGGGAGAGAGGGAGAGGGAGAGAGAGAGAGAGAGAGGACAAAGGAGAAGAGCGAAGAAAATAAGACAGGAGGAAAGAGACAAAGAAAAGGACTGATGGAAGGAGAGAAGGAGAGTGGAAGAGAAGAAAAAAGCAGAGAGGAAAGCAGAGGAGAGGAGAGGAAAGGAGAGGAGAGAAAATGAGAGGAGAGAAGAAATTAGAGGACAGGAAGGAGAGAGTCGAAGAGAGAAATGGAGAAAAGAGGAGAGGAGAGAAGAGAAGAGGGAAGTAGATGAGAGGAGGACAGAGAAAAGGAGAGTAAACAAGGGCAAGAGAGAGGTCAGGAAAAACAGATAAAAGAGCCAAAGAAAAGAAAGAAAAGAATATGAATATGAGGAATCTAAGAAGGAAAAGAAAAGGAGAAAGAAGGGATTAAGTCAGAAAATGCTTCTGGCAGGGCAGTAGGGCAGGGCATTAAAATCGCTTGACTTGAGCACCAGCTCCCTAAATAGATGTTGATCCTGTTTGACAAAGTGAATGCCTTGTTAAAAAATCCTTATTGCGTTCAGACCAAGAGCGGCTACCTCTGATCTACCTCCAGCCGGGGGAGCAGCATGGGGCTGTTTTTGGGAAAGGTTTGCTCTCCACATTCGTCAAAGTAGGGCTCAAAGAAAATAAATGGAGAATGAAATTCCATTACCATCAGAATGCGTCTTGTGCTGCCATGCTGGCACGCCCTACTCTGTGACAGTCAACGAAATCGAAAAAATTATATACTGGCCACGTGCGCCAAATGCTCTCACACATATACACACATACACACACACACCACACACACACATCATAAACATACTCACACACGTGCGTCCAGACACACAAGTACACATACAGAAAAAGAGAGAGAGAGAAAGAGAGAGAGAACAAAGCTATTTAGCAGTACACTGGAAGCTCATTCCCTGCCTTGATTTTTGGTTCAGAGGAGCCAGGGCCTGGTTGAATTGCCTCCCAGAGTGTGTAATCAAGCACCTCAGCTCTCTCCATTAACATTTCCCAGTGGTAAGTTTAGAGGCTCCCATGCAGACCGCAGCATCACCACCTCAACACCAAAGGCCTATGAAGCACTTAGTCTTTTAAATAGAACCCAATACTTTATCTGAACACAATTAGACAGACAGTGCATGATGTGTGTGCGCGCATGTAAAGGTGCATGAGAATGTTTGTTTGTGTGCATACCGTGTGTATTTTTTTGGGAGTTTGTGTATGTGTATGTATGTGTGTGTGCCAATACAGATGTCAATGTGCATGTGTGTGGGTGTGTGCTTGCGTGTGTGTGTGCGTGCATGTTCTTGTTTGTGTGTGCCCGTGTGCGATGCCGGTACTGCATCACGAGAGAGACATCATCTCTGCCAGTCACGGCTGTGATGCTGGAGCGGCCTCTTGGCCATGAGCCAGCCACCACCCTGCCACCATGATAGCTTTTATCACCAGGTCTGTCTGCCTGCCCACCGCAACCCTTCGGCTGACAAATTCCCTATCCACCTCCTAGCTTGGAAAAATGCCTGCCTGCAAAACAGGGACCTCAAATGGATGGTTATACCCTATTGTAGAGGGCTGGTCCCTTATGGGAGAACTCGACACACACAAATACACACGCACACGTACGCACACATGTACACACACACACACACACACACACACACACACACACACACATACACACATCTCTCTCTCCACCATCCTAATCTAGAATGGGCTGCTGGTTGCTCTGAGCCTGTGCTCACTGAGTGGTTCATTCATGTGGCTGATGCACAGCCCTCAGTGGAGCTGGGCCTTGGTAGCCCTGTCTGGAGTCTGCCACTATTACCCTGAAACACCATTCGCAGCTCGCCACTCTTCAGAGGATAAATAGAGGCTCAGGACCCCGTATACGACAGAGCACTTAACTATACGCTGGCTGTTGCAGACTATCTGTATCAGTGCGCTGCCAACGTCAAAACAGCATAAACATATCAGCAACAAATACCAAAGTATCAACAAAACCGACGACGAAACACACAAACAAACCTGTTAAACCTAATGTCTGTATTCTGCACGTAGCCCGACTGATGATCTCAGCCGCAGATGATGTCATTTTCCTCCATGCAGAACGGTTGCTGAGCGAAGCAGAGGTCTTGCATCTGTTACAGCCCATCTTTCTGGAACGTCTGGACATTTGAGGACCGGCAATACATGAAGCTGTGTACGGTCACACTGCCAACTCTCCGTCTGTTAGTTCTTTTGTTTGTTTGTTTGTTCTGCTTTACTTTTGTTTGCATAGTAGCCAATTTAAATATACTATCAGTTGCGGCTGGCACAAACACCCCACTGTTATGAAACGTAAACAAACCCACCCGGCCGCCCCCACACTCCTTCCAAAAGGTTCTCTTTCCATTATTTAACTCCAAATGGCTAAAGCAGTCAGACCGGGGCACTTCTGTTCATGTTGCTGCCTCTATTATGGAGAGATAAAGGCAGAAAACTGGAGGAGAATGACGATGTTTGCCCCTTAAAGATGCGCTCGGGTGACTAATGAAAAATAAATATCAAAAGAGTGAAAAGCATTCACTTGCATATTTATGGCAGGGCACATTTTTCAGAGAAAATCGATGGATTTGTGCTAAAAAAAAAAATCTGTTCACTCAGAGGTGGCCAAGGAGAGAATGTGTGTGCTGGTGAGTGTGTGAGACTACACATGTGTGAATGTGTGTGAGTGCAGGAAAGAAAGAACGAAGTAGACAGAGAGAGAGTGAAAGAGTGCAGAAGTGTGAATATGTTTGCGAATGAGTGTGTGTGTGTGTGTGTGTGTGTGTGTGTGTGTGTGTGTGTGCGAGAGACACACACAGAAAGAAGGTCTCTGTGTGTATACGTGTGCGTGTGCATGTGTGTGTGTATGAGCCTGAGTGGGGCTGGCGAGACAAGCATTATGCATAATTCAACACTTTCAAAGGTAGTCTTTCTTTCTGCACACTCCAGCCCAAACTGAAAGGAGAGAAGGGGCCATGGTGAGAATGTACCTGGCAGGAGCTGCCTATGTGTCTTCCTGCACCCATCCGTTCATTCAGAGCAAACCTTCCTGCCTCAGAAATGTGTTAACTGCGGTCTGCAGCTTTCTATTTTTCCAAAAATGAAGCTCTTCTAAAAATACAGATAGCTAATAACACTCTCTCTCATTCTCATACACACACACACACACACACACACACACACTCACAGCCATATAACAAACACTCAAACCCGACCAGCCGGTGTGGATCATCTCCAAGGCCTACTTGGCAGAAACGCACACCTGGTGGGCTGATCGAAAAAGAACACCTGAAGCGCTGGAACAGAGAACATCACCTTACCCTGCTGTGCTTGCATGAGAACACGTGTGCGGCATGGCAGAGGACAGCACATGGCGTTCAGCTACTTTTCTATCCCATAATTATGCCGGCCTGCGATGACATTTTGTCCAAGCTGTGCGTCAGCACATCCAAAAGCACCTCTATACTTAAAACCATTCTGGAAAACATGTCAAATATGCCCTGTGGAGACAGGTGGAAAAAAACATTGAGTAATGTTTGTAGATATAGATAGATGGACAGATAGAGAGTCTGAATGTGCTGTAGGCTACATAAAAGGCAAAAAGAAAGACATAAATGTGGAAGGAAGGAAGGCAGGCACATTAGCAGCTAAAATGTAATCAGATGACAATCTCTTAATTTCCTAGTTCTAATGTCCATTCATATTGTCATGTATAGCCTTCTTGTCATGTAGCGACACCCACACTATTATACTATACCTCCACACTACACTTTCACGTCACTTACACTCACCTAGACTAGCCTCCTAGCCTAGCCTATATTTCACTCATCCAAAAATGATCTGTTTATCCAGCAGCCAGACCAGTGAATCCTCTGTCAGTGTTGAACTACTCAGAATGACCAGGCAATGGCCTATACTTAGTGCTGAGTGGAAGACATGAAAAAAATTGCTGCCATGGGGTGGTTAATGGGTTGCTGGTGGGTGGCAATCTTCCTGCTAGCCAAAAATCAATCCCAATATCCCAGAGCAGATATATGGAGCCGGTGTTGCAGGAGATGTGGCTCTTTGCAATAAAAGGATATTCTGGAGCATTTCAACCCATAGCCCTGTTTTTTGAGTCGAGGTCACTTAGTGCTGTCGTTAACTGTTGGTGAGGGCCCACCTCCCCCTCACCTTCCTTCATCTTGACCAAGACATGAGCCCCAAACTGCTTCCAATGTGTAGATTCCTGTCTTTCATGGCAACCTCTTCCAATGGTGCATGACCGGGCATGTACAATAAATGGGTTCATGTGAGGCTTTGAGTGCTGTGAGTGCTCCTTGATAAAGTACTACATAAATATGCATAATACCATAAGGACATTTCCATGTCTTATGTGTTATCTTGTGGCTATGCTGTGCTGCATTTTTAGGAATGTTGCTAGGAGACACACACACACACACACACACACACACACAAATCCTTACCTTCAGCAAGAAAAGTACGCAGTTTGTTTTGCTTTTCTTTCATAGTGTGTGAAAAGGAAAAGAAGTGTTATGCACAAAAGCACAGGAAGGCTGAAGAGGCCCCTGTAGTCCCTTGTAGGCGCTTGGCTCTCCGAGACCCTATACTGAATGTGCTCTTCAACACAGGTGCACTCTCTGCATTCCATATCTCCTCCTCTCGTTCTATTCCTCCTAAATCTATCCCTCTCTTTCTCTCTCCAAGGCCTCCTCTCGCAATTTCTCTCTCCTATCATTCAATGTCATTTCTTTCTTCTCTCTGTCTCCGTCCCTCCTAGTCTTTTCTTTTTACCCCCTCTCTCTAATGCATCTCTCTCTATACATCTGAGACCTTAAGCCCTCCCTCCTCACTGTCCCTTTCCAGCTCTCTGCTCTTTGTACCTCATCTCTCTCTCTCTCTCTCTCTTTGACTGTCTCTGGTTTATGGAAATGACATAATGTGATTGAATTCATCCTTGCACCGCCTCCCTAGTTGAGATCTCTGGCAGGCTCAGGCTCCGTCACTCCAGTGTTTGTTCCGCAGATGCCACTTTGGAGGCCGGAGTCAGAAAGGCTGCCCCCTCCCCTCTCCCCCACAGTGGCAGTGCCCTGCTCCATTCACTCTCTCTCAGCTCAACAGCTCCAGACTGGCAGTGTCATGGTCAGTGCCCTAACTCATCTCAGCTGTTCTAGAGTCACAACAATCTGTTATGTTCTCTCCCTCGGTTCTACAGCTTGAAAGGGGTTCTACAGCGACATGTTCTGGTCTCTCACATGGTTCTATCAATCAATAGTGGCACAATCTGTTAAACAAACTCTAGCTCACCTTTGTCATTCTGCGGTCACTATGCTACTGTACTTTCTGTCTCTCTTTGTCACCTGTGATTAATAACATGGTTCTGGTCACCAAATTCTGTTCTCTTACTCAACTCGGTTCTATAATCAAAAACACCACTGTTCTACAATCACAATGCTCGGTCCTCTTAAGGCCTCCGCACACCGTCTCCGACAGTGTGGAGCACTGCGCTTCAAACATTCTATTCAATTGTTTTCAATACCACTGGGCACACCAGCGGCAAACTCTCCTGCTGCCGCCTGTTGATTACAATTCAAGTCTATTTTGTCTGAGCCATTCAATAAAATCCATTGGTGATTCCACAGGCTACTACGCTACATTTGTGGAGGCAAACGAAACTGTTGAATTCGAAAGTGCTCCGCAATCCTGTCGAAACCGATGTGCGGAGGGCCTTTGCCGTCCCATGAGCGGCCAGTACACCTCCACAGCGTCCATGTTCTATTCTCCTCCACAGGTGCAGTGGCATGTTCTCCACTGTTCCAGAAATGTGGCAGTGGCATTCTGAGTTCTATGGCTTGACTCTGAGGCTTACAGCAGTGCCATGGGCTTTCGGGAGAATCATTTCTGGGCAGTGAGCATGATGATGAGATTACCCTTCCAAGCCGCAGGCACTGCTTCATTGCCAGCCACTGGCAGGCAGTACAGTCATGGCACACGCCTCTGATACCTCTGGCTCCAGTGGCACACTTAACACTAAAGACATCTGCATATTTATGGGAGGGGCAATAAGATTTTATTTTACTGCTAGGTGCTTTTCTGGTCCACTTTGTGCATTAGGATACAGTGATCATTAGGGTAAACAAACAAAAACAAACAAAAACAACAATAACAAACAGAATCTTCTAGAGCAAACAGGGCCACCTGTAACAGATACAGTTCCAATCTTCCTCTAGTAATTTCATGCGTAGGAGCATATTAAATTAGATATCACATTACCTCAAACAATCCTTCTCCTTCCACGCCAGCCATTATTACTGGCTCCATTTACTGTGCTTGGCTTTCACATGCCACAAATATCCATACTATTTCTGGACCTGATTCTCATGGAAAGGCATTGAAATTCCAATAGTGTGACATTGTATAATCATACTTTAATGAGCTTCATTAAGTGCCAATCACCTCAGCAGTGATGAAGGGTAGAGAGAAGTGTCCTAGGCAACTCCTAGGTAGCGAGAGTAGTATGCTAATTAAATTATACTTTCTGCTCAGCATCAAATTACAAGAGTCAGTGATCAGCGACCCCAAAGAACAATGGCTCTAATTGTGCACTTTAATGCACTATTCTGGAATCAGCTTACTTAGAGAGTCCAACAGACTCAACTTTTCCTCCATTAAGGGCTTGATGAAGTGATAATCAGTGACTCGTGTGAGCATTTTTTGCAGGAACAATCGTGTCTGTGCTTGTTTTCGTTTTCATGTTTTGACATAAACAGGACATAAATCAGCCGGTAGAGAATTATTCAGAGAAGCAATGAAGATTAATTCTATACTTCAGTGTCATCTTGTGAGACATTACATCTGCATGTGTATCAGGGACTGTTACAGAATGCTGCTACTTGTAGTGTAGTGGCATTGAATTACTTCCTTACCAAGAGATAGACATTAAATAAACACACACACACACACACACACACACACACACACTGAGACACACAGACACACACACTTACACACATATCCTTCCTTAAGTCCCTGTGGAGTCATGAAATTCAGCTTCTCCTTATAGTGACTCACTTCAGACCTAACACACACACACACACACACACACACACACATCCTTCAGTAAGTCCCTGTGGAGCTGATGAAATTCAGCTTGACCTTACAATGACTCACTTCAGACCTCAAACACACATGCATGCACACACACACTTCCCTACCTAGGATGGATCCAGAGCAGGTGCCTCCATTGTGACAGTAGTCTTTGCAGTGGTTGACTTCACACCTCTCCCCAGAGAAGTTGGGCCAGCAGTAGCAACGAGACTCGCCTTTTTCATTGGTCACACACCGGCCCCCATTCTCACATGCTGGCCGACACAGCTCCCCTGTAGCGGAGGTGAATACACACACACACACACACACACACACACACACACACACACAGACACAGAGGTGTGTGAACATATGTTGTGTGCTGAGGGGCGTATCAGGTGTGGAAGACCTGACAGGAGGCTTAGTGGTCTAGCTGGAAGGAGAGTGACCTTCAGCAGACTGAGCATCTGCTACTGTGACTAAAGACTGAGCGCACTGCAGTCGGCTGGGAAGAGCCCACATCCTCTTACATCGTTTGAAGGATTTACAGGACAATAATGGACATTATCATAAGTAGAACTTCTTAGAATAAAGTAGCACTGGGATTTTACAGGATTTCACAGCAGAAGAGCGTAGTGTGACATAGTGGACGCAGTGTGGCAGAGAGTGATTACAGTATGTAGACATTGTGTTGAAGCATTACTAATACAGAACTGTATTATTAATGTAAACAGAACAATATTAGAACAACAATTATAATAACATGTACAAAAGAATGAGTGACTTTATTTCCCCTGTGGGATTATACATTTAACTTGACTTGATTTGATAGTTCCAGAATTCAGTGTCACAGTGGGTTGTTCTGAACTCCCTACGTATTGATCCCTATTCCTTTCCTTCTGCCCTTGCTTCCTTCCTTATGTCCTAGGCCCTCATCGGATTACAATGCTACAGAGGTGAGGAAGCGAATGCAATAAGGGAGGACGGGTGCATAATGTCTTTGTTACAGTAAGTTTTCATAGCTGACACTTACAGTAGATCTGAGGTGATGAGATCTGAGTCCTTTGTGCTTACAGGAGTGTTGCTAACAGTTTGGGTAAACACTGTAGAGCACAAAGCTGTATATTTTTGGAGAGGCACATTGCACTCATCCTTGCCGTCACATTCTATTGCAACCGTTTCGAGAGAAAGTAGTGTGTGTGTGTGTGAGAGAGAAACAGAGAGAGAAAGAGTGAGAGAGAGAGAAAGAGAGAGAGAGAAAGCGATAAAGACAGACATAGAGAGAAAGAGAAAGAAAAAGGGAGAGGGGAGAGGGAGAGAGAGAGAGAAAGAGAGAGACCGACCATGTAAACACACTTCACTCAAAAGCACTAGAGCAGAGCAAGATGGGAAGGTAAAGTCAAGACAGGAGAGGAGAGGAGAGGAGAGGAGAGGAGAGGAAGGAGAGGAGAGGAGAGGAGAGGAGAGGAGAGGAGAGGAGAGGACAGGACAGGACAGGACAGGACAGGACAGGACAGGACAGGACAGGAAGGAGAGGAGAGGAGAGGAGAGGAGAGGAGAGGAGAGGAGAGGAGTTGACGTATTACAGTAAAAAGCTGCAGTAAAGGCTTGAAGTTGTGGCAAATACACCTGAGATGTTGTAAGTGGCAGGGAAGAACAGTGCAGTGGAAAACAGGCTTGAGGGGAAAGAGAGTATTAGTAAATCTGTGTAAAGCTGTGCTGGCGTACCGGAGATGTTGGTGTCAGAGCATGTTCGGTTGAGGAGGATCTTGCCCTCCGGGCAGGAGCATGTGGCGCCACCTGGGTTGAGCAGGCACATGAAGTCACAGCTCATCTTCGTACACGGATTAGAGACTGGTAAACGTAAACACACACACACACACACGCACGTAAGACAGAGGGGCCAGCAAGATGCAGTCATTTAAGCCTGCTATACCACTATACAGGAGAAAGATTATTATAAGACTATTATTATAAGCAGAGTAGTTCCTCTACGTTTTCAGTTGGACAATTATGTGGTCTCTGTTCAAAATGTTGACACTGCCCTAGTCGCAAACCATAAGTCAAAAGTCATAAGTCTTAAGTCGTAAGTCGTAAGTCATAAGTCTTGGCCATACCAAGAAAAAAAACAATAAAAAGGTAAAATGTGCTTGCAGGAGAACAGCATGCAGAACTGTATTGTATATAACCTACTTCAGTCACACTTCACTACTCACTACGAAACACTTATTATGCATATTTAGGCATTACTAACAGTGTGGAGTGGATTTCAAAAATAATTTCAATAATTAATAATTTGATTACTCAATAAAAAATGTATATGTGTCCTAAATGCCAGACTATGTGAAATATATCCTAAGGTAACAACAATAAAGATTTTACATACAATAAGGAATTTAAATCTAGAGTTTGTACTGTCATAGCAGACTATGAGAGGCACTGTTGAGTCATAAGCTGGATAGATCTTGCATACGATTAGGAAGATCCAATGGTTCACTTTCCCAATGGTTCATTTTTTTGTGTTGCTCCGCTCTGTACAATCGAATGAGAAGACATTGGAGCTTTAATCATCTGGACAGTTGTGTAACCCTGCAAGTGAGCTATGCTGTTATGCTATGCTTTGAATGTCCCTGTTCAGAGGTTTGTCTACAGTAAGAATAACTTCAGATAGATGAGAGAGAGAGCGAGAAAGAAAGAAAGACAGAGATAGAGATAGAGCGAGAGAGAGAGAGAGAGAGAGAGAGTGTGAGTGTGTGTGTGTGTGTGTGTATGTGTGTCTGTGTGTGTGTGTGTAGGGGGGGAAGGGACCCTGAGGCCAGAGTCAATCAGATTTTGTTCTTTTCTTCTGTGGCATCTGTGGCCCAAAACCCCATGCCCATACTCGCCTGCCTGCTTGCTCATTTGCTAACGCTAGCTAGCGGAGCTGGAGACAGAAGTACAGAACTAATGAAGCGTCTGGGAATGGCGCAACAGGGGCCATTAGCGCAGGCTTAGCCACCCGCTAAAAATCCCGGTGCTAGAGCACCCCATGCGTGTCGACAAACAAAACCCGACTCTGTAGGTCACTGGAGAGACAGGCGCGAGTGAAGCCAGGAACAAGGCTTGATTGAAAAAAAAAAAAAAAGCAATTTGGAGGAGTCACAGCAAACTATCTGGGAAGAGAAGGTTTTTCACAGCTTTCTCCTCTCTGACTGTGCTGTGCCAACACACACACACGCACACATACACACACACACACACACACACACACACACACACACACACACACAGCCATCATGTGGATAAAACTCCTGCTGTCACAGCAATTACTGCTAGCCAGTAGAGGAGACAGAGCCCTTCTGCAAGGCTGTACAACACACTAGACAGCACAAGTCACTCTGTAATGACACTTGCCCCAACTCTGGACTTCATGAGTCACAGCATTGCAGATGTTTTGCAGAAGTTTGTGTGTGTGTGTGAGTGAGAGTGAGAGTGAGAGAGAGAGAGAGAGAGAGAGAGAGAGAGAGAGAGTAAAAGAGAGAGAGACCAAGTGTGTGTGTGTGTGTGTGTGTGTGTGTGTGTTGTACGAAGAAATGTGTTGCTGATCTCTGAGGACTGACTGGGTGAGGTCTCCCCGAATAAAGAAAGACTGAATGACAGACCAAGAAACAACAAATGGGTCAAACAATGACACTAAAACAAACAGACATATGGGACAAGCTGTTGTATTTATGACTCTGTGTGTGTGTGTGTGTGTGTGTGTGTGTGTGTGTGTGTGTGTGTGTGTGTGTGTGTGAGTGAGGAAGGAAGACAGATAATCTGTGGCTGTCTATATTCATGACCTGTTCTTGCGACCAAAGTGATCCACTCAACGAGTGTCACACCATGATTGATTGTCATGGTTTCCTCTGCAACCCATAATGCTGTAAGCCCAAACCAGTCAACCATTCAATAATGGAATGGGATTTGATTACACAATAAAAAAGGTAATTATTCAGGTCTGGGGAAGGGGCTTTTCATTGTCTTGTTTGTAGAAGAATAAGCCCCTGTGTGTATTGTATTTGTGTGTGTGTATGAAAGAAGGAGGCTCTTATTTACATTGTTGTTATTTCAACCAAAGGTCAGGCTCATCTATGTATACCAGTGTATGTGTAACTGTTTGTGTGTGTATATGTGTGTGTGTGTGTTTACCATCTTGTTGTTTGAATCGATGAAAGACAAGGATGCTGGATGGCTTCTCCGTCCCCAGGTGCAGTCGCTCCACCGAGTGTTTGCCGTACTTGTGGACCCGGAACACGTCGTGCTTCACACCGGTTCCGTAGATGTAGTCCTCAAACAGGTCGATCCGGAACGGCTGGGAAACGCCTGGAAGACCAAAACCAGCATGGAATCAGGAGGAGACAACACATAACCATTCGCACATTCCTGTGATGTGCCCGGCGATGCCGTGGCAAACAGAAACAGGGTGCCGAGAAGAGGCTGCCATCCAGGAGTGGGTAATGGCATGAAATTAACTCCAGAAGATGACATTCTCACCAGCCCTACAACTCGGCATGCCAAATCAACAGAACCCTCCCTCTTTCTCTCTTTCTCTGTCTCTCTCTCCCACACTCTTTCTTTCTTTCTCTCACTCTCTCTCTCTCTCTGTCTCCAGTTCTCCCTCCGACATGGTGGCTAAGCCTGCCATCGGTTCACTGCAAATGGAACATGCAATCCCTGACAGACACCGTGGGGTCTTAGGGCCGTTTCGACTCAATAAATTATGGGGCGAATCAATCCAAAGAATCCACACATCGCCGAAAAAAAAAGCTTTGCGCCGTGCCAGCCAGGTACAGCCTTTGACGGTCTTGTCCAAAAAGGCCTATCCGTCGTCCAAAAGCACCGGCCGCATGGTGGGCACTGATACATGAAGCAGAGCCACAGGCCAACTAGCCCCCCTCCCCTCCCCTCCCTCCCCCACCGCCCCCCTCGCCAACCATCACATCACTATTCAGTCATATTGGGGCTCTTTGAGTACAGTGTACCAGTGGTGTGTGTGTGTGATGAACTGTTGGGCACAGGGTACAACTCCACACCCCCTGTGAATTGCCAGCTTTTTAAAGCACACCTTGCCAACACGCTTGGCTTCACTGTTAAGCCATGGTGTGCATTTAGAGCTTGTCAATCTCAGGCTAGAGAACATGGTGTAGCGGTCGGGGGATGCAGAGGAGGGGAAAGGGTTGGATTTTGAGGGGGAAGGGCTGAGGTACGTAGGCACGGACGCAGGAGGACTCACCGTGTCGGCTGCTGGCGGCCACGACCGCGTCGGAGCCGTCGAAACGCACGCTCCCGATGACAGACAGCTCAGCGTCCGCCCAGTAGAGGCGCTGGTTGAAGTAGTCGATCGCCAGACCTGTGGAGTCCAAAGGCACAGGAGGGGGTGGGAAGAAACGACCAGAACAGAGTGGAACGGACAGCTTTGTGATGAATATGAAATGATGGCAATGGAACTGACCACATTTTATGCTGTGAGAAGAATGGAATTTTTTAGTGAATCTACAGTGAAGCCAAAAAATAAATAGTTGCAGTCAAAGACAGTGTATTGACAAGCTCAGTTCTTGGCACTGGATTGCATATTACAGAGAGAAGACATGCTGAGCTTTTAGTCTGTCTGGTACATGCCTGCTGAGAAGCCTCTTGGCTGATCTTCCTCCAAGCATATTTCCTAAAACATGTTGACTCCATGTTCAAATAGCAATTTGAGGAGAAGGTCTCTACCAGAAGGAGAGAAGGAGTCTACCACTAAGACATTTTGCTGTAGCAAATATTAAGCCACTAGATATGAAAAAATATGTACGGTGTACTACGTATGGGCACAGACCCAATCAGTTTCAGTTAAATGTCAAAGTGGACCTACTGCTTACAAAGCATCTTAATAAATAAATACATTTTAACTTCTGTACATCGAGTTCACTCTGACACTATGATTCGTCACATATTCCAACATGTCTTTTGTTTCTTTTCTGAAGGTTCAAAATACACTACATTAAATAAATGTTTATAAATAAATAAAAAATAAAATTAAAAATAAATGTCTTAACCTACATATCTCAAGACAGTTCTAAGACCGTGACTCTCTGCATCCCCTTAACAATGTTTCCAGATCGTTCTCTGGGAGTCAGTGCTTCAGTTCATTATTTTAGATGACAGCGGCGGTAATCTCTTCAACACGAGTCACGAAGGAGCCTATTAAGAGGCATATGTGTGGCTAATGTACTGGGCTTTAACCTCCTAAGAGATTCTGGCCGTGTGCCTTGATGAACCACCTCTCTTCCTCCGCCCAAACCACCCTAAAAGAGGAGGGCGAACAGAGGAGTAGAGGGGAGGATGGATGGTTGGTTGGTGCTGCTGCTGCTGTTTTTACAGTCAGCTCACACTGTGCTATGGGAAGATAGAAAGGTTGTGACTGCAGGGCTGCAGCCTAACTGTCTATATGCTGCTGCTCCGTGTTCAATATGGCTAAAGCTTCCACTTGAAATGGGAAATAGAACAACTCAGGAGGGTTGTCTGCAAGTCTGTTTTTTTTTTTCGTTTCTACTTTACAATCAATCTGTAGATAGTGCCTTCGATTATAATGTCAGAACGTCGATATGACCGCAGCTGGTTTTGCAAGAGGGACCTGAAGTGAAGGACGAATGTTTTTGGCAGGAGCCAAAGGACTGCAATTGCTCAATCCCGCTTCTGCCTTTAGCAATTTTTATTTACTCTACTGATTTGTGATTTGCTGATGTCTTATTCATGACAGATGTCACTGACTGATCTAAGCCCAGTAAAATAGAATAAGCATCAGCTCTCGTAAAACTCTGGAGTTTTGGCAGCCCGCCGAAGACGATCATTAATAAGGGTTATGTAAGTCAGGCCGAACCTCTTGTTAATCAGGATTGGAATTTATAATTTCTGTAACCTGCTAAACCATATAGCAGGTATACAGCATATATTTGTAGTGCTTTATAATATCTTTCATTAATAAACCATTGGCAAACCAGTGTTAGCTAACAAATCATGACAATCACAACTCCAAAATATACATGTTTATGAAAGATAGTTCGTGTATTTGCTAATGTGATTGTTTACAGTATATTTACACATGATTTGTTACAGTCTTTTCAGTGATCCTTGCAACACAACCCCTCATAAATAAAATAACAACGAGTTGTACAGCATCAGTTCATATGAGATATGAGATCATACCTGTGGGTCAGGTCAGGGTTAGGTGGTGCAAGGTCGGGCATAATTGTGGGGTTGTATCTGGGCCCTGTGGTATGGATGTGGGGGTGTGTGTGTGTGTGGGTGGGGGGGTGTTGGGGAGTCATACCTGTGGGCCTTCTCAAGTTCTTCTCCAATAAGACCCTCCGCATGGATCCATCCATGGCTGCCTCCTCGATATGGGAATGGTCACCTATCACTGTCCAGTACATCATCCTAGAAAAGGTGTATCACAGACTTCATATCTATCTGTGTATCATTTAAATCAAAGAACAGAGGACTTGAACTTACTCAGTCTATCGTTCAGTCCCCTAATAACCCTATATAAACAACAAAACAACAACATCAATAAAAAACTTTTTAAAAGTATTAATAAGTTGCTAGCTGCTAGAACAAACTGCACCAGATGAGAAAGTGGAACTGGTAAAGCGAGACAGAGCTAAGCTGACTCAGCAGAATGGTGTGCTGTGAAGCCAAAACCTCTACAGCAGACAAAGAGTCTCAGTAGTGAAAACACAGAAGAACCAAAAGCACAGAGGAACCAAAACAGAAGAAAAAGAAATAATAAAAAAAAATTAAAAAACAAGAGGAGGAACAGAGAGAGAGAGAGAACAAAAGCAAAAGGCAAGCCGAGAACACAAAGAAACACACCATAACGAAAGTCAAGAACAGACAGGAACAGAAAACATACCAAAACAAACTGAAACATGGTGCATCTTTCATAGCCTCCCCTCCTCTCCCCTGTATAGAGTCCAGCTCTCTCCAAGCTAGGAAAGAGCTGAGATAAGCCCTCTCCGATGCCTCCAAACCTCTCCTGGTTATGCAAACTGCTCTCATGTCTGTCGGCACCTCGTCACATTTAATACTCATAGGTTTCAACAGTGGGTCAGGATGCAAGCATGCATGCCTGATATTCTGAATAATAATTTAAATTCAAAACCACTCTTTGGAGGCCAATATTTCTTAGTACTCAGCAGAAAAAAAAAACACAGAGCCTATGAAAAATAACCATCTAAAATTTTTAAGGGAATGGTAATGCTTTGACTTCCATGGCGAAAGAAAAAGAAAACAGATGCGTTTCAGAGTAAGCCAAGACATGACGGAGCAAATAACTGAAGTAAATAGGAATTATTAAACTGTCTGACCAAAGGTCAGACTTGTCTGTCTGACCAAAGTGGTCAGACAGGAAGATACCTTTCCTTCTTTGTTCTTGTTACTTCCTTATTACTTATTCTGCAAACCTGCATTTGATTGAACCTTGAACTGCACAAACACAAAAGCTGTCAAAATCAGAGCTGGATCTGACTTGGGCTGAATTGATTTAGAGAAAAAAATGAGGAAATCTGGGGAGGAAGGTTTTTTTTTTTGCTTGGAAAGTTAGGAGTGTGTGGTCGGGGGGGGGGGGGGGGGGTTGTTGTGGAATTTGGGAAATGTCTAGAAAGCATCTTGTCTCACCCTCGAACGGGGTTGACTGTGATGGAGTAGGGCTCGCCGGCGATGTCGGTGATGAGACGTGTGCAGTTGGGTCCGCCCAGCTGCCCCACGTTGATGGAGTAGCGAAGCCGACGCCAGTGGGCTGTGTAGTAGCTGAACCAGTGCATTCGTGAGTGGTCCGTCCAGTACAGGTTGCCTGTCACCCAGTCAGCTGAGATGTCACGCGGACGCCGGAAGTCTGGACACTGCAGTCAGAGGGATGGAGGGAGGGAGAGATGGGTGTGATTTTGGCAACAAGGAAGTACAACAGCAGACTATAGCAAGACTAAATAAACTAAATTGTTAGGAAATATTCCTTGTTACTCAGGCATCCTCAGTCTCTTGCTTGCTAACTAACACATATACCAAGATACAAATAGGCAAACACACACATAACTACATCCCAAATGAACACACACACACACACACACACACACACACACACACACACACACACACACACACCTGCCACAGTCACCTCAGAACGGTTAAAATCTCTTTCTCTCAGGGCTCTTTGAAGTGAGAGAGAAAAATTTGATGGAGTAGGCCAGTGTTAGTTTTCCATCCCCCCTGCTCAAATCAAAGCCATCAGTGAGGTGCACTTCCCATAGTCAGTCTGTTTGTGTGTGTGTTTGAGTATGAGAGAGACCGAGATAGAGAGAGGAAACAGAAGAAAAGGAAGAAGGAGAGAAGGAGGAAAATGCTGAAGAACAATAAATAGAACATGAAAAGAGATAAGAAGAAAGAGAAGAGAAAAGAAAACAATAGACAGAAGAAAATAAAATAGAAAAACTGAATAGAACTGCTTTAATCTTTCTGCACGCTAAACTTCAACTAGAATAACTATAAAGCCAGTCAACTCTTCTCTAACATCTGTCTGTCAAAGAGAAGAGGCAGCACTCATCTCTGCCTCTCTCTTTCTGTATCTGTCATTTTTCTTTTCACTGAAGGTTTCCAGAGAGGGACCTTAAAAGCCAAAGATTGCAGTGGCACATATAGAAGGGTATAGCGGCCATTAGGTGGGTGGGCAGATGAATCAAAGAGGGTACTCACAAAAGTGAAAAGACTGAATTAAAGGGAAACAATGTTCTGTCCTTCCACAGTAAAAAAAAAAATGAGAACACTAAATTGATTTTTTTGTGTGTGTGAGTGCTTTCAATTGTGCACACAAAAATGATACAGACAATCGACCCCCGTTCAGAGGTAGGGATGTGGCGGTGGGGGAGCAGCACTTTGTACACACCCTATCCACTCTCCACAGTAATACACAGATCTCTATGGGAATACATGGCCTTGCACATCCTTTTTTTCCAGTGCTACCTTTATTTGCAGTTTGGACATATATTTATTTACCAGGCATCAGTTCTGACCAGGCTATTTTTGGAGGTGTCCAGTGGCACTGAGTGAGCGACCACAGACAGAATATTGAGGCATGACTATGGCTTATTTGAAGAGCCATGCAATAAAAGTATACAACATTTATTTGGTTAGCTGATATTTCTCAATCTGGTCATTGCAAGTCTCATTCAGACCGAGAATGGCTCATGGGTTGGTTCATTCACCTTTGACTTCCGGGGATATAACAAGCATCAAAATTGAACACTTAAAGTTTTGGGGTTTCAGGAATTGCTTTTCTAATAAATGAAGGTTTTAAAAACAGTTGTTTACTCCATTCCAGACAGTGATGGCAGTTGCTGTACTGCTCTGTCATCATAACATTTTGAAATTGGCAGCAATGGGTCTCATGCAAGAATTGTCTTGAACAGTGGTTTTCAAACTGGGGTACGAGTACCCCTGGGGGAACTTGGATCAATTCTAGGAGGTACACAAAATAAATCTGTGAATGGGTTCTCAGCTCTTACCAGCATAAAGCTCACATGGGAAAAGACTGTACACTCATCCCCTCTGCAACCCAATTGTTTCTACATGGTTGAGTACCATATAATATGTCTTCAAATTGTGTGTAGCATTTTGTTTACTATCGTGTAGCATGATGCAAAATATTAATTGCTATAGCAAGTGATCTGTGATGCATGGGGTCCTCGCTAAGACTCAGAGTGTCACAGGGGTTACGTGAAAGTTAAAAGTTTACTCTAGAAGTTTCTTTTGGGTTCCCCCAGGTTATCTCTCTCCCAGGCTGAGCTGAGCTCACTTCACATCGTCTTCACATTGAAGTGGACTGAGAAAGGGAGGCTTTGTTTTTGCATCATGACGTTGGCACATCAATTCACAAGAAGAGTAATGGTGCAGACACTTTTGAAATCCCTATGCTCTTGCCTCTGCCATATGGTGAGCCACACCTCTTCTTTTCCACGTAATTAGTCAGTAACCTGCGGCTTGCTTGTTTCCCTTTGGCTGCTTTTTTGGGGCATTGCTGCGTTTATGATCTTATACTGGTAGTAAAACTCCACAGTTTTATCAGTCTGGCAATAAATGAATAGCCTGGTGGACCAGACTCTTTCAATTCCCTACAATTTGTGCAAAGAGTCTAGACGCTCTCGATAGGCATATGCTTACTAGGTGGGTGAACACGTAGTTTGAACGTTCAACCTATTGGTTCTGTCAAAGAATTTCTGACAACCCTGAGCAGAGGTGCTAGGCAGGAAAAAAAATGACTATGAAAAGACTATAGGGTTCTAATTAACATCCCTTTCTAGCAGTACTAGTCCCATACTTACCACAATACCACTGCTGGTCTTGGAAGGGCTGCGGTCCTGGGTATCGCGGTAGAAGATGCCTCCTGGGTTGAACTGTGTGGCCCAGACAAATGTGTGCCGGTGGAAAAGGGCATCCATACCGATGATGCGGGCGCTGTCCTCGATGCTGGCCACAAGCTTATGGCCATGGCTCTGATGGAATGGGTAAACAAAACTACGGATCTCTGTGTCGTTGGCGATGTATAGCACCTGGTCCTCTGGCCCTGACCAATTAAATGATGAGGGATGATATATATATATATATATATATATATATATATATATATAGACAGAGAGAGAGAGAGAGAGAGAGAGAGAGAGAGAAAGAGAGAGAGAGAGTTCTGTCAGTGTGGACAGGATTGATTCATTTTTGACAATGAACTATGTCAATTATGTTCATTAAAATGAACATTGCTTCCTTTTTTGATACATAGACTCATAGCTGCACTTTTTAAATGTAGCTAAGAGAAATCTGGTGTGAATCAATACATAGCCCTGTTGTTCAAGGTCACCGAGTGCTATTGGTAGGAAAAAGTCGATAAACTTGAAACTAATTGTGAGCCGGCAGCTAACACTAACTGAATGGGGCATAGAGAATCACTTTCAGTTTAATTTTCCTAAGCCCCATTTGGTTAAAGTTAGCTGCTGAATTGCTTATTGTTTTTCTATGTTGTATCACATTTTCTTGTTCTTTTTTCCAGCAGACGGCACTCACCTCAAACAATAGGGCTATGGGTTAAATCACACTGGATTTCTCCTTTAGTGACAACATATAAAAACACTTGAAACAACAAGAGAAACTCCAAGGCACTCTCACTTAAACAAAAGTTTAAAAGCCTTTATTGTAGTGGCTTGGTCACATTAAACCTTTAACAAACTGTGACGCATTTCATCAATCATGCCTTCATCTGGGAGTCAAGAAAAGCTTTCTGGTGCTTTTACCTTTGGTGACACATTCGCCGTCAATCTCTTTGAAGTTCCTGTCACAGGTGCACTTGTAGGAGCCCTTAGTATTGTAGCAGTAGTGAGAACAAGTGCCAAAAGTCAAACACTCATTGATCTCTGCAGGGGAGGAACAACACAGAAGGAAACTAAATAAGACTTCTCTATGTGAAGATATTCTTTCTGGCAGCTACGGACCAACATAGCTAGGTAGATATATAGACAAACAGACAGAGAGACAGAGATATAGAAAGGCAGATAGATAGGTTGATTGATAGATAGTGAGACTACTGGAATCAGAACGTATGTCGTATTATTTTCATAGCCGTGGCAGTTTATGTCTTTATGTTTGAGCAAGGCCTGACTCAACAGTCTCTTCACATATGGCATGACTATTTTTACTTCAATCTGTTCCTGTTGTTCCTATCATTAGAGATAAGGTGGAATATGATGTTCTTGGGTTGTTTCCGTGCTCGCACTGTCTGCGTTTGTCCCCTGCATCAGTGGCTATCTGCTTTGGAGTACCACGCTGGCTCTAGTCATGGTCGATTCAGTGCGGTCCCACGTGAACTGGGATGATCAACGCCATCTTGCGTCAACCTGGAACTGTACTTAAAGTCAGGCTATTTCCTTTTCTAGTTAGAGCGGCTGGTGGATCTTTAGGTGAAGCATGCTTTCTCTCCCTTGATGTGCATCATTGTAAAATAACACTCTGTTCCTGATTCCGAACAGTCGTCTGACTTGGTCTCCTGTTCTACTGATGTAACCTAAGAATTACTTTCATTAGATACTGTGGATAGATCCCGTGCTTGAAAGCTGGTTTTCTAGTTATCTGTATGTCTGTGCAGACAGACCAATCTGACTTTCTGGACATATGTCCACGTCTTTCAGGTGTTTCAGGGAGACCTTATTTCCATAAAAATAGGTCTGTAAAAGTACACATGCCTGCCTCCCCACAGTCTCTCTCTAGCTGTTCAATTCAAGAAATGCATTTTCACAGATAAAAAGAATCTGATGAAAAAAACACCCTTTCAAAGCAGCTCAGCCTCATATGTTAGATGCTTCTACTTGGCTTTATGTTCTGAAAGCATTAGAGAGTTGGGCAGCAAAGTAAAAGCCTTGGGTGATAGGCAGCATCTTCCTCCTGAAAAGCATTTTTATTTCTAACAAAAAAGTGAGGCAGTCTGGCTCTGTTGAACATTAGCCTTGATTAACCCTTTGGGCTGGGCTTTTAGCTTTCAACCTGTGTATAACACTCTCAACATTCTTCCTCTTTCTCATCATCATCTCTCTCTCTCACCCTTTCAGTGGAGCTCTTTTTGTTCCTGCTCCCTACCCTTTCTTCCACTCTTCCACTCTCTCTTCTCACATCTCACCCTCCTGCCTCTTCCTCCTTCTCTTGCTATCTATCTCTCCCTCTGCCTCACTCACCTTCCTTCATTAGACCACCTCTCCTGTGTTTTGCCATCTTTCTCCCTCTCAGTCTGTCCCTCTCTCTCTCTCTCTCTGTTTAAGTCTCTCCTTTCCTCTTGCCTCTGCCCTCTCTCTCTCTCTCTCTTTCAGTCCCTCCATGTATCTCTCTATTCCTCTCCATCTCCCTGCATTATTCTCCCTCTCTCCTTTGCCCTCTCTCTTCCTTTCTTTCCCTTCCTCTTTCTCTCCACTCCTTCCTCCCTGCCTCTCCTTCCTCCCCCACCTCCCATCCCGTTCCCCTCAGACCTTCACACTGCTTGCTCCTCAGGCTCCTCTGAAAGCCTGCTTTGCACTGGCACACAGAATGGGGCCGGGATTGATTGCAGACCGCCTCCTCGCCGCACAGGCTCGCTCTCCCATGGCACACGTCCTCCACGACCACTACCGGAGAGAGAGACAGAGAGAGAGAGAGAGACATCTAAGCAAGAGACATGTGGGTACAGTCAGAGATATATAAGTGAGGGACACAAGGGACTGTATGTATAAACACACACAAAATAGAAGCTTTTTACAGAGAGACGAAACATATTACACATGCAAATACACACACGCACATACACACACACACACACACACACACACACACACACACACACAAATTGAATAATGTATTATTCTGTATACACACTGTAACATGTATTATATAAGTAACCATTAATTTTTTAGTATATGAATTCCATAAAAATAGATTTTTCCATTATTGTATGCTTGTAGTGAAGAGGAGCTTAAACAGGAGCTTACAGGCCTTGCACTCCTGTTCATCTGAGCCGCCGTCCCCACAGTCGTCAAAGAGGTCGCACTGCAGCTCAGCAGGGATGCAGCGGTGGTTACTGCAAGTGAACTCAGTCTTACCACACGGCCTTGGCCTGCGCACCACATTCTCTACAGGCACAAAAAGAGGGAGGGAGAGAGAGAGAGAGAGAGAGCGAGAGAGTAACTTTAATTCACACAGTGGCCAAGTGGACTCTCATTAATTCTTAATAGGCTGCCATGAGCCACTGTTTCCCCAAAACACGGCGGGCGACAGACATTGCCCCTGGCGGTAGCTCCCTGGGCACCCTGGCAAAGCTGCAAAGCTTTTTCAGATTGTCTCAGACTGTGCCTCTGAGCAGCACACACCAAACACACCGGCCCGCACCACATCTCCACAGCAAAGACAGACAGAGAAGGAGGAAACAATGAGAGAGGAAAAAGGAGAAAGAAAAAGAAAGAATGAATGCAAATGGGGTGCGCGCACACACAGACACACACACATACGTACGCACGCCTGCCTTATCAGATACTTTGCTTCCTCTAATCACTGACAGCCCTTGCGATCAGTGGAGTGCAATATGACACATGGTTAAGTATCAGAAACTTTCATCTGCCTGACAGCGAGACACGTGAGAACAAAAACAGACATTTCAACATGAGTCGATTTTTTTCTATCCATTCTCCCTGCCTTCTTTAGTGACTTCCTTTAACCTTTTTTTTCCCCAGCAAGCGGAGACTTAACTGATTCTCAGAGGTGTGATACTAAGAGGGAATTGACAGCTGCTACACTAGAGTGAATGTAGAAATATCACAATCAAATAAAATCTCTGCCGCCCCAAAGCTTCTCTGCACTGGCAATGTTCACAGTGGAGTCTTCAGGATTAAACGTGTATGCATGAGTTTGGAGAGGGATCTCTGCTCTCCATACTCTCTCTTGTCAGAATTGGCCTTACACTCACTGACTCCAGTACAGTGATGTGTAGGAGGTAGGCACACCAGACCTCTTTTACGGGAGGGTGTGTACGCACTTTTTTATGTGTGTGTGTGAGTCTTTGCTTACCACATTCTTCCTCATCCGAGTTGTCACCACAGTCGTCTGCGCCATTGCATAGTTGTTCAGGTCGCAGACACACTCGACTGTTCCTACAGCGAAAAGCTCTGCTGGGAGGGCATGGCAGTTTGGCTACAAGAAGAAACACACACACACACACACACAAGCAAGGCGATTACAACTTTAGTTTGCAGTAACCTTGAAAGTAGTCTGTGTTGTACTACTTTTTGACAGGAAGTGCGGCGTAAGCAACTGCATTCTTTGGTTAGAGAGTTCTTCATTTCAAAATATTCACCAGGAATTAATGCAACAACAGGCATTTTTATATTTTTAAGCTAAGTTACCAGCTTCATAGTCACTATGATGGTTAAATGGCTCATTACGGGGTGATTGGAGGCTCTCTCTGAAGAATTTCCTAGTGCAGTTACATGCGCTTGTAACTTCTAAACGCCGAGACGCTGTGAAACAAAACTGAAACAGAATGAAGCTGAAATCATGTTTATTACCTTGTCAGTCAACATAACTCTACTAATGATATTGCTGGTTCCTATTCTTTGGTTTGCAAACAAATCCACAAATAAAAAAAACAGTGACTGTAGGGGGTGCTCCATCTGTAAAAAAATCGCAGGCCTGCCTGGTGTGCATTGAACTTTCATTATATTTACATGCTCATGAGGAATCAGACACATTTTTTTTTTTACTTCTGCATCTTCAAAGACTGTAAGCTTTTCTCTCAGCTGGTCAGAAGAGATAATCATAGACCTTCAACAGGCCTCTCCTTTCCATTGGCAAAGAAAATGATCTGAGATGTGAATGTCAAACCAATATCCGAGAGCAAAGAAAAATGAAATGAATTTTTAAGGAATTTCCTGCTGCTGTGAATTATTCTCTTTCTGAGTACCAGATAGGAACAATACATCAATGAGGGCTAATCAATGCTTTCTGCTCTCAATCACAGATCACTGGGAAGATTGGCAGAATTCGCCTTCAGAGGTGATCTTCAGAGCGGAGAGGAGGCTAAACAAGGGGCTCATCTGAAAGGGCACAGCTTGGGTCAGCACTGGGCTTCATAACCATGGCTAGCCTCTAATGAAGCTCTAGCGGCATTCTACGCTAGCTGTGCTGAACTGGCATGATTCAGTAAAGAGTATCACTCAGTATTAGGGATGCAATGATACACTCAACCCATGGTCTGATACAATTCACCATGTTAAGGACATGATATAATTTGATCTTTTTAAAAATAAATAAAAAAAAGAATTAAGATAATTGAAATTAACCAGACCTGTCATTATTTTTAAAAATGTGAACAAATGACACTAAAAATATGTTTTTCCAACACCTGTCATCTGACTTAGGCTGTCAAAGCAGGGTGCGCTACTGAGTTTGATTGTAGGCCTACAGCATAGGCTAGCCTACTTGACTAAAACATATGGGCCATAGCGACTGAGTAGGCTATGTGGCCAATTATGCTACAGAACCACTTTATGTACAAAATCATGCAGGCTAATCATTTTTAGGACTCCATGTAGCCTTTTCATTTCTTAAGGGACAAAAGAAATGTCTCTGACAATTAGCCAACATGAAAACCCAAGACCACGAGACAATGTAACTTTACCTACAGACAAGAGATGCAATAGGCAACAATGTTCTCTGGTGAAAGGTGTCGTCAACATCTTTGCGCCAGCCAGTGGATATTGCTTTTATGAATAACCACTAGCCTAGAAACCTAGTACTTCTAGCCATGCACCATAGGACCTCAGTAGGTCTACTACCAAGGCTTAGTAGGACCAAACGCTCTGTCTTTGTAGAGAGTCGTTGGGCGGGCTTAGCATGACAGCGACAGGGATGTGTCGGTGCAAAACAACTAAAATGGCTGTGGCCGAGGAACAACGGTTGTTTGAATCAGCTTTGGCATTGATGGAAGAGTTAAACTTGGGTTTTTCTTTGAAAGTTAAGCAGAAAAAAGCAAGTTATTCATTTCAAAGAATGCTGTATTTACAGCTTTGCTGTCATTGCTCTGATTGGTTGTAATGCTATCCTATTATGTGCAGAGGCAGTTTGAAGGACAACCACTGCTTCTGCCCCTGAATTGAGCCCGGTCTGTCAGTCATGTTCAGATTATACAATTTGATGCTACAGTCTAGCTTGTCAGGCTAGATGACCTCTCCAGTAGTGGATTAATTAGCGTGATAGTGGTACATAGAGGGTGAACATCACTGAACAACTTCAGGATGAGTGTTTACGGACCCACTCTGTGTCTTTTATGTAATACAGCCAAATTTAGCAAAATTCCGCATTAGCTGAAATGTCTCTGGTTAACGTGATGCGGTGATGGCATGTGTTTAGTGGGCCTACAGAAAGTAACTTAATTGTGGTTCACTTTAAATAATAATAACAATAACAATAACAATAATACTAATACTAAACTAATACTATACTATACTACAATACTACTAATAATAATAATAATAATAAAACGTATAATGTATTTCCCTCTTAACCATACTAATCCTCACATAGTCATATTGAAATTTCACCATTGACAATGCAGTGTTACATCCCTATTCAATACTGGAACATAAATCCTGACAGGGTGAAAAAGATCTTGCAGATCTTAAGAATTTATGTTTTCTCTTTAGTTCATTTAGTTTGTTTCTTACAGGGGCCATTGTACACAATGCACTAATCAATGGGGAAGTCCATTAAAAGCAAATGACAACTGTCCAGTAGCCATATGATAGTGTGCCATAGTTAGCATGTCATGGACGTGTCCAAACAAAATGCATTATAGGGACATATGCACCATCGTTCTCTCTGCCTCACTCACACACACACACATACATACACACACGTGTGCACGCTCACACAGTCGTACATACCACACATTTCTGCATCTTCATCCGAGTTGTCTCCGCAGTCATCCTCGCCATCACACACCCAGATATGAAGCTTGCATAGTGTGTTGTTGCAAATGAACTCGTCTGCACGGCATAAATGCACGCCTACAGGGAAGACAGTAAACACATGCAGGCAAACAAACAAACAGTGAGAATGCATTCAGATGTCATTGACACAAACACACACACACACACACACACACACACACACACACACACACACACACAAGCACTGTATGTGCACAGAAACCACTTTTGTAACTGTTTCCAGGGAAAGGGAGAGAAAAATGCCATTGTGTTAAACCCCTGAGGGGCTGGCAAATGCATTGTGACCCGACAGACTGTTGCTGATATCACAGCTCCTCTGGGGGGGGGGGACACAGATGTACATTCAAGTTATTTTCTCTCTCCTCCTGCTTCGTCAGGTGTGGAGAGCCGAGAGAGAGGGTGAGTCTTCATTAGAGCGGCTCACATAGACACGCACGCACGCACACACAAGCACAGTCATAAACCCACTAACACATACACATACAGACAGACACTCACACACACACAGACACACACACACACAGACAGGCTTAATCACTCCTCTTACAAGCTTCAAACCAGCGTTATTACAGTGGAAATAAAGTGACCCAGACAAAAGAAGAAAAAAAAAGTTTTAAAACCTTTTAGCCCCCTGCAATCAACTATGACCATGGACCATGGCATGGAAGTGAACAAAGAGGCAGGCCCAGATAAAGGGGACAATGAATGAGGGTTGGAGAGATGAAGATGCCTGTGGAGGGCTCTTGAATCACTCTGAAGGGAGTTATTCCATGACAATGACTGCCTCGCTAAACGTTATCCCGATTATTACACGGCTATCTATTGACTACATCAATAACATGACAACGAAGCATGTTTATCATTGCTTTCATTGTAATTTTAATGATGAAGATGGATAAAAGCTTACGTGAGAACACGCTAATCCGTTAACTTACTGACCATCTGATTGGTTATGGCAACATTCTGTTTCACTTTCCTTAACAGCGGTCTCTTCGCAATGGTCTGTTATCAAGACCCATTGAAGTGAATGGATCATTCTACAGCATTATAAAGAGCAGTGTAATAAAATCTATAATCCTCTGAAAGGAAATGCTGAGTGAGTTATTGATTTCTGTATTGATTCTCTGTCCTTTATGATTTATTTATCTGGTGGCAAACCTTGCTTTGTCCATCTCTTCATAAATTTAAGATAATTCAGTACCTTTGCGCATTGAAAATGAACCAGCAAGGACATGTGAACTCATTTCCACCATTTCACAATATTTGTGTATTTTAGAAATGCAACATTAAATAAAATTATGCAAATGACTATGAAAATATTTACTCTCTCAGTCCCATTTTTGTTAGTGTTTTTTGCCTCTCTACTCAGGTGTGTAGAAGATGGAGAGAGAGAGAGAGAGAGAGAGAGAGAGAGAAGAAAAACACTAGCCAGCTAATTATTTTCCTGGACAGCACTGACCTAGATGCAGTAAGCGGTCACGCAGAGAGAAAGAATGGGAGCACACTGTGATTATTTCTCATTTGAAAGGTTTTGTTCCAGGTGCATGGGTCAAACTCCAGGCTCTCCCTTGGGTTGCATATATGAACGAGCAAACCCTTTTCACAGAATAAAAAATAGAAAGAGAACAAGGAACAAGTGAAAGTGGGAAAAACAAGCTGAGATTTTCCACCTGCCCTTTTCTCCCTCAGACTACAGTTTCTCAGATTGCTATTATTATGCTGCAGCAGGTATCTCAAAGATGGTTTCCGATAATGAAACATAATCCATTCTCTGGGTCAGAGAGTAGTTGCAGCCAAGATGCAGACCTACTTCTTAGACCAAATACAGTTCATTGGGTACTGTTCCTAAACAACCTATGAACAAACTTAATGAATCAATCTGAGGGTAATTAAATGCACATACAAGCACACTGTCAGCCTCATGGTGAGGAGGAGTTCAGAAAAAATGTGGTAAAGCAGTACCTCTTTATAAAGCTAGATAGATTTAAATTCCTTTCAAATCATTCACATGTAGTTGCAACCATAAAAGTGCCACAGTCCCATGATGCTTAAAGTGAAATATGGGCTACACCTCCAAACTTTTAAACATTTATTTTTTTTCTATGCTTGACCCTTGCTATACTTGTTTCTGTCAATCACATGTCCAGCTATTGTCCAATTACATTTCTCTGTGGATCTGCACTAAAACTCGTAGGTGACCTAGTCTGACCTGATCTGCGAGTCTCACCAAAAAGGTTAGGAATCTATATTATTTTTTTTTTACATATGAACTGTCCACATTTCATTACAAAATGCATGTGAACATGTTTGCACCTAAACTGTTCATCGACAAATTCATGGTAAAGATTTGTACTATAATTTCACAGTATTTCACAGATTATACAATATGACACATCTCTACTGTATACAGGCAGAGGCTGATAGCTGCCAATGTAATGATGCCCCATACTTTTTAAAACCCATCTCTATCAAAGTCAGAGGTGGTAGCGTAGCGGCTAAGGAACCTGGCTAACATGCTAGTGGCCTGTGGCTTCAAATCCCGAGTTGGAACCCTAAATTGCTCTAGGGGAGACTGGACTGAACTAATTGATAGCTGATAAATGTAAGTCGGGGAGAAAAGCATCTTATAAATGCACACTATGGTACAAATACACATTAAGTACACCACACACAATCTCCGATGACATATCTATATAAACACATCAATATATCCCATATAAAATGTATGAGTTTCACACACCAGACACATCATATAGTTTCCTTTTCCTATCTGAGTCCCAGCACAAAACTGCAGCATGCCATCCAGTATTTCACAAAACTGAATACAGTGGATGTAATCTAGTGACACTCAGGAAAAACACAAAACGGATAAAGGGAGAGAAGGGGGATGCAAACTGCTTGAATCTTTGATGACAGAAAACAAAATAAATAAATAAACACCTGCCACACAAGCCCCACGGGCGAATAGCAACAGACTCCGCCATCCAAATGATTTGAGCGGTCGTCAGCTTCTCCAAACAGACGAATTATGCCTTTTATGCGCCCGCTTGTCAAAAAATATCAAGTGGCAACATCAAGACTTTCATTGCACAGCTTCAGAGAAACACACAACAAATTATCTCTCAAATGTTGACATACACACCGCTCCTCAGATAGGCCTGGAGCAGAGAGAGAGAGAGAGAGAGAGAGAGAGAGAGAGGTGTGTTCCTGACATACTGGGCTGTGTGTAAAGTATTTAGGAGCGTCTGAAAGAGTGTGGAGGGAGATGGGATGTAGGTTACCATGGTCACAGCTGTCCTCGTCACTATGATCCACACAGTCATAGATGCCATCACAGCGCCAACGTGCTGGAACACAGTGGGCACGGTTACGGCACAGGAACTCATCTTCTTGGCACTCACGGGCACAGTCCAGCTGCCAAACACACAGACACACACACGCACACACAATTAAACAAACTTTTAGCTTCAACTATAATCAGCTCACTGCCAATACCAACTGGCTCTTGCTACATTACCTGGCAGAGTTACCTGTTAGTTGACCTGTTTGCTGACACACACACACACACACACACACACAAAAGACTCTCTTTTGTATCCTCTCCACAGTCCCCCTCTTCACATACAGAGAACCCTTCTTCCCAACAAACACACATACATCCTCCCACATACACATCTTATCTCACCCTACTCCCTACTATTATGGCCCTAGAGCTGTTGAGTTTCTGAGCACAGAATTTGAATGATTGGGTGAATATGAAGTCTCCAATTCCCTCCAGAGTGAAGGGGCTCCACTGCCTTATCGCACTGGGGGAAATAGCTTTTCCATATAGAACACATTGCAGCCTCGTGCAACCGACTCCCTTTACCATCCACCCTAGCCATCTCTCCCGAGGACTGCGGGAATATGCCCACTTTAATGGGGCTTATTACAGGTTAGGTGAACCACTGGCATTGAATTATGTGCTGGGTTTTAATTAAAATGTGGCCCTCTGGGACAGGCGCAGGCAAGCCCCACAGGACATCCAAAGCTGAGCGTCTTAGTCGGTCGGGGTCCTTGAAGCCCATTGTGCTCTTGCTACCAGCAGATTCATTTCATTCCTCTTAAAAAAGGTCTCTGTTGACTTGTGCAGTGTACAGTAAGTGATGCAAGTTCGGCTGAGGAAATGGAGAAGTGCTGCACACAGAAAGGAGGCTAAGCTGCCATGATATCTGTCCAAGAAATGACTTCCTCTTGTGTTCTGAATACTATTCTGTCTCAGCAGGTGAAGATGACACATTTCAAAATGGCTGACCAGGCATACCTATGTGTTATAATACTGAAAAATGAAAGTACCCATGATCATAAAGTACCCAGCTGAAACAGAAAACAACAATAACAACAACAAAAACATTACAGAGGGAGAACAGCAGACACACAGCCCAGCAAAGCTAGCCTAGAAATCTAGACGTACCCTAGCGGTAGCAAATAGTTTGGATCAGCTGGTACGTCTAGCCATGAGCCATAGGGCCTCAGTAGCTCTTCTCCCAAGTTTGGTCGGACCAATCACATCGCTCTGTCCTTATAGAAAGTCTCCCAGACCTTCCCTAGCAGTAGCTTATCAGCTTATCAGCATGCAGAGGCCATTTGCAAGACAACCGCTGATTCCGCCTTCGGACTGAGCCCGGTCTATTGGTCATGGCCAGACTATACATTTTGATTTTGAGTCTGCCTTGTCAGTCAACAGCAAAGCTACATTTTAGCCAAAAGATGACCATGAAGACAATGAACAACATTTGAAAAAAAAAAAAATTGCGCCTGGTACACCTGGTACATACACTACAGAATGTCTTCCAGGAAGCAATGCGTGTATGTTGGTAACACCAAATGCTCCCTTCTTGATTGCCTAGTTGTCCCACAAGGCTTGGACCAGTTCTATATATAACACTATATTTACACTATATATAAATGATCTACCTGATGTTAGCCATAATGTTAACATCCAGATGTATGCAGATGATGCAGTAATTTATACTCATGCTAAAACCAAGTTTCATCAGCTTTGACATCCCCAATGACTCATATTCAGGACTGGCTAACTGAATCATGCCTCTATCTGAACACACACAAAAAACTGTCTGGTTGATGTTCTCAAAACAGGCCACTAAGTTGGCACATTCAAATGTATTCCAAATGTGAGAAGAGCTTAATATTGTTGAGTTTAAGTATTTGGGAGGAACTTTGGACTCCTCATTAACGCTCAAAAGTCATGTCAAAAGGGTGTCAAATAAAGTAAAATGTAACAGTCACAATTTCAAGCAATCAGGTTTCTCAACATGAAAGCTGCCAGGATATTTTTACATTCAAGGATTTTCTCCCACATTGAGTACTGTTTTATACATTGGTCATTCACTAGTACAACACTTAAAAGAAAAGAAAGCATTTTCATTTCATGACTGTGATATGTTAAAAAAGCACAATCTTTTGAGTTCTGAGAAGTTTAAGAATTATAAATAGGCATAGTTTATATATAAAGCCGTACATGGGCTTGCCCCATCCCCATTAAACAAATTCTTTAATAGAGCTGAAGGTGGCATTACAAGGGCTTCTAAAAAAGGTGACTGCACAATACCATTTAGACATACTACTTCTGGACAAACTGTACAATCTGTAAGGGGCTGCCAATTCTGGAACAGTCTACCACTTACATTAAGGAAACATCCTACCTATCACTGGTTTAATGTCCATGTTAAATTATGGCTGACGGTAAACCAACACTGCAATCATTGTTAATATGTCACCTATCTCATACAATTCTTTAAGTGTGTTTAATTAGTTTTGTTCTTTATGCAGGGTGTGTTCTTTCTTGATGTCCTTGTCTTACTCTGTTTTATGTTGGGTATTGTGGTAGTATCATTTGTTTGGTCTTGTTTTTAGTAAGTGTATAGTTGTAATGTGTGTCTGTAGACAGACCATTTATGTCACCTGCTTAGGGGGAATGGATGAAAATTAGCAGGTTTTACACAATGTATTTATTAGTAATGTTCATTAAGATGCAATGTCCCTATCAAATAAACCAATAAAATAAAATAAATACACTATATTAACATGTATTTGGTGGCATACACAATTTTAAATGTTTTGGTTCTGGACTGATTTGAATGACAAAAGTAAATAATGATTGTTGGGGTTAGTTGCCAACATTTAGCTGTGAAGTGAGGTGGTTTGTGCCCATGGCAGCTGACCAGCATGGGCACTGTAGCATCTTTTGAACACCACTGGACGGAGAAATTCCTGTCTGGAAAGATATGCTCTGTGGCTATAGTTTTGGATTGTAGCCATAATCAGCAGAGACTCACCTCGTCAGAGCCGTCTGAACAGTCATTGTGGCCGTCACACCTGAGTGTGGCAGAAACACACCCACCGCTGGAGCAGACATACTCGTTTAGGGAGCAGGATGGAGAAGCTGAGGAGACAAAACACACACACACAGTAGGATTAACACACTCTTATCTCCCAGAAAGTCAGACATTTTTTTCTGTAAGAATAAGAACTGAGAAGGAAGTGTTGAAGCTAAATGAGATTCACTGTCAAGAGTCCATCCAAGTGAAGAGTAAAAGTGAGATTCTACCAAGCTGACTCAACAACACTCGGATGGTGAGTGCCGGGTTGGTGTCAGCAGTAGTCGAGTGTATAACATAATATACACGCATCTGAGATGAGATCAGGGCCTGCCCTAGCCTTCTTTTTTGCCTTTTGCCCTAGGCCAGATTTGAGTTCTGCCCCTCTTTTAGAAAAACAAGTTAAAAAAAAGTTTGGTGCCCTGGGCAATTGGCCTAGGTTACCTATGCCAAAAGCTGGCTCTGGGTGAGATACAAGTATGGATGCTGTATAACTGTCTTATTGCTTGTTGCATAAAAGGAAGCTATAATTGCTCTGTGGACACTTTATGTGCATCTGCCAAGAAGGTTGTGATTTCATTTGTGTCTTAAGCAAAGCCTCTTTGACCAGTCTTACTCTAGTCAAAGAAGGGTAGAGAGAGGCAGCATGGGCAGACACAGAATTCTGAACCTTACCTGACTCACAGGGTGCCTGGCCAGCACAAATTTAGTTCCTCTTCTGCTAATGTTGAGCGTAATATGCCATAATGGCATTACTTTCCAACTTGCTAGCATTGCATTACTCTACATTAGAGCATTAAGGAGAACTGCTGAACATTGGTGGAGGTATGCTTTCGCTGGGTGCCACACTAGTTTTATTGCTGCATTTGGTGTACTTCAGTCATTTTGAATTTAGCCTACTGCTAGCAGTGTGTCAATTCAGTCTGGGGAACAGAGGGAAGACTGTCAGAGTCCCTCTACAGAAAGAAGAGAAATGTAGCAGACTGCAAAAATGTGAAAAAAAGTACATTGCTGTCTGGATATATACGATCTCTCTACATCTTATCCAGTAGATGAAAGTGAAGGTTAAGAACTTGTTTGTGAGATAAAATGGAAGACATTTGCCTGCCTAAGAATCATGATGCATAACTTTATACAAGATGTTCTGACAATAACACTTCGGGCTAACTTCAGTAACGTGTAACAAGCACTTTGCTACACTGGACCCAGGATTGCTCAGCATGCATTGGGATGAAAAAAAAGAAATGGGATTTTCTTAAGCAGTGAATTGAATGAGAGAGGTGTTTATACAAACTCCACTGAGAGTGGTGTAGTGTCATGGGTTTCTCTCACTCCTTCAGCAACATTTTCTAAAACATCAATATTAACTTGGAGATAAAAAAAAAACTCCTCTCCTCTCCTCTGTCTGTTCCACAGGGAAGGGAGAGAGGGCTTTTAAAATGTCCCACAATCAGAATGAGTTTCTCAGCTGCAACAAACATGGTTGCCCTCAAATGACCCCAGATGAAAAAAAACCTACTTCAAAAAAAGATGGAGGTGGTGTGGGGGTAGGTGGTGGTAGTTCAGTTGGAGCAGCCATGGGACAGTATGGGTTTCATTTTAATACTTTGTTCTTGTAGGACGGAAAAAAAAAACCAAAACATTATTTGACTCCTGTTGTAAACCCACAGCAGTGGCCTTCACTTTTTTGTCCTTGCATTGTGGGCATTGTGTGGAACAAGATAACCTTAAAGTGCAGTTCCATGAAAATGACTCCAAACCGCACGCCATGGCGGTACGGATGCTCCAGGAAGTGGAGTCAATCGATACAGTAATAGATAAGATTATTGACTTTCTCCTCTGAACAGCACTGTTGTGCTTCATACACACACACACACACACACACACACACACACACACACACACACACTCAAACACACACTCACATACACTCAAACACACAAACACACACAGACACACACACACACACACACACACAGACACACACACACTCTCTTCTCAATGAGGAATCATTAAGCATGATAATCAGAATCAGTTTGAGGTGGAATAAATCTTTAAATCTACACCCTCTCTGCAGTGTCCAAAATATGCTGCCGAATTGTGTATTTTTTTAAACTGACTGAGTCGTTACGCAATAGTCTGCGTCCTCTAGTCCTCTTGTGTCAGTGGATTATTAATGCCCGTTTATTTTCAGCAGATTTCAGAAACCCTGGCGGTCCTGACTGAACCACTGAAATCCCTGTCAGTAGGTGCCCCTTTAAGAAGAGAAAATATAGCAAAGTCATCAACAACTATTTTTAAGAGGCCTTAAAAAAAAAAAAATCACCTAAGTCCTCAATATGTCACTACTCACACACTGTAAATGAGAGCACACTGAGCAACATTACAGATGGCAGCAAGGAAAAGCAAAGCGTACAAATAAAGCCAGTCCATACTTTTTTGCCCCTTGAACTCCATCGGTATGTTCTAGAAAGTGCTGTTGAGTGGATGCCAACCTCTCCCTCATTCCCTGATCAAATCTTAACCCTCCGGCTTGCTCTGTTGCTTCTGACCTGAGGTGCTAATTAGCCAGCCAGTAGCGTCCTTAGCATCACGCGGCTAAGGTTATAATATTGAGCACTATGAGCTGCCCCGCCTGTCTCTGGCACCATCCTGGGCACTATCGGTGTGGTGTTAGAAACTCACATGCAGTAAGTCATTAGTAGTTAGAGTTCTCAGTCTCTGTTTACAAGTGCTCCTGGCATGATAATTCTGCTATCCTGATGCGTGCAGTTTTCAATGGCTTCAGTGCGACATGACTAGAAGATTGAGAGTGCATTTCAAGAGTTTCTTGTTTGGGAAGTTTAAAGGAAACGAGTCCGATGGAAGCCCATACACTGCTCTCTGGGTCTCTGTTACCTAGCCCAGTAGTTCCCAAACTTTTAATTGTTGCGTATCCCCTGAGACACTCTTGTCTTACCGAGTACCCGTGCATCATGGACAGCTTGCTATAACAATTAAGATTTTGGCATTCCCAGTATAACCCTATTGCCACAACATACATACACACACACACACACACACACACACACACACACACGTGTATGTGTGTGTGTGTGTATGTATGTAGTGGCAATAGGGGTTATACTGGGAATGGTTTCTTTTCCCACATTATCGTTTTGCTGGTAAAAGATGAGAACCTCCTCAGAGATTTATTTTGTGTACCCCTTAAACTGATTCAAGTAGGCAAGTTTGACAACCACTGATCCAGCCTGATGAGAGTGTGTGCTGTGTCTGTCACTGGTACCTCTGTGGGCACTTTAGTGCAGAGAAGGCAATGCCCATACCTGTGCCTTGGCGGTACCCATACCTGTGCCCTGGCGGTGCCCATACCTGTGCCCTGGCAGTTGAGCTCGTCCTCGCCTGTCTTGCAGTCTTCCTGCCCATCACAAAGCCACTTGGCGGAGATGCACAGGTTGTTGTGGCAGCGGAACTGATCTGCCGAGCAGTGGCTCACACAGTCTTTCTGTTGAAGAGAGTGTTAAAAGTACACATACACAGAAATGACTCTAGTAACTCAAGAGTAACACTCCCTCCCTCCACCTCATGTGCACACAGACACAGACACAAACACACACACACACACAGACATACAGACACACACACAAACACACACACACACAGTTCAGGGTCATATTGATAACTGGTAATAATATAGTATAACACAGAGGTTGTCTGACTTTCCTTTAGAACATCGCAATCACACTATGTAATTGAAAATCGTAAGGGTATAAAGAAATGTATGACCTTTCTCTTCTCAGCCTGCTTCCTGAATCTCAGTTTTGTAGCACACCTGATCAATGGTCTGATAGACTCAAATACCTGAATTCTGTGAGCACCTGTGCCACATTTTTTCTTTAGTCAACAAGTAAATGCTCCTCAAACAAAGTCAAAGGCTCAAAGTCAACAGCCACAACTGTGAAAGTGACACCTTAGATGTTTGTGATTTAGTTGTGTCATAAATAAAGTATCAGATAAATGGACTGTCCACAAACACTTCATTTTAAATGAGAAAAACTTAACTATTTAGTCACACCAAAAAAAACCCTACAGAATTAATATTGTCAATCACTAACCAAATTATTATTACTGCCATGTGTTCCTATGCTAGAGCACTAGAATGCAATTGCACTGAGTGGAATACCTCATCTGAGTTGTCCCCGCAGTCATAGTCCCCATCGCAGCGGAAGCGTGCCGAGATGCACTCTCCATTGGCACACACAAAGTCCTTAGAGTTGCATGTGACTGGCTCTGGAGATTAGATTAGATTAGATTAGATTAGATTAGGTTCAACTTCACTGTCATTACACATGTATGACACAGAGTAACAAAATACAAAGATGGAACAGAATGAGAGTGGGGGTGGGAAAGGGGTGTGAAACATGGGAGTGCAGAGATGAACCAGACCTGACCAGAGACCAAGTCTTTCATGTCATTCCACTTTGTGAAAAGAGTCTGGCACCTCTCAATAGGCATACATTTCCTTTCTGGTAAGCAGATACTTACTGTGAGCTTTGAAACTATTTACATGTCTCCAGCCATTCACTGAGGCTTTGAAACTATTGGCATGTCTTCAACCATTCACAACTGTTTGGTTTGCCATTGCTTTCTGCCCTCCCCCCAAGGACATAGTCCTCTCTTTTCACTGATTGGCCCTAGACTGTCGAACATTTTTTTTGACTGAGGAAACCGAAGCCTTCCAATAGATGCTTGACTAGCGCTGTAGTGAAATGAGATTTTGAAAGGAAGCACTAGGTGGCGCTAGCCTGGCAACAGAGATGGCTGGTTTTGGGCTAACGGAAAAGGACAAAGAGAGAGAGGAAGAAATGGAGGTAAAGTGAAATGAGTGTTAATGAATGAATGCAGATGGAGGTGCAATACCAAGAGCTCTGTCCAAGAGGTGCGGAGAAAGAGTGTGTGTGTGTGTGTGTGTGTGTGTGTGTGTGAGAGAGAGAGAGAGAGAGAAGAGAGAGAGAGAGAGAGAGCCACATGCATTCACAGGAGAGCACATAGAGCATTATTTCCTGCTAGGCCAACTGCATAGGAGACTAAGTGCCAGAGCTTTTCACACAAAGCTAATATAGAGAGAAACCGAAACACCAAAACTGCGTATCCAGGTAACCAGGAAAAAGGAGCACGGAGGGCGCAAAATGGCTTCTGTTGGAGTTCACTTGGATTAATGCTTTGCTACTTTGTCAGGCTTCTATCCCAACCTACCTGTGTGTGTGTGTGTGGTGTGTGTGCGTGTGTGTATGTGTGTGTAAGAGAGAGAGAGAACCCTGTTGAAGTAGAGACACACTGTATGTGATAACTAGGACTCAAGCTGAGGCTTTTTACTAAGCTACTCACAATGAGGAGTGCACCTCCCCACAAAGAGAAACCCTGAGCCCAAAATGCAGACCTCTACTGGTCACCATGGGTGGACTCCAAAATGGGACACCCAGAATAGATTCCCCTTTGAGTTCGCTACCGGTATGCTTCAAGCTCTAAACTCTTTAGTCGAAAAGCTCAGGAAACCGCAGACAGCATGTTGTCACACCTGTGAGAAGCTGTTCCTGTGCCATTACCCAGCGCGCTACGCAGTCTGAGTTGAATTTGCTGCAATCTTGCACATGCCTCCTCGGGCTTTGCTCACATAGACTCTGTGTGAGCACTGTGAAAAGTGGCTGAAAGTGTGTGTTTATGTTTGTGTTTGTGTGTGAGAGTGTGTGTAAGACAGAGAGAGAGCATTTGCTGCTTAAAGTATTTTTCTGGAACCTACAGTCCTATTCTCCCTTAGTTTGCTATAAAAACAAATATGATAGATAGACAGAGAGAGAGAGAGAGAGGGAGGGAGGGAGAGAGATAGAGAGAGAGAGAGAATCCCTCTCATGATCAGGTGCAAATGTGGACCAGCTGTGACTTTTGATAGCACTGGCCCCTTGTCAATTAACACCTCTACTACCTACACAGTCTGTGTGTGTGCGTCCGTGTGTGAGTGAGTGAGTGAGCGAGTGAGATCGGCGGGTGACTTCTTAATTGGGGAATCATCCATTTATTCATTTCCTTCCCTCTGTGGGCTGCATGCAGTAGGTCTGATGTGGGGGAAAAGCCCAGCAGATACAGCTGCACATGGCTACATGCTTTATGCACCTTGATCAATAACCCATGCGAGCACATGTTTAAAGGCCGTCACACTACATGCTGTTTGTGTAACACACAGGGTACATGCATAATAAGCAAACCCGGCACGCTAATATGCATTCGGACATTAATATGTACAACCACACACGGGCATGTAGGAGGCAGCAGCGCACAAAAGCTAAGACAAATAGTATGTCAATATACACAGGGGACAGCCTATTCACAAACATCAACCAGACATGCAATGCACGCACACACACCCACGCCAATGTCTATTCTACTAAGTCTAAGAAGCTGATAATAAACTTTGTGAAGAAAGGAGATCAATTGGACCTCATCGATGGTTCTACAGTGGAAAGGGCTTCAAGGAACTTCAAGTTCCTTGGTGCTACCTTGGTGTCACAGAAGACGTTACCTGGGATAGCCACACTGACCAGAGAGTTAAAAAGCTCAGCAACATCTCTTCCACCTCAAACGACTAAAAAAGGTTAGTATGTGAACAAAGATCCTGAGGGTCTTTTATAGAGGCATCACAGAGAGCATCCTGAGCGTTAGCATCACTGCGTGGTTTAGAAGTTGCTCTGCTACCAGACAAAAGGCATTGGAAAGAGTCGTGCACACAGCGCAAAGCATCTGTGGATGTGATCCTGCCCCCCATTTAGGATTTGTATAAGAGGTGATGCATCAGGAAGGCCAAAATAATCAGTAAGGACCCCAGCCTTCCTGGTCATGGACTGTTTCAGCTGCAACCACCTGGCAAGAGACTTTGTATTTTTAACGCTCGGACCACCAGACTCCAAAAATATTGGTGTTTTTTTCCACCAAGCGACAGGGTTTATTAACACCGAAACAATGACAGCCTAAGCCTGTGCCTGTCAGTCTTTTCACTACAACACTCTCTCTCTCTCTCTCTCTCACACACACACACACACTCTCTTTCTCTCTTAACATACCATTTATTTATTATTTATGTTTGAGGAGCAAAAACACAAGAATGTTACTCTCTTATACTAGTATAACGAGATGTCATAAAGGCTATCTTGAATCTTGAATCTTAATCTTAGGATACCACACTGCATGGAGCCATGAATCACATCATAATTGGTTGCATATGAGTACATAGTAAAATGTGCACCACACACACACACACACACACACACACACACACACACACACACACACACACACACACACACACTGAATGTCACCTCATACATAATACAGTGTTAATTAATTTTACTTTTAGCCTGATGAACACAGATTTACCTTAAAATCTCCCATCATTATGTAGCATCAGAGTGTCTCCCAGAAGTGGAGACAAGCTCAAATCTCACTCACACACACACACACACACACACACACACACACACACACACACACACACACACACAGACACACAAAGAATTCCCTTGCCACATTAAGATTTCTCCATGCCCGCTCCATTTTGCGTTGATGTTAAGAGATTACACACACACACACACACACACAAACACACATTCCTGGACACACAAAGAACGTCCATTGCCCTCTCTCTGTTAGGAGTGAAGCAGAAAACTGTGAGTATAGAAAGTGATGATCGCTGGAAACCCACTCATTGGCACCCTGTGGGCAGAGCAAAAGCAGAGCATCCCAGCACATCAGTACCCGATACGCCATCTTCATTAAACACAATGCTCATAATGACTGTGTTTTAATGAAAAGAGGCTGATGACTTGCTACAGTAAACTATCAGACACTAATTCCCTATTACTATTAATCTGCTGGATGAGAGTTTTTTTTTAATAGTCTCTCTCTCGCTCTCTCTCTCTCTCTCTCTCTCCTATGTCAGGAAGTGGGCTGTTTGAGGTTGTGTAAGATCATCCTTCTGTGTTTTACCTCTCTCTTAGATCCTGTGAAGAGGTAGGAAAGGATTAGTCTGACTGCTCAATATGACACCCTCAGGGCTAACTGCAACTCACTAAGGCAGTTAGACTTCAGACTCCACGGATCAACTGTACATGCCGTTCCTGCAACATCTATATTCCGGAAGCATCCGATGGCGATTAACATCCACAGCAGGCCCACGAGAGATGGAGGGTAGAGGAGGTGGCGTCATATTAAAAAACATCAATAAGGGCTGACACTCGGCCACAGCAACAGAGGGAAATGCCACTGACGCATGTAATTGTAGCCACAGTTTGTTTGCTTTTCTTCCCACTGCCACCTCCCAACCCCACCCCACCCGACACACACACACACACACACACACACACACACATACTCAGAGGGCCCAGGCTGCCATAAAGACCACAATCGTAGTGCGAAAACCCCAGTGGGTAGGCACAAAGGCGGCCATTAAAAAGCAATTACGAATCAGCTCGCAATCAATAGCCAATGGGCTCAGCGGCCCACGGGCAGGCGTCGCCCATCAATCCGCTCGTCTTTCCTCTTTCTTCTTGCTTTTCATCAGCTGACCTTTAAGTTCCCAAAGCCCGCGGCCACAGGGACACTGACAAACACGGAGAATGAAAAGTGCCATTACTTATATTACTCGCGCTGCCTCTGAGAAAGCAAGAGAGAAAAAGAAAGAAGAGAAAAGAAAAGAAGTGGTGAAAAGAAAGGAAGATTACATAGGGCCAGTCACCCGCTTGTGAGTGCCATTCGGCTAGCACCCATGGTTTTCGCGTTGTGTGCCCAGTGTGGTCTGGAGTAAAGCAATAAAGGTGAAATAGAATAATATTTGAAATGCAGTAATATTTGAGACGATGAGGTCTGGGGAGCAGATGGACTTGTTTGGCAGGGCCTCCAGAAGTGACTCAAGGCTGGGCTAACACTCACGGCGTGCCCCCCTCCTCCCCCGCCAAACCCACCAAGCCCCCAGGACTTGCTAGCGGGGGACAGAGTTTAAACAAGGCAGAGAACTTTCATTTGAAAAGTGTTTGCTCTACTGGGGGATGACAGAGGCCTTTCTATGAGCCTCTCTTTTCTCTCTCTCTCTCTCTCTCTCTTTCTTTCTTTACTTCTTTCTTTCTGTTTCTCTCACACTCTTTGAGCCTTGGTGGCAGGGCTGGGTTCTTTTCAGTGCGGTTTTATCACATGCACACAGACGACACAGGCGTGGAAACACAAACCGGCGTTGTCTCGCTCTGAGCCTCTTACAAGCCATGACCTACAACACAACCTGTCCTTCTGCATTCTCTCTCACACACACAAACACACACACACACAGACACACAGACAAAAAGGGACTATGCAACTTTGATGGGGCCATGCGCTTTGGGTCGGTTACATCAAAGAACACGAGCCTGGAGAGACATGATACAGAGCAATGCAGTCATCTTCAAACAGGAAGTGTGGTGGGCTGGTCAGCTCGGTTTGATCATAGACGGCAGCAGCGGGAGCAGAGGTGTGATGCGGTCGAGAGAATGCATTTACATAACGCTAATCATGCTGACAATGGTCCGTGAATCTGTTAAGACTCACTGCAGTTCTCCTCGTCCGAATTGTCTCCGCAGTCGCTCTGACCGTCACAGCGCCAGTGGTCGGGGATGCAGTTGTTGTTCTTGCAGCGGAACTCGTGAGGACCACAGGTCTTCTCATCTAGTCCACAAGCAGGACAAACAGAAGACAAAAACAGATAACATAGAATATTAATGTGTGCAGCCAAATCAAATGTGAAATGATACAGGGGAACCTCTATCAGTCTGAAATAAGTGTCAGAGTAAACTTCCAAGGAAGTGAGACATCTAAGAAAAGAAGCACAAAATAGAGTACTGCACCGCTGCCTTCAAGACACAGCATATAACTATGAAACTACAATGTTATAACAATGTTATAATGAGCTATTAGAACAACTAAATGCACATTTAATATAATTACACAATATTTGAAGTGAACTTCATTGTTTCAGGCACATCTTTAGTGGTGGCACTGCTGTTGAGAATGGACGCCTCGACTTCAACAGGACAGAGTTAAACATTAACGTTAACATTTTGAACTATAGTTTGAAAGGGAAGGGATGCTGCATACATACATATATATATATATACACATAAACATACACACACACACAACCACACCCACATATTAAAAAAAAAAAAAAAAAAAAAAAAAAAAAAATATATATATATATATATATAATATATATATATATATATATAACATACACCCTTTAATCTGAGAACATCAGTAATGCGTTTCCTATTGGTATTCTGTCAGTTCCTTAATCCATCTGCAATGAGTGATGATAAATATGTAATACATTATTAATTGCCAATGTAGACGGCCATGTTTGAGCACTAATTCCTTGAATGGATGTGTCATTCCAGGGCTGTAATTGGCAGGGAGCTGAAGGGTAATATTAAGCTTGCCTTCCCCAGCATCAGCTCTGGGGCTGGAGTCACCTTCTGTTAGGGGAGATGGCTGCTGAAGTTGCGGGGAGAGAATGACAAGTGTGTGTGTGTGTGTGTGTGTGTGTGTGTGTATGGGGTGGGGGGGGGGGGTAAACCACAACAGAGGAGGAAATTAACACATAAATGAGCAGTGACCCCCCCTGGCACTCAAATTAAATTAGGTGTTTGGTCTTTTGCTCAAGCCATTGCAGGTTGATCGGTAATAATAAGGTGGCAGTTGGCGGGGGAAGATACCTCTCTCTCCTCTCTCGGACTTTTGTTTTCTTTGTCTCCCCGTGAGCCTAGCCTGCACAAACCCATCAAAACTTTAATTTGGTCTGTGAGATGTATCAGCTTGGGTACACACTGACAGCCAGCATATATTTCCAGCACACTGAAATGACTGGATGCGTACAGGAACCCATGTTCAGACCTGACAGGCGGGTGCTTTCACTTCATGTACAAAAGGTGCCAAAAGATTCACGAGCCTTCAAGAGACCAAGTCCATTTCATGACAGCCGCACTTAATTTATGAGGGCTGTGAAAATAAACAAATCCACGTCAGCAATATGGGGACATATCAAATAAATTCAGCTCGGGTCCACAATTGGCTGTGACTGCAGAGAGACTGTGAATAATTTATGAGAACCGAGAGGAGGGGGAAAAAAAGTAGACCCATTAAGCTCTGGTGACACTAATGAAAGCTTCTGCCATGACACGGTGAAAAACAATACTGATAGTCTCACTGGGGCTCTCGTTGGGTTCTTAGTGTGTGACTTTCATGTCATCTGGGAGAGGCCCTTGTGGCACATGTGGATATTAAATGCTTAACAGTGCAGACAACAGACTGCAAAGCCTTCTTATAGACAGGACATTGCTGAATGGATGGATGGAGAGATAAAAAAAATAGATAGACAGATAGATAGATAGAATAACATAGCAATAAAGGTCACATATGTGTGACTCTAGAGGATGTGTCATCTCACAACTAGTCTGGTTGATGCACTGGATTGTGCAACTGAACTGCTTTTAAAAACAAACATCCACATATTCTATATATATTTATATAATTTTTATAAATATATAAATATATATTTTATATATATTTATATATTTATATATTTTTGCATTACAGTGAGCAGCAAAAAAGCCATCGTAGAGTTCTGTTTTATGATCAGCTTCGTTGGTAAATATCTAAATAATAAAGATGGCTATATCTCAATCACTGAGCCATGGGCAACAATGTTGTGACAACATCAAATTAAACTGTCAACTCAACTACATCATCAGTCAGAGAGTCAAGATCTCTGAAACTTCCAGAAAGGTCAGATGACAGCTCTGGCAGTCATCAGTACATTTAGGATAAAAATAAACAACAGCAAAACTTGAACTGTACCCTGGGAAGAGAGGCTAAAAATAGAGAAAAACTAAGGAGTGTCAATGAGAAGATGAATGATATGAAAAAGAGCCTTTCAGAGTTCAGCATCTCAGAGAGAGAGAGCGAGGAGGAGGAAGGGTAGGAGAGACTGAGTGAGTGAGCGAGTGTGAGTGTGAGTGAGAGAGAGAGAGAGAGAGAGAGAGAGAGAGAGAGAGAGAGAGAGAGATGACTTTGACAAAGCCCAATCACGGTGCAAATGGGACCAGGGCTGATTTTGGGTTTCAGAGGAGTAAATCGACTGGCAGAGCAATCTGCATGCTTTATTCCCAGCACCATCATTACCTGATGAAAAGTGGAGGTTTGTGTGTGTGTGTGTGTGTGTGTGTGTGTGTGTGTTGGGTAGGGGGTGATATCTAAAACAGGCTGTCCTTGTGCAATAAGCTATATACATCCCTTTAACGTTCCATCCCCGTAACACACACACACTCTCTCTCTTCCTCTCTCCATGCCTTTCTCTCACCAGCTTTCCAACCAGTGAACTGCTGGCCAATAATACGCAGTTTTCCCCCTCATTGTCTATTCCATTCTGCAACTTCCATTCTCTCTGTATCTTTCTCTGTGACTTTCCCTTCCGTCTTTAACGAGTGTGCTGGGTGGTTAAAACCCTCTTTGCGTTACCACAAGCATCAGTGCTAAACCCTCTCCGGCTACAGCGAGCATTTCCACAGACTTCCTCCACAGCATTCCACCTCTCATAAATAAGTCATCGCTGCTCCGCAGGGCATACAGGCAGGTACTCCGTCTTGGTACTGCTCTAACTATATACTCCTTCCCTCTTTTTTTAATCCTCTCCCGCTTTCCCTCTCTCCATCTTTCTCCCTCCCTTCCTCGTTTGGTCGTTGGATGTGTTATATTCCATCTATTCCTCATGAGCTGAGCAAGGGTTCGCCCACGCTGAGGCGGAGACTCACCTGATCAACAATTCATTGATTGTATGATAAACGAGCAGAGACGCTTGTGCAAAGAAGACGTTCACGACTGCAACCACCGCTACGTCTTCATTTGAAAATCAATGCGGATGGCTTTCACGGGCGTTCATCTATTATCCAACCGCTTTCTTCCCCTTACATAAAGTAACGCTTTGTAAAAAGCGATGCAGCCGATACAGAGAACCGAAACCATAAATTCATGTGTGAGGCTAAATTGATTCTCTTCATACCCATTCACTTGTGTGGGCCTCCAACACATCAATATTAATTCTATCGCCAGCTCACAGAAAGATGACGGTGAGAGAGAAGATAAAAGTAATGATGTTTGTTTAGTATACATTCATACTTCAGGTAATGCAGGGGATTTGTCAACTTCACAACTCAAGACGGCCCCCAACATCTTACATCATTTAAATTTTGGAGGTCCTACCTCCACTTTGTTACATTTACAGTATTGAAATCCTGACAACATTAACCGACTGCTCAAAGGGCAACACTGTAGAACCAGATATTAATATTTGACAAAACACTCTTTTTCAAACTTTGACACAGACTATATAACATGTACAGTAAAAGTCGATAACAATACAATTAAAACTGAGGCACAAAGCATGATTTTACGGTCCATAGGGTTAATTATGCCCAGTTTCACAATACATCAACTAAATAGTGAAATGACAAAATGCTTTGAGCTAAATTTTCCATGAGTCCATTTGGAACATATGTGTGTACGCACACACACATAATCACATTCACCTGCCCACCTACACATGCACTCACAAAGACATATGGACAGATACAAACACACACACACACACACACACACGCACACACACACACACACACACACACACACACACACACACACACACACACACAAATGGTAAAAGCAGGTCAAATCCTGGTTTGTTGAATATTCCAGCAGGGCTACTGTCAGGGGGAGTGATGCAGCGAGGGCCAGCTGATCGGACTGAGTTGAGATGAAATACTGAGGTCAGCGGCGGGGCTGGGCGACCCCTCGGTTGGCTCTGTGCTCCGCCTGAATGTCACCATCAGACGTGGTGATTGAGGCAGAAATGCCAAGGTCACACCTCCACCCTCTCTACCTCCTCTCCTCTGTTCTCTCCTCTACTCCTCTCCTCCTTACTGCCGTCTCTCACCCAAAGGGGGTGGCGGAGGAGGCAGTGGAGGAGGTGTGGAGGAGAGATGAGGGAGGGGAGCTTTTTGCGAGCGCTCGAGCGAGCGACTGGAGAGGGGTGACTTGTGCGCACTTCCTACAAATCACGGCACGCAGACATAATAAGGGCCTTTATGGGCCATATTAAAGTCAGTCAGCATTAATGAGGGCAGCGCTCGTAAAGATACGTTCTGTTGATGTCTGCATAACGTTATCACACCAAATTAGCCATTTCAGTTCCACACATGTGGAAAGAAGGGAAAGAGACAAAGAAAAAGAGGAAAAAAGAAGCTGCAGTGTTAAATGCTCAAAGAGTGCTAATAACACAATCCGACAGGAGTCCCCTAAAGCCCAGAGCAACTGCACTTTGGGTGAGTGGGTTTATTGGAATGCCTCTCCCACTCGTCACTCTCCCTCCATCCTTTCCTCTCTTTCCTCTCTGTCCTCATCCCTCTCTTTCTCTTTCTGCCTCTCTCTATCCAACCCCCCCCCCCCCCCCCCCCTTCCCAAAGTCTTGCAGCAATTTGAAGGTAGCGGCTGCACTAATTTGCAAATTAGAAAGGTTATCTGCATACACAGGCTAAGTGAAAAGAAATGAGAGGAATGAAGGGAAAAGCAAACTGAAATCACTGCCTAGTTCACTGCTGTGTGGGTGGTGTTTCGCCGTTTCGCCTCTGCAGATGCCTGGGTAAAAAAAGGATCAGGTGATTGGGAAGTGGGAAGTGAGGACTGAGACAGAATGTGTGAATGTGTGTGTGTCTGTCTGTGTGTGTTTGTGTGTGTGTCTGTGTGTGTGAGAGAGCGAGAGAAAGAGAGAGATACAGGGACAAACAAACACACACACAGACGCCATCATCCCGCTATTCCTTCCACTGTTCATTCTATACTCAGTCCACATCAGTGTACTATTCTGATCTAACTGAGCTATCTATTCATGTTCTGGTAGATGTATCTGTTATGTTTATTGTGTTAGACTTAAACAGTCATGCTAACAAAGCATCCTTTGAATTTGAATTTGAGATTTGAAGAAAGAGGAAGAGAGAGTTTGTATGTGTATATGTCAGATTGACACTGAATGTGTATGGATTTATATGTGTCGTACATGTGTGTGTGTGTGAGAGTGTGTGTGTCTGTGTAAGTGAGTGTGAGAGAGAAACTTTGACTTTTAAAACCCTATTATTGAACTATACTTTGAATTAATAGATCAACGACCCTCAAAATGCCTCCCACCACCCACCCCCCACCCTGACACACACCCTACACCAATTCAGTGGTACAGAGAAAGAGAGTTGGGTGTGTGTGCTCACCACAGTTAGCCTCGTCCGAGCCATCAGCACAGTCCGGGTCTTCATCACACACCCACAGCTTGGAGATACAATGCATTGTAGTCTTGCACTGGAACTCGTTTGGGGAGCATGTGCTCTCAGCTGAAGTGGAAAGCAAACAAACAAATAAATAAATAAATTAAATAAATAATAATTAAAGGACGAAAGAAAGAGAGAAGGAAAGAAAAACCCAAACAGGTTTCACATGAGAAAAACCTCACAAAAAAGAATGGGAAGGAGACTGTGTATCTCCCCAGCTTACTTCACCCTACTAACACACAACAGTGATGCAACAGTTCGAAACTACACAGTGACAGCAAAACTTCAAACCTATGCAAAAGTAAAACATGAGAGAAAGAGAGAGAGAGAGAGAGATGGAGAGAGAGGAAAATGAAGAGAAAATAAAGCATTTTCTTTGGAGATGCTTCCATCTCACACTAGTGTCCCTCAGCCTGGTTTATGTAATGACAGAGGGTAATCCAGACCCACAGCGGAGAGCCACCCATTGAAGCCTGCCACCACCACCACCACCACCACCACCACCACCACCACCATCTCCTTCACCATTCCCGCCACCCCACTCCAAAGCCTGCCCTCCCAACACGATTAGCCCCACTAAGCCTCCACCCTCTCATCAGGCTAATCTCTAGCCCCAGGCCCGGCTCTGTTCCGCGGGCCTCTGGAGCTCCGGCAGGGCCTCTGCTCACCCACTTCCAGCTCCGTTAGGGGCCCCATGCTGGGCCACTTAGCGGCAGCTTCCTGCTCTGCCTGGCCTGCGCATGGGGCTCTCCAACACTCAGGGAAAAACCTGGCTCAAAGAGAAGAGAAGCTCGGGGCGGGGGTGTGGGTTTGGTGATTGTGGGGAGGTGGGAATTAGGCTAATGTCTGAGTGCACCTCTCTCTCTCTCTCTCTCGCCTTACATGTTTTTTACTTCAACAGGTAGTGCGCTCAGCAGGGGGATTTTGCCTGTGTGAAGTGCTAGGTTAACCCCTCTGCCTCTGTGCTATATTTTGTTCTGTTCTGCTCTGGGAGTGTAGTGTGAGAGAAAGAGAAAGAGAGAGAGAGAGAGAGAGAGGGTGCGCTCAGGCGGGGCTGGCTGGCTAACAGGCTGTGTGTCTTAGAGCTGTCAGCCTGATTTATGGAAATGAGACGGGGCTCATCACAGATGCTTAGAAGAGCTCATGCACACGTATAGTGCACACACAGACTCGCACGCACGCTTTCACACACACACACGCACACGCACACACCACACACACACACACACACACACACACACCTCACTTCTCCCCTGCACACCCTTTGATTCTCTCTGATCCACTGAGTGAAAGAGTGAGAGTGAAGAGAAGAGCAGAGAAGAGAAAAGAAGAAAGAGCATTCGACTTGACATACTCCGTCTTCATCTGTCAATGAACATTTCATTCCAAGAGCCCAAGCCAGCTTGCAGCTGTCACTTATATACATGAAGTCTCCCATCAGATCATGGCCAGATCATGGCCAGATCAAGGCCAGATCCCCTCCTGTTGTGCCACCTGGAAGGGTCCCAAAGCCTATGGCTCTGCTTTCAATAAGTGCACTCAAGCAGTGTGATCGATTCAGCCAGTCTCCTTCGCCTGATAATACAAAGGTGTCCATCCACATGGTGTGTGTCGCTATTATCCAGGGTCGTGTTTTTCAATAGCAATGGACCAAACACTTAATGCATCTTCTGTTTTATGACCTATGTGTTTCCTGTATATGCTCAAATAATGTTAATGCTGTGGATTATACGTAAATCCATGAGGGTTTTCACTACATTCTCAAGCAACAGTGCTTTCATGAGAGGTCTGAAAGCAATAAGGGACTTCATGAAATTTGAACTTTGGCTTATGCTTTTGGGAAACCCAATCCCAAGCTAGGCGGTTCATTCCAAACCTATCCCACAATGCAACAGGACCACAGGCTGTCTGTCCCCACCCAGCAGATCAGGCCTCACTTAGTCCCCCCACCCAACTTCCTCGTCCTCCTCAATCTCCTCCCTACAATCAAACAACCTGTGAAGTCAGCTGCCCCCAGCCAACAGCAAGATGAATTAATTAAGCTTTTCCAACTTCCAATTAGATGCCATGGCAGATGAGTGGAAACGGTAGCCTTGACTATGAAGATTCGGAGCTGTGCTGCACACCGTGGAGCTGAACATCATAACCTGAGGGCTTGTTCTTTCCGTCGACTCTCTGCTGTCTACCTATCACAGCTGGAACGGACTTTGTAGTCGAGTGTTGTCCACAGCCTCTTTTGAATACTTCATCACAGGCAGTTTCAGAATGTACAGCGGAACGTGACCCTTATCTCTCTCACTCTTTCTCATCTCTCTCTCTCTCTCACTTTCTCTCACACACACACACACACACACACACACACACACACACACCCTCACCCACATCCACACACACTCACTCACTCTCTCTCTCTCTCTCTCTCTCTCACTCACACATACAAGCTCATGCATAAAAACCCAGTGCATTACAATACTAAGAAGCACTAAAGCCAAGTGCAGTCTTACGGCAGTCGGTCTCATCCTCGCCATCTCCACAGTCGTCCTGTCCGTTGCAGCGCAGGTTGAGAGGGATACACTTCTGCTTCTTGGTGCACTTGAACTGGCCCGACAGGCAGATGTAGGTATCTGTGAGACGCACCATGCACACATAAACAGCACTTCAGTCATCAAAAAACAATCACACAGAATGTGTGACCATCACAGGAGCTGACCAGAGGTGGACAGCTCTGACTGTAACATTTACGCTATGGATGTGTTCTGCTGTGTACTTTAAGGCATCCTATGCATTTATTTGTAAACCTTAATATAACAGTTTGAAAGTCATGCTGGTGGTAAACTAACTTGTGGCAGAGAGAATGGTGCTCCTGCATCTGAGCCCAATACAGGAAACCAAAAAAAACCCCTTGCAACTTTGTTGTTGCTGTACCATCACAATAATTGAACAGTGTGAATTAATGATGGTAATGTAAAATATATATATATAGGCTATATATATATATATAAACAACATGGCGGCTGTAATGGGAGCTTAGTAGTGACAAAAACCTCTGAAACCGCAAAGGTGATCTCACTTATCAGCTGCTCTGAGGTGCCGTGCTAATTAGAGTTTAATGACTGGTCTTTCAATGACTGGTCTTTTACTTTGTGAACCCAGGAGCGTGAGGCAAGAGTCCTCACCGCAGTTGGCCTCGTCGGAGTTGTCCCCGCAGTCGTTCTCTCCATCGCAGATGAAAGGAGGAAGAGCGCAAAGCCCCGTCCCACACTGGAAGCGGCCTGGCTGGCATTTAAACTCAGCTGCCATAGAATGAAAAAGATCACAGTACATAAAGGGGGGAAAATGAAAAATACATACTGCAATTGGACATTCATCAGCAATTCAGCTCTGCTTTGACTTAGAAATAACAAGAGACAGTGAATAAATAAAAATGAAAACACATCTAAGGCATTTCGTGAACATGATGACATTCTGCATCTATTGTCCCCCTGAGCCCCACTCCATGCGTCTTTCTGTCTTTGAGAGTAACAAAGGCAGAGTAAAAATCTGAGAGAGAGACTGGCTACACAGCCAGAGAGAACTAAGGGAGCTTTCAGCTTCCTCTCATTCTGAGCTTGCCATTATAAGTAAGCACATTCACTGCAGCTGGTTCAAAAATACGAAGGAAAAGGGAGAAAGAGAGAAAGAAAGAAACAAACTAACAAACAAAGGGTACATATGTGGCTATACTGCAGTAATCCCAAGTAAACAAACAAACAAACAAACAAAGACAGGGCATATGTACATCATTGACTATACAGTTCTAATGGTATGGTAGCCCCCGGAGTGAAGAACCATTGTGATAAATGGCTCAGTGGTAAATGGTAAATAGACTGCATTTATATGTGCTTTTACACTCTTACGAGTACCCAAAGCACTTTACAGTGTAAGCCTCACATTCAACCATTCACACACCGGTGGCAGAGGCTGCAAAGCAAGCTGGCAACCCTCTGCCCGGGAGCAATGTCAGGTTTAGCATCTTGCTCAAGGACACTTCGATGGGGTCAGGAGGAGCGGGGCTCGAATGCCAATTGGCATTATGACAGGTGGTAATCATGGAGTAACAAAACATTAAAAATGACTTTAAAAGGGGAACCATCAGAGGAGACAAGGCACAAACAAGATGGTGGTGATTATGAAAAAAAGTTGTAATCATCTGTAACAGTGGTCTTTGTGACTTCAGAGCAGGTCAGCAATTTATTTGTGTCTGTGTGTGTGTGTGTGTATGTGTGTGTGTGTGTGTGTGTGTGTGTCTGTGTTTGTGTGTGTGTGCATGAGTGCATGAGAGAAGGAGAGAGAAATAGATAGAGAGAGAAAGAAAGAGAGAGAGAGAGTGTGTGTGTGTGTGTGTGAGAGAGAGAGAGAGAGAGAGAGAGAGAGAGAGAGAGAATGTCTGTGGTTTTTGAGTCACACTAACTTACGGCAATCTGCTGGCTCATCAGAACCATCCCCACAGTCATCCACCGTGTCACATTTCCACCAGAAAGGAATACACTCATCTGTACCGCAACGGAACTGTGGAAGATCAACACACACACACACACACACACACACACACACACACACACACACACACACACAATAAAAAAAACACACATCAAACTCGAACCACAAAAATATGATGAGATCACTCTGTCAACTAACTTATAACAGAAAGTCCATGTGACAGTTCAGCAGGCGGTATTCCCCAAAGCAGCCTATTTTAATACTTTTAACATTTTTTTCTATGAATGAGCATGTATGAGTCTGTATTTCTGTCGATTCGACTTATTCACGCCTGAGTAAGATTGATTGAAGTTGATTATGTGACCATGTTCTTACCTATAAACCCCCCTTTCACTAGGATGCTATTTCTTGACCATGCTATGACAAGACCCAGTGAGGGTTGAAACCGCCTCATGCTTTCTGATATTATGATGGCGCTACTTTAAAAATGCTTAGTGCAAGGTATAGCAAAATGGGGACAGTGGTGGCATAGTGGTTAGTAGCCTGCTAGTAGCCTGGAAATTGTGGGTTCGAATCCCAGCTGCCACTGTTGCGCCCTTGAGCAAGGCACCCTAAGTTGCTATAGGGGAGACTGGCCCTGATGTAGTTGATAGTTGACAAATGTAAGTCGCTTTGGATAAATGCGTTTGCTAAATGCATAAATACAAATGAGCCCTGTGGCCTCCAGGTCTTCACAAGCCAACCTACTTTATGGATGTCTGCGGGCAGAAGTACCTGACTGGCGGTGCAGTTGGACAGGCAGGTCTTGTTGTCGGCAGCTAGGTAGAAGTGGGTGGGGCAGGCGCACCTGTAGTTCCCCCCTGGAGCCAGCAGGCACAGGTGGCTGCACCCTCCGTTTGCCACCTGGCACTGGTGTTTTGGCACTGCCAGTGTGAGAGAGAGAGATGGAATGAGGGCGCCAGAGAGATGGAGAGGGGGAGAGACAGAGGGAGGCAGAGAGCAAATGTGACAGAAAAAGGGATTAAGAGAGAGAGAGAGAGAGAGAGAGAGAGAAAGGAGGAAGAGAAGATTGGGTGAGTGAAAGACAATGACAATGAGAAAGCACATCAAGGCTAGACACCTAAGAGGCCTGTGAAAATCAGAGAGCATAACTCCTCTTCAGGCATGGCATCCATCACTTAGCTTTTAATTAGCATGGAAATCTAAAGAGGGCAACGCGACAACTCAAGGGCAGGAAAACTGATACGTTCAGAGACAGAAACTCTGGCAAGCACACACACACACACTTTACAGAAACAAGCCTCTCAAAACAAGTCTCTTTTTCTCTCTTTCACTATGACAAAATGACACACACTCTTAAACAGTAACGTTGCACACATTTATGTACACACACACACACACACACACACACACACACACACACACACACACACATGAAAAGGTGAGGCTCTGCTTAGCTCACCATCAGGCTGGCGGTAGGGATGGTACACCTTGATGTCTCTGATTGGCTGCCAGGAGCTGAGCAGCTCGGCCCTCTGCTCCCCGGAGGTCTTGTGAGCGCGGCTCAGGGACTTGGACTTCTCCTCCGTCCAGTAAACATAGTCCTCGAACACGGCCAGGCTCAGCACCCCGTGGACGTCTTGATTAGGGACTGTCGGGGACAGGCGATGAGATTAATTAGTGGAATTGGAGCCGAGCCAAGCAGGGCACTGGATCACTTCGTTTTTAGTTGGGGGGGGCTGATGTGTCATGAGCATCAGTGTGACTCGCAGAGTAAGCAGTGCCAATGGGCCATATGTGACTGGCAGTGAAACACAGGGTGGAGGTGACAGAGGGTTGGTGTGGAAGTGTTGCTACTGTGGAAACAAACTGTTTATTAATGGTGAAACAGACACAGTACACAGGCAGAAAGAGAGAAGATAGCAAGTTATGGAGGAAGAGAGAGAAAGAGTAAGTGAGAAAGAAAGGGCGAAAGGGAGAAAGAGAGAGAAAGAGTAAGAGAGAGAGAGAGAGAGAGAGAGAGAGGCTAAGGCTAAGGCTGTAAACAAATAGAGAGCAGATTTCTGCTTGTAATCTTCAAGGTGGTGACAATGAAAGTTGAAAACAAGAGAAGAAGATTTTTTTTTTTCTTTAGCAGCGAATTTTTGTTACCGTTGCTAGGCAGCCACAGACTTAATTCCACTTATCATAGCCTTGATTTCGCTATTGCAAACTGAAGAACTAAAGATCATTGACTGACTGAATGAAGATTCTAGATTCTGAAGACTAGGAATTCTATAAAATCTTATGTTCATGAGAAGGGCTTTAGTATATTGCGTTATTATATATTATATTACATATTATATATATTATGACTAGAGAATGACTAAAGAATGACTAAAGCTGCTGGCTATGATATCACCACAGTCTGATTGGCACTTCAATTAACTCTTTTCTAATACAGTGCGTCAGAGTGCACAGTGGAAAGAGTGAGCTGGTAAACTTCCTTAGCTTAGGACTAAGGGTCACCAGATGGGGCAGAGAGCTTGTTTGGTATAAAACTTAAAAGTGGCTGAATGTCAACGTCCCTCCTAACTCTACAACAATTAACTAGCATGAATCACCAAATTATGAAGTCAATTAATGCCAGTTACGAATATGAAGGTTCAGGGCTTACGGCTTAGGGCAGACATTGGTATTCGGCTTTTTGATTTTTGCAAGCAAATTTTCATGTAACTCATACAGATTACAGAAGGCTTGCATCCTTTCATGACAAGAGTACTTTGTACATGGGAGCACACAGCTCTTCATTAAATCAAGTATAATGTCCCTTGCTTTTATCAAATGAAAGTTGATGATAAGCCAACTTCAATCATAAAATTAACAAAGCGATGTGTTCCAATATTATTCAAAACAAGCAAAAAAAAAAGCAGCAGAAGCATTGGCAACAGAAACAAAAACTCAAGGCCCTCTTTGTTATGCAGTGCTGAGGACAGAAGATAAACCTGAAATACCTTTGTGTCTTCTTGTGCCGTCAGTGTTGGCAAACATAATGTAACTGTCGTCTGCCCAGTAGAGTCTTTTGTTGACATAGTCGATGGTGAGGGCAGCGGGGTTGTACATCTCAGCATTGATGATTATATCAGGGTGGCTACCATCTAGACCAACACGACCGATGTATGGAGCTTCGCAACAGTCAATCCAGAAAGCTTGTCTGTAATGATATGAATGTGAGAGTTACTTCCTAGACAGGACATAAATAAAATGAAAAACAGTGAATAAAAAGAGAAAGCAAAACAAACCCACTGAGTTGAATTATGTGAGAAAGTTTTTGATAATACATGACCGATCATTAATGCTGGCCGCTGGCCAGAATAAACCATTTTCCAAGATTCATGAATGCATTTAAATAATGTCTGTCCAGCAATGCCAAACAACTCAAAAACATTTAAATATTTCCTAAAGCCTAGGAGGAAATAGTCTACTTAAGCCCAGTGTCATAACCTTGCATCCATATTTTATAGAAGATGTTATGCTATCAAATTGTTATGACAGCCAGTGAAGAAGAATGTAACTGTGTCATGCCATATCACATTATTAATTATTATGGCACATCCAGCTTTACTGACTGACATCATTTTGTCATAGCATAGCCACAACATAACCTGTCATGTAATATAATCTAAAAATCAAATAGTAGATAATAGTAATTCATGGTGTGTTGTTAGTAATATGTTAATAACATGGTAATAGCAACATCTGATACAGGAACAAGGATTGGAATACTTCCTCTGAGCAGTGGGCACTATTTCAGTGTTACTCACGCAGTCTGAAGATCCAGGGCCAGGCTAACGGGGTTTCTGACCCCGGAACTTAGCAGAGTGGTGGGGTATAGGCCATTAGCCTTTGACACCTCCAGGGACTTCTTCTCAGCATCACACCAGTAGAGGTTCTTTCCAACCCAGTCCACGGCCAGAGCACTTGGCACAGAGCTCCTGTGGACTATCTAGGCAGGGAGAGACATAGAGGTAGAGAAACAAAACTGAAAAACTTTCAAGGAGCAAAGGGGGCCATCAAATTATCATCAGTTTGTATTAGCTAGGTATATCTGTCTATAGGCAAAAATCTTCATTAGTTATAAGAGGTATATTAGTTATTAGTTAGTGATTAGTTATAAGGTACATGAACTAAATACCATAGTAGAGATGATACGATTTAACAAAAGATAAATGTTCCTAGAAGTCAACATCAGTATTTTATTATTGTTGTCAAGATCTAATACCACTTCTAGCGTCAAAAGAATTTAAAAGTAAAGAACCAAATAAAAAACAGTAACTTTTCCAAGCTGCCTCACAACCATCCAATCAGTAATTCACTTTATACAACCAAGACCTGGAGACAACAGAGGAATATAAAAAAGTGACAACATTTGGTGTGTCCTGTGGTGTTCAAAAAAATGGCGAGCTTTGCAAAACAAAAGAAAATAAATAACTAATAAAACAAAAGTGAAAAGCAAAAAAAAAAAAAGTCATTCCCTGCTGTGTGATGAGCAGACTTTTAATCACTTTTAGCCTTTCAAGTTGACTTTAAAAGAAGCCACCCCGCCATGTGCTGTTAAAAGTAATGGGCGACTTGCAGCTCTCTGTTAAGGAGATGCACAGACTCACCATGTAGAGCAAACTGGGCAAGCCCTGCAGTGCCAATTAATGAGGACGTGGCAAGAGAGGCTGTCTGAGGACTTCACACTGAATAGGACACAGTCAACAAAACTCAAGAAAACTGAACTGCACAATTTCCCAAAGATTGTTTTTAACATCAGTTTCAAGCACCACACTGTGTTTACCGTCATAAAAGTGGTTTCAAACTCATGACTTATGTTGACTTCGAGTAAGGAAAACCCTTTCTGGCATGCATACCTGGGAAGCCTGGTATTACACAACCTAATATTGTCACGAGTAGCAGCATGGCAATTTTTTGTTTTTTTCAGTTTTACTTAAATTGTTTACCCTCGTTGCCTGTGGTAAATACAGTATATGGTAGCAGGCATTTCCATGTCATGAGCATGAGCATTTAATTAAATATTTGGAGCAATTATTCATGTGTCCTTTAGCTGACTATAGCAAATCCTCAAATTTCATAAATTATTTACATTGTACAAATATCTGGTATTTCAGTGGCATTACAAATGTGACAGAAATCCAAAGACTTGCCCCTCACAAATAACAAACACTCATCCATGCATTTATGTCTAGACACACCTCGGCTAGACTTCATTTCTGCTTTGACTTAATAATAACAAGTACTTCAATTTAAAAGTCAGTTGTTGCCTAACCGTTCTATGTTTTGAACATATGGGCTGACAACTGGCTTGTCTATCTTTATGGCAAATTACTGGAGAGAATGTTAGCGCCAATTCAATTTCTATACTTTCTGTCTACAGTTGAATAAACAATTGCTTAATTGGACAATAATATTCAAATTGGATTTTGATAGAGAGCACTTGGAGCTTTTAATTTTTGCTTATGTCGGAAAGTGGAGGGTTTTGCATCTGAACTCTTCAGTTCTTTCTTGATGGCATTCAAGTCTTGGCTGTATACTAACCTCAAAGACTAACAACTTGTGAGAGCGGCCAGCTCACGAGAGGGGATGTGGACTGAGAAGTGGAGGTGGTAAGGATTCACCGGAGAGAGGGTTGTTAGCCCAAAAGTGAACAGTATTTATTTTCCAAAATCACACTAATAAACAAAACACTTGCACCTAACAAAATAAACCAAAATTCAGCTTCAGTCAACAGTTACAAGGCAGTTCAAATGGCTCTCACTACACCAACTCTACCTCTTCACCAGGAGAGTAATAGGTCACCCAGCTGAACCACCCGAGGCACTGGGCTACCACCCATTTTATGCACTGCTGCATTAGCGCAAATTGGCCATGAATTAGGACACCTAGATTATACCAATGAGCTAGGGATACAGCACATGCAAAGTTGACAAAATTACACGCTGGAATCATTATACAATTTCTAATGTTAACCGGATTCAGTGTATTAATAACAAAGCAAAACTCGGAAGTACATAGAAACATTGTGGCTTTGCAAAGGAAATTATAAAATACAATACAAACATAATGAACACCCCTGCGAGAGTATGGCTGGAATTAGGGTGTCCCCACCCCTGCAGGATGACATAAAGATTATCCCATTGCGCCGCGCGCTACCGCAAAGGGATGGCTTCAGAGATGTTGGAGGACCAGGAAGAACTGTGAGTTAATGTGTGAATGAATTTTATGAGAAACATACAGAGTTGGGAAATGACAAATGAAAGTTTGGTCGGTGGGTACCACACCACGTATTGTTATTATTGATGTTGTGCAACCAAAGATTATGGAATGAGGGATTAACTGATAAAATCACGGTAGGACAACAAAGGACAATGAACAAACGCCGAACTGGCGGCAAACCCCTTTCAATCACCAACACCCAACAGTGCCCCACACCACATACTATACATTATATTAAACACAAAATATATACACTCAGATTGTTGCCCCAAAACAGCGCACATTACCGCATACATGCGCGCATAAATCAGGAACAAACACAACGTCTCTCGCCCTCTCCCCTACCGGCGCTTGCCGAGCAGCGCATGCAGTTTAAAGTAAACGGTGAAAAAGGGAGAGTTCAGCTTCTCACACAACTACATAGTAGTGTTATTCTGCCCAAGGCTACATACCGTACATATCTATGCCGCAAACATCAATAAAGTTTAAAAGCAAAAGACAAGTGAGGTGAACATTCAGTAAGCTGAAGTGGCCAAGCACAGTAGAAGGACATCAATGAGCAACTACTGAAAAAAAAAGCTATGACATGACATGAGTTACCTTGGATGGAAAATGAATATGCCCATTTGTGCAAAGCATGCACATGTTGTCTGAACTCAAAGCATTCCACCTATCTCACTTTCTAAAGCAGATAGTTCTGATCGATGATTATGACTGGTGAAATCACATTCAATGCCATTGTATATCCCCCGGGAATCACTGCTAAGACCTCATTTCATCCTATGTACAGAATGCATAATGGTCAACTCGATACAAACTTCTTCCAAGTCTTCTTGGAAACCATTCAGATAAAAATCAACTTGCTGTGCAACTATTCTGTGAACATTCTGCAGAATGGCTATTTGTAGATTAAACCATTTTAGAAAAGCAATTAGCCCCTTGAGTCTGTTCTATATCGTGAATATCGCACAGATGAGGGGGTTTAACGGCACTCCACTTTGTGTCGTGCCTAACAACACCCCTAAGTTGTGCTGAAGGTCTCATGGCTTACTACTTCAGTATTATATGAGTCTCCAGAATGTTGTGCAATGCTCCATTCACTTTGAACGGGCATTCCCTATGTTCAGAGGTCAAGTATAATGACCACTGTCAAAGGTTTTTTTTACTTTTTTCAGGTTTTTTGCTTCAGATTCACATCCTCATATCATTCCCTGAGTAAAGATTGTTCACTTATTGCAATGGAATGTTGAAAGTGAAAGGAGACCAGCTAAAGAATGTTTCAAGATCAAGTTACATTGTGATCTATTTGTTTATCTGCGGGAGCAACAAAATGGTAATAAATTGAATTTAAAAGATGTTTGTGTGAATCCTATAGGAAAAATGCGACCCCTCCATTTTGTGTCCGGGTCCTGTTCATCCTGTCAGGATTTATTTTCCTAAAATGACCGGCGGACAATACATTATCCCTTATTCACTGAATGATACTCAGTAAGCAGTAACACTTTTACAATAGTCTTGTCTTTTTCTTGCATAAATATATAATCTGATTATTCTAAAAATCTTAAATACCAGTGAGTATTTCAAGACTTTAACTTGAACCTTTGGAACTCCTCCCTGGGGTGGGGTGGTCACCTTGAAAACTATACAACTTGAAACTATATTTCCTTCCCAGGATCAACTACGGAGTGACGAACACTTCAACCACTCATCTGTCACTTCAACTGCGTCCAGAAAGATTTTGAGTGTGTGTGTGTGTGTGTGTGTGTTATTTGGCTGCCATCGCCATCCGGTGTAAATCAGAGAGTCATGTAGTGTGCTCACTTGAGCCTAATGAGCCATTATCCCCTCGTCTGAAACATAATGAGATGAGGACAGCTCAGCAGGTGCCAGGCTGGCACTGGTTGGCACAGCCTCCACACCTCCACTGGCCAAGCTTACAAGTGGGCATTGTAGGGCTGTAAGAAAGGGCACTGCTCACAGGCTTGAGCTCTCGTTCAAAGGGTAGGCACTGCACCGGAGATGTACAAAGTTCCCCTTGGGTCTTTTCTCATGCTCCAACCCATGGTAGATATGACTGAATATTCCACACAAAGCTAATAATTATTAGGCTACATCATACAAGACCAATATTACCGTATCACGAGTCATTCTCTGAGATCAAATATTTTTAGTCCATGTACCTAGTTCAAGCGTCATTCAACAAAATGATTTATTGCCAACAGATATCATGGCACTGTAGACTTTCACTATCTTGCATGAGCAACAAACTGTCAAATAGATTAGCATCAAATTTCTATAACTTTGTGCATCCTGTATTTATTTTGACACCTTTGAAAGACCCATGAAACAAAACATAACACTGACAAAACACCATGACCACGGCAACAAACAACAGAATGCTGAGCTCTGATCCGATCAGAGAATGCAACAACATCTGCACCATTTCTGTATGTTTGTGTGTATGTATGTATTTATTTAGTTATTTCGCTGAACACTACAGGGTCTACAACATTCTTGCAAATGTCACAAGTGTCTTTTATGTTATACTATATTGGACGGTACTTGTTTCTTAGAGGGTGCGAACGAACACTACAACCATGAGCTCAGTACTCAGGAACACTGGATACATACGTACTACTGTACATACATCTCATCAAGCATCTGGAAGTTCAAGTTCACAAGCTCACTCAAGTTCACTCATAACTATATAGAGACCCTCTCCACTTCGTCCGGTTACCAGTGTATATCTCTATTACAAAGCATGAGGTCATGTTCAACTATGTCTGATAGTCGATTGTTGTTGACAAAGCATATGAATACAGAAAAACTTCATAATAAAAGGAAGAAAATTAACTGGATAAAATTAAGTGCTATTTTACAATGCTAGACTAGACTAGAGCTTTTCTCTTGGCCTGGCCTGACAGTGAATATGATTAGAAAACTAAAGGTTAAAGAAAGCTTGTATTACATTTCACCTTGCTGAAGAAGGACAGAGAGTTAACAGTTAACCTTTAGCTATTTGGTGGGGTGCCATAGGTCTTTATTGTACCTTGAGGTCACTGCCATTCAGTCGCATCCTGTTTATCCTGCGACCACTTGGCCGACTCGAATCAATCCAATAGATGAATTCCTTTTTGTAGTCAAAGTCGATGGAAATAATGCTGTTAAGGCCCTAGAAGAAGAAGAAGAAGAAGAAGAAGAAGAGGTAGTAGAAGAAGAAAAAGTAGAAGAAAAAGAAGAGGAAAAGAAAAAGAAGAAGAAAAAAGATTAAAGACAGTGTCAGTTAAAGGCTTTTCTTTGTTATTTGTCTGATGATGTGATAGGTCTTTTTCAGTGTTGTTATTTTGCACACTGAAGGTTAAATGCATTTACTGGAGGATGAATGCTGAAGAGCAGTCCCCACTCACAATGCACATCCATTTAAGTGTGGTGTTCAAAGTGTTACTTTAATGGAAGTGGAGACATCAACAAGGTCAGCTCTTTCATGGGTTAAGTACAGCAAAATTTCTAAATGAGGACTGCATGTGTACTGTGTATTTTTCAAGCATAAAGAGCAGAAAAAACTACTAAAAATTATGTAACAATTGCAAATCTTACATGAGATTTGATTTTATGTTTTTCTTGAAACACATCTGAGGTTTGGGAAGTAATGTCACAATACTCCTGGGCACCCTTTGACTCTCCTAGACAGACCTTGTAAGACCTGACCTTCTGGGCAGCATTGATGTGCTTCAGGGTATTTTAACCTTTTGTGACTGCAATGGCAGAATGATGTCTTCTCAGCTCTGCTACGTTCCCAAGGCCTGGTGTCAACAACTTCAGAATTCAGATGTTTTCACCTTGCTTAGAAAAGTCTAACACATTTCTTTCAGATGGCCTGAAAGGCTGGATGCTTGATGTTTAAAAAAGGCTGAATGCTTTATGTTTTAAAACATTCTGAATCATTGATTCGACTAAAAGAAGGGTCTAATAACTTAGAAGGGCAAGAATCTCTGGGTAAGTTGACATTAAATTGATGCTCTCATCCAAAGGACTTTACAATGAACTGATTACAAGGCCAGTTCCTCTGCAACAACTCAGAGTCAAGCGACTTGATCATGGTGCTACAGTAGCTCCTGGAACTGAACTCACAACCCTCTGGTGTTTGACTTGGAGGGCTTAATCTCTACGCACTAGACAACCATACATACATTTATAAGGATTCTTCTCTACCACCTCAAGAGAAGGGTTAGTTAAGGCAAAAAGTCAGTGGTTGCAAGAAAAAATCTGACTATAAAAAACATCTGGATGTTCTGACTCTCTGTCTTTTAGAGTTTCCACATTGATATGTGAGAAGTGTTATTGTTTTATTGTATTGTCATGACTCCATTTAACTATATGCTTGTGACTGATTTATTGAGTTGTGGGTACAATATATTATGGTTTTGTGAAACGTGATGAGGACTGTTTACCCAACAAAGAGAATTATTATATTATTATAATATTATTATATAAAAATAATAACACGAGAAAGCTATACATGGGTTTTCTGTGGACAAAAGCTTTATTCTACCATCCATTGTCACAGTCTTTGTTTTTTTTCCATTTAGACACAAAATTTACATTTTGTATAAATATTCAGATGGATTGATTTTATTCATAGGATTCTGAGCTTAATATAATATTCTACGAAATAAAACATTTCATTTTCTAAAAGCATTAGTGAATGTGGTTACTTTATATGAAGGCATTCATAAAGCCCTTAAGGGAGGTCTTTTCTAATGAAGCACCCTGTTTGATTTTTAAATAGAGAATGTCATAATAATTAAGAATTCAGGTTATTCCTGAAGCCAAAATGCATATGCACTGACCTCTATGCTTTATGTACAACACTGGGGGGAATAACAGAAAATGTATGGATACAAATCACCCCCTCTCATATTACTCATGACAGTTTTGTAAATGTTGTTAACTGTCAACACACAGATTTGCTGTGACATCAAGGCTCTCTCCATCAGCGACCATAAACCGTTCCCTAGCCCAACATAGGATTGCTGTTCTACTGTCTGAACGTTAAACTGCATCTGCCCAGTATACCATGGCAGGATTAAGTTTAGCATCTTCTTTCTGACCAATGTGTGTTTTTAAATGTAATTTTTCTT